>WFMF01000069.1:21899-362254 GCA_011033025.1 Beroe forskalii | reverse complement strand
ATTACAGATTACTATGAAGTATGGCACCATTGTTTCTCAACACTAACCCATATTCGATAACAGTTACGTAGTAACGTCCAATAGGCAAATGAAATCAAACTTCAAAAGCTCATAACCGGCAGCTGCGAATGATGTTATGATATAGCTGACTTTATCACATCACCAACGAATAATCTACCATCACCAACGAGCCAAACCCTATGAAATGAATCCGTGCATATCAGTGGTAGAAGGATGGGAAAAGGTGGACCCGTGGACTGCCAGGTAAGCTTGACACGTTTACCGCCTTCCTGAGTGAGGCTTTCCCCGATACTCGAAGCAGACATTTCACGAATAAGAGGCTACTTGAACAGGTCCACTCAA
Source organism: Beroe forskalii (assembly GCA_011033025.1). Taxonomy (NCBI): domain Eukaryota; kingdom Metazoa; phylum Ctenophora; class Nuda; order Beroida; family Beroidae; genus Beroe; species Beroe forskalii. Next base: position 361,891 of record WFMF01000069.1, on the reverse strand, counting down.
CCCAGTGCAGCCCAGTTCATGAGCAGGTTTCACAACGTAAGAGTTCTTGAGTAATATCGAAGTGACAAGTGACTATTCAAGAAGGCTGCTACATGTAATGTGCGTTTCATCGAATGGACACCAGAGTTTAATAAGAACTGATTAATATTGAAGTAATGAAACAATCGCGCATTAACGGTAGTTCAGTAAATGAATTAACTCGTGTAGGTGTATTATTGTGTCGAGTACATTCCAAGCTATGCTACACGGTGCTACAGTGATGAATTACTAAGCATCAGGCATGAGGAAAATGATAAGTACAATAACATGAACATACGTCTAAGTTTGACGTGAAATTTTCAACTATAGAGTTAAATACCTGATGTGTCACGATTTACTAAGATTAAGAATATGGTATCATATTAAGAATGACAATCGTGAAAGAAAAAGAATAGAGGAGAAGGAACCTTACACTAGTTCTTACCATCTTCCTCCTTCTGTAAGGAAACAGCTGTGCTCTGCTTCTCTCTGAGTGCTTCTTCCAACTTGTTCTGCAACTCGGTGAGAGTGTTCTGGTAGTCAACATCGAAGTCCTTAGCCGACTTCATCGACTGCTTAACATATGAGAGTTGTTCTGATTGGAGTTTGAGTGTCTGAAAAGGTCAAGTAAGAATAAGTTATCAGGCAATAATGGAGCATCTTGGTTGGGCTGAGGGCATAGCTGCCAAATCTTAGAAAACCCGATGTAGAGCATGATTTCGAGGCCAAAAGAAGGGCAAATATGGGTATCTTTTTGTAATTTTAAATGACATAAGTTCTTTTCCATAATCAAAAGTCTTAATTTACTCGAGCGCCGTATAGGAACCTTTTTGAAAAACCTCAATTTTGCGGGTGTGATATAGGTACCTTTTTCAATCAGTCAATCTAATTTGTTTTTTTCCTCTTGAAACCAATTTTGGCAAAATCATTCAATTTACCTTACGAGACATATTTAAAAGGTACGAAATTTGGGGATTTTACGAAAAAATCCCCATATTTTCGTTCCCCCAAAATTTCGATCCCCAAAATTATTTCCCCCAAATTAGTTAATTGCGGGTTTGTGATTTGACTAACAGTGCATAAAATATGGAATTCCCAGACAAATTTCAATAAGTATATCAGTGCAGAAGAGTTAAAAATATCTTAAATGCAGTAATTCCTAATAAAATCTCCTACACTCGACTCGATAAAAGGGATCTTGTACTGGAAATTGTACTACTTCGATCACCTCAGTAATATTGGCCATTCTGAAGTTCTGATTTATTCCCAAAAGTTACCTTATTTTTTTCGAATTTGAAAAAAGGCGAAAATCACCTGATTTTATTTGGGGTACGAAATTTGGGGATTTTTGAAAAAAATCCCCATATTTTCGAACCCCCAAAATTTCGATCCCCGGAATTATTGTCCCATGTTATTTTGTCTTGTAAGGTAGTTACCTCTCTGGAATTGCCCTGCGAAAGCAGGGCATGCTCTGCAGAGCAGGGCAAAAATGAGGGCTAAGAAGGGCAAATTGGCAGCTATGGCTGAAAGGGCAAATTGGCAGCTATGGCTGAGGGAACACTTAGTCAATAGGTAGTCAATCATGAAGACTGTTTAAGTGTTAACAGGGCCAACATATATAAGGGTGTCACATGGCGAGGTGAGGTAGTGTCAATGATAGTAATAGGTAGGTGTACCTACTACAAATTATTAATGAGACAATCCACTGTTAAAGGCATACACATTCCCACATTGCAATAAGAGAATAAAGTGAGTAAAGTCAGCAACTGACAACTGTGTTGCTTTATGCTTGGTCCTTGCCTATTTTGTTCCCCAGAAGTTTTTCAGAATAAAACAAAAGTTTTCAGAATTAAACAAAAGTTTTATTCTGTAAAGACTTATCTTAATCCATTTTGTCAAAAAAAATCTGAACTAAACGCATAATTCTGTAATCTGTTATTTACATTTTCTGAGTTACCTACAAAATACAGTGCCTTCTAATTGTATACCAAACTTACAGTCTCTTTACAGGTTTCATTTTCGACTTTGAGTTGGATAATTTCTTCTTTGAAAGCTTGGATTGTCTTGGTTTTCACCTCAATCCTGAGATATAATATAGTATATACTGCTTTAGCCATTTACAGTAGAGCATTAGAATGAATGTTATACAATCTCATTTAAATTAGGTATCAAACATGATAAAGATTTTTCTATGTGATTGATTATGTATTGAAATTCAGGAATCTCAATCATGAAATCCAACTACACACTGTGCTAGTGTTAGCGAATATTGGTTACTATTCTAACTACTGACAATTTGGAGATTGATAAAACATCTATATTCAGGAACTACAAAACTTTCTTATATTATGGTGAGGAACAAAGATAAGGATGTGAAATCTGTGATGAATAGGAAAAAATCTTGGTAAATGATTAGGCAGAGTAGGTAATACTGAGAAAAATCTATAAAAAAAAGTATAAAAAAAACCCACTGATTTCCATGTTTGACTTACTGAAATGACAATATAGACTCTGCAACAGACAGTGGTTCTGATGATTTCATCACAACATCACCAACAGAGGGATTCTCATCATCATCCCCTCCTCCACTGCCCTTCTTGCCCTTCTTACCTTTCTTACCCATCCTAGACATTGTACATAACAAAAGAGTAGTCCAGAATTTTGGACGGCTTATTGAGTGGAAAAATCAGTAATAATTTAGTAATTTTTAAATCTAACCAAGTTTCTTTTTTCATTCAAATTAATTTTGACTCTTTTGCCTGAAATTTGTATCCATACTACCTACAATACATATGTTTGGTTGTGTTTGTTTGTAGTGGTTAAGCATTCTTAATCTCAAAACCAATGCTAGGAAAAAGAACGTGGCAGTTGCATTGTAGCAACTTCGGCTATGTCACTGCATTCAATTCAATTCAATTCAATTCAATTCAATTCAATTCAATTCAATGCAATGCAATGCAATGCAATGCAATTCAATTCGATTCGATTCAATTATAAATTTTGACAGCAAAAAACATGAAACATGTTTCTCCAGGTTATATAATGAAGCACTGGGATGTGCTGAGACAAGCATCTTTTGCTATTAATAATCCAAAGTCTTATCTATAAAGGTGTATGGGTATATGACAATGGGTATATGACAAACATAAATAAATTCTGAATATCAATTTTCTAATCCAAAGATCGGAATGGAGAGGGAAGAGACTAAACTGCGAATCATCAGCAGTTACCCTGCAGATGCAAGGTCCTCCCTTGTCAACTGCGATGAGGTTTTTCATGAGCAGGTGACAAGAGAGAAGGGATGGGTTTCGGCCCACATGAAGTTATTATATGCTAACATTGTAGCAGGTTATGCATTAAAACTGCTATGTTCTTTATCATATCATAGGTTGTGAGGTGAAAATGCTAAACTGAACTTTTTGCTCACAAACACAACCATATGAGTCCCATAATTTGTCTCTGCCACTTTGGTCCCAATTGTCCCACTTGCACCAAATTTCCCTATCCAATTCACTTTTTGAATCTCATTTGTTTAACTTGCCCCTGTCCCAAATCACTTTTTAAAACCATTTGTCCCATTTACTCTGTCCCATTTGTACCAATTGTTCCTGACCCAATCCAATTTTCAAGAGTTTGGGACAATTGGGACAGTGACACCCCCTAAAGAACTCTTCAAATTTTGCAAGTCATTGTACTACCTATGATTCAACTGCATTGGAACCAATATCAAGGGTCACGGCCATAAACTTAACTTTTTGGCCAAGTAAGCCAAAAGATATGGTTAAATATGACTGATGTGAAGACATGGCACATATTCCACCAGAACTGGAAGAAGCAGTTTTCTTCCCACCCACTCTGAAAACAAAAATTCCATTCACCCTGAATCTAGTATATTTACTTTATCCATAGGAGCTTGATCTACCATTAACTTAACCCCAAGAACTGCACTCAAAGTACTGACTATCCCTCTTCAATCTCGTGCTTCCAAAGGACTCTCAGCAGACTGACGCTAGAACTCACTACAGAATCATAGTCAGGTCTTTTCATTAAGTTAGTGTGAATATAAATAAATAAATTATTCTAATTTAGCACATAATAAATACATACTCACCTAAGTGAACTATCTCACATGCTTAAAACATGTCAAAATTACTTTCTGTCAAAATTAATTTCTAATATAAAAAGTTCTCACTTTAATCTAAAATTTAAAAGTCCATCATTTCATTATTTTTCTATTTTAAGTTGATAGATTCTCACTGCTCAATAAGATAGGCTAAAATATTCACTCATTCTAGCATTACTTTACTGAATGGCCCTTAACATATGTTACTGTGTGATAATTTTAGTGTGATAATGTTAGACATCCTGATGTTAATGACCCTGATGACATTGAGTCAATGTATGATATTTATTACAATAAACTGGCTTGTTTGAAGTGATTGATCGTTGATGCAGTGAAACACAATTCTCAAAAATGATATCAAACCCACACACTATGTATAGCACTAATCAACTGACAGTTTCGAAATTAAATATTTCTTCTTCAGGATCTCCACATAGTGTTACACAACATCTCAGTTAGTTAATTTAATATGTGTTGTGTTGTAAGTTTAAATAAGTTTTAATAAACTGGCTTGTTTGAAGTGATTGATCATTTCAATGAACTGGCTTGAAATACAAAGACTCAACCCCAATTGTAAGATGTCTGTCTGATTTAACCTACCATGAACCATTAGATTAACCAATCTTTAATAGCCTGCAATGCACTTTAATAGCCTGATATTGAGTAAACTGGTCCATGGAGACTTGGGGTGTAGTACATCAGAGGAATTTATGATTTCTTGGATGAGGATGGTGGTGGTTTACTTTTGTAAAAGCATCATGATTGACCTGACTTGTTGCACCTCACAGATCATCCTTTCTGGGACTAGGAAATGAGCAGGGTTAACAAAGCACATAGTTCTTAGCAGAGACAGTACAGTGATCAGTAACCGTTGTCACTTGCCAACAAATTGGGTTGGTCAATTTCATTCAATTGTTGCTGCATACCCAGGTCTACTAGAACCTAGATATAATTCAATCAAAACATATGACAAAAATGCAGTATAATTGTATTAAATCCATTAGCATTGGTCAACCATCAAAATGCTTATAAATGTTATCACTGCAAAGAGAATACTTCATCAAGACTCAAGAGACCAGGTGGGGGAATTCTGAATAAGAACTCTAACTGTGGTATGTCTAACTGCTACATGCACAGCTTCTACATGCATTGCATAATTGTCTATGACCTTTAATGACAGACAGTGAGCCATGCACAATAACCCTGTGCATGAAAAGGCAGCACATGTTGCAGTTCCAAATGCCACAGTAATTGTTCCAAAGGAAAATTAATATTGGAGTCAGATACAATCCATTCAAAATCTTTGAATATGACGAACTTGAAACTTCTGAAACAGTGAAACTAAAACACCGAATTTTTTTGGTCGGGGGTGTCGGATGAACATCAAATGCATTTAACCCCACAACACGGTTGCAAGTCAATGTGCCACTGTGTTAGATTTGATTACACCAGATTATTTCCAGCTCCTCATAATGGCATCATGCTTTATTTGGATCTGCCCAGCTACCTGATGAAGGCATTTCTGTCATGGAAACTTAACCATCAAAGTTGGAGCTGTTGGAGGATTCTGGGGCTTGACATTTACAAAGTTCAGCTAATATTCTGCTTTAGGTATGAGATTTAGGTCGAATATAGTGGGATGTTCTGGATGTTACCCCACCCTCCACCGCACACACAGCGTTTTCCGCGGGTGCCCTCCAAATTTTCGAGTGTTGTGTTCACACAACCAGTTGCTTGTCCTAACCAGGGCCCTGGTTACGCGCACAGAGTGCGCGGCGCGGTTATGGGAAACCAGTTGCTTACGCGCGCGCGGCCGCGGCCTATAACATATAACGGCTAAATAAAGAACGACAGCGCGCCGCGCGCGCAGATTAGGACGCTAGTTAAAGCAATAAAGCAAAGAGTTGTGTGCTATGGATATAAGAAATCAATCCAGGTCTTGACCTAAACTCTAACCAGAGCCCTCTTTTTTTCCTTTTGCGCGCGGCGCGGCGTGCACTTGCTAAACACGTATATCCCTGTCTGCGTTGCGCGGCGCGCTTCCCGTAGGGTAGCGCAGCGCGCGTACGCACACCTATGCGGGCTTAGGAAGGCGTGCACGTGCGTGCGCCGGCCGCCGATCGATGTAAGCACCTGGCCACCTGGTTAAGTGAATGCGGGCTTAGGAATCCTAAGCCCGCATGCCGCATAGCACATGCTTAGCGCATGCATTTCCTAAGCCCGCATAGGTGTGTGTACGCGCCATACGGGAGAGCCACACAGGGTTATACGTGTTTAGCAACGCATGCATAGGTTTCAGCCCGCATATAGGAGTGTGTAACTGTACGCGTTTCCCTACGCCGCGCGCTTCCCTGAGGAAGCGCGCCGCGAACAAGGGCATACGAGTTAAGTAATACTTAACTCGGCGCATTTAAATGTATTACCCGATTACCGTGCGTTTGGCCACTTTTTCACCACGTGACTTTCCTAAGCCCGCATAGGTGTGCGTACGCGCGCCGCGCTACCCTGAGGAAGCGCGCTGCGCAACGCAGACAGGGATATACGTGTTTAGCAATACGTGACTGCACAAATGCAATTAAAAAACATGGTATTAAATTTAAAGCATTGGTAATAAAGCACATTTACGCGCCGAAAAAGTACCCGCAGATGCAGGCGCAACTTAATACTAATAGCAATACAATTTAGAGGCCCGGTGTATTACACCGGGCCTCTAAATTGTAAATTAATTATCAACCGGTCGAGACACCACGGTTATTGTGTTTACGCGCAGGCCGATCTCATTTTAAATTCAAAAGAGAAAATCTAAACAATTCTAATTGTTGAAAATGAAACTGAAAATGCTTGATCTACCAACATCTAAATCGTATTATTTCTTATATGTTATAGAAATTCAAGATCCAAGAAATAGAAATAGAAATAGAAATAGAAATATAATTACAGTCTTATTACATAAAATACAGTAATGTCAGACCGTTAGGCAATCACAATGATTACCTAAGAAAATTAATAATTTAAAATGAGAAATCGGACCCTGAAAAATATAGGTAAAGTTGCAAAAAGAAATTATATCCCCTGGAAAAACTGATGAAAAACTTCCATTCTCCAAACTTCCATTCTCCATTATCCAATAATTCAATGAATTAAAAATAAAATTTATTCAAAAATTAACTTGACAAACACTTAATTAAAGTAAATCAATAAATCATCGAATGATAATTCATTGAATTTTAGGTGGTTTCATCGTTACGCGTCGATCAAATGGATTGATCAAATGAAAAACGCGCACAATACACTTTTATGAAGACATCCGCGCGAAAAAGCAAGCGCGCGCGATTGTGTGCGTTTTTCATTTGATCAATCCATTTGATCGACGCGTAACGATGCAGGTGCCTTACGACTATCAGTATCAAATTCAAATAAATCTTCAAAATTGAATAATATTATTTTAGACTTAAAGTAATTATTTTTAAGCACATTGCACAAAGAATGATGTTGCATACATACTAATTACTAAATTAGCAATTTCGACATTCGAATGCGAGGGAAATTATCTCTAATTAGCAATTAATTCATGTCGGTTATAATCATCTACTTATGTTATATTCATGACAACTTGTGAATAATAGCTGTCGTGATACATTGATACCAATACCCCAACTTTGTGAAGGCTTCCCTCCAAGTCCTATAGTAGGGGAAACGTGGGTCAAATGATCCTATCGGGTCAAATGAGAAATTGCCTTTTATCACTTCATGTACATTGTAAACGATTGAAATCAGTGTAATACGTATTGAAGATAACAACATCATGTCCTGACTTAATTCCAATGGCTGTGATAGCTTTAACTCTCAGAAACCACATACATGCAACTGAAAACAAGAATTCCTAGGATATTCATGCAATTTTGGAGGCTACTAGTATTGTCCCTATTGAACGACTTCTCAAAATTTTCAGCCTTAGCATAAGTTTACACATCCATTTTCACTCTTACAACGTTGTTTATGATGAACATGCATCTAATTAGGTGCTAATTGGATTTTGTCCAGCCCCCACTGTTTTGCCCAAATGATCAATATTGAATTTTGACCAAATGATCGCAGATCATTTGACCCTAATGAACGTGATCATTTGACCCAATTTTAGTCGATTTTAAAGGCTTTTTCATCCCTTTCACTAAATTTGTGGCTATTAAATGCATTTATAAGTTTATCATGTTATAGATGTACCTACTTATGATCATAGGCGATCAGAAATACTTTCAATAATGCCTTTAAAAATAACATAATAGGTAAAATTAATCAAAAACCAAAAAATTACATCGGTTGGATCCTCCACGTCTTTCTAATTCTTTTTATACATAAGATATGTACTTTTGAATAGATCTATTGCATTAAATAACTAACATTAGGTTTTAAACAGTAGATTTTGCTTGCATTTGTTCAATTTTAGGGATTATTTTGTTGACTATAGATTAAATGCATCTATAGACAACATTTAATACTCTTGTGGTCATTTTATTCATGTTTTAATCCATTTCATTAACATAGAACACAAATTACAGCTGGAAAAAAATTATTTTCGACTAAAAATTGCAAAATTTAGGGTCAAATGAGTCTACTTAGAGTCAAATGATGCGATCATATGACCCTAAAAGGCACAGATCATTTGACCTTAGCATTTTGAAAGGGGCCTTTTCATGGGGTCAAATGATCATATCATTATTGGCCATTCTGAACTTTAAAATGTTACTGGAGGTATCCGAAAATGAGGTAAAATCTATTTAGATGGAATTTCAATGGAAAACGGAGCCATATATTGATTTACGACGAAGTCATTACAAATTACATAAACTAGGATCATTTGCCCCATGTCTCCCCTATTATTTGTAGGGGTGTCACATAAAAAACGAAGTTTAACGAATCCCCACAAAAATGGTACCAAAATGATCGGCACGATGAGTACTTTCAAATGAACTAAGTTTTAAAGGTATTTTCAATAATTTGAGTGAGTTAGAGGCTGCACGTGGGCAAGGAGCCGCGCTCATTTTGAGCAACGCCGAAATTTCGCTTCAAATTACGCATATCAATCATCACCACAAGGGCGAGGAGTAATAACCTCATGCTGGAGCGGTGTCAGGCAAGTGGTGTCAGGGACGGCCCGCTACTCCAATATGTGGGAATATCTCCAGAGTCTTTTAGACTAAGACCTGCATACGTGGATTGGAGCCACAAGCCTTCAAGAGGTGCCCCTGTCTCGCTGAAAATGCAGGATCGACCCAGGACCAGGATATCAGGTCCTTCCCTTGTCTGGACTCCAACCAGCAAGGGACCCTCCTTGGTTCGGCGCCACGGTCCGGACGGGCATCATCGTCATGCCTACGAGTGGCACATCTCTTTTCTCTCGGCTTATGCCTGCTGCTTTCCCGTGTTTTATGGATTTGCTTTATTTAACATCTTTCGCGGAAACAGTTAGAAGTTGTCTCTACACTCTTTATGAGGATGAAGGCAGCGCTAACTGCGTACGCACCCTGCTTTACACCAGGACTCTGGGCAGCGCATGGCTCTACCATCGCGAGCCGGGAGACTGTGTGTCACTGTCCGGATTAGCAACGACCCTTCCACGTGTAGGACCTGATCTGACTGAACTGAACCCCACCACAGTGCGATATCCTTTCAAAGGAGAATCAAACAGGGTGGGGGGAGGGACGGAAAGAACGGGGATCCATACGGGAGGGGCACCGAGCGACGTCGGGCCCACTCCCACCAGAACGTGGAGACCTTTCAAGGTAGCTCTGCGAATGGCTGGGGAAACTCCCACCAAAACATGGCCTCCCCTCAAAGGAGTGCCTAGCATGGCTGGGGAATCTCTCACCACAGCATGGCCTCCCCTCAAAGGAGTGCCTAACGTGGATGGGAAAACGGTATGTGTGCATTATTCTGATAAGAAGTTGCATAGGCGCTGGTACGTTATCTATACTTTAATGACGGAAGGCGCGATGACATTTCTATTGATGATTTTGCGCATATATCCAATTATCAGGCGGTGCGCGCGGAAAACCCGCGCGCATACTGATAACACTCTTCATCAAACGGGCGAAGTCGGTGCGTGGTCTTCTTACACCGTAAACATACGCAGCATGTGTCCCCGGATTCAGTGCTGTGGTGTAATTGCGGGCTGGAAGACCACTCGTTGGAAAGCAGGGGACTTTCTGTCCCCTGCACTTGGAGGGGAGCTTCACGCCCTAACGGGAAGTGAGGACCCTCCCAAAACGAATCGGAATCATGACTAAAAATGGTTCCGTCACCGGCCGACACCCCAAGATGAAGAAACGCGAGTTCAATGACAGTCTTGGCTTTGTCCAGATCAATTTGAACAAGCAACGGCAGGCCACCAAAGATCTGGGAACCTATATCCGCGATATAGATAAACCAATGATATTGGTACAAGAGCCACACGTCAACGGGAAAAGGTGTTATCTCTAAGGGGTCATACTGTCTTCGGGCCGCGGCCTGTAAGTCTCGGGAGACACCAATTAGAGCAAGCATCTTTTTCCACTCATCCATGGAACGACAAGTTTGGTTTAAAGAGTCCATTACAACCGCGGACTGTGCAGTCGTGCAGACTAAGGTGGATGGAGTCGAAACACTAATTGCGTCATGTTACATGGATGGAACCGATACACAATGCCCATCGCCAGACTTCATGAAAGTCGTTGAGTACGCGAAGAAGCATAGTATCGCACTGATCATCGGAACTGACTCCAACGCTCATAACACGGCATGGAATAGCAGGATAGGTGATCAAAAGCGCAAGGAACGAGGAACAAACTTCTCGAGTACATCCTTGCCAATGACCTGTTTATTGAGAATGCGGGTCAACGCCCACCTTTGACAACGGCCGCTGGAGTAATTCTATTGACCTCACGATCACGAACAAGGCCGGGCACAGTCTCGTAGCCGGCTGGTTTGTGGACGTGAAGGATCGGGTAGAGCACTCCTCGGACCACCGCTTCATCGCATTCAAATCAACAGGGTCAACCGCTTCTCGCCAGACAGAACTTCAGAGATATCTCAAAACCAATTGGGAACACTTTGAGTCTGATCTGAACCTCCGGATGTCTTCCAAAGCCGAGATGTTCAGGAATATCGACTCTGTCGAGAAAAATGGACACCGCGGCATCTGAACTCTCTTCGTCTATTCTTAGTGCCTTCAACTCGGCGACTGAACTGACATACGTGTCAGCGAAGATTAAACCACTTCCGTGGGATACGCCAGAGGTGAGGGAAGCTAGGAGGGATATGAGGCAAAGATAAGGAGAAGACAGCGGAAAATACCTCGGGACTCGGAACTTGATACTATCAGGAAAGAGGCCCGTAAGAGGTATGAAAAACTGCGGGACAATACTTGGACCGCGAAATACAGGGAATTCTGTGCGAATTTGGAATCCAAATCCGAATCCAAAGGATATCCTGTCTCATAAAGGACAACAAGGACACTAAGTTATGTGCGGTTAAGAAAAAGGATGGTCTCCTCACGGAGACGCCATCCGAAACTTTGGACCGCATGACTGAAGTGCACTTTGATGTCCCTTCACCGGCCGACCCCAACCCTCCGGGCACTGCTGCGGGAGTGGACATCGAAGATCGGTGGAGTCTGGATCATATATTCTCTGAGAATAGAGTGAAACGGGCACTACAAGAATTCGATCCACTCTCAGCGGCGGGACCGGATGGGGTACGCCCAATCATGCTTCAAAAAGGATGGGGAGCATTGGAGGTGCTTTCGAGCATCGCCAAGGCTAGCTACCGGATGGGGTATACTCCTGCAATATGGAGGGACTCTCTAGTATCTTTCTCCCGAAACCTGGGAAGGATGATTACACCAATCCTAAGTCATTTAGGACAATCACACTGTCACCTGTCATCCTGAAATGGATGGAGAGGGTGATTTTGTGGCACATGGAAGCAGATCTGAAAGTGTACGAGCGCCTAAGCAAGAAACAATTTGGATTCAAGCGAGGAAGCTCAACAACAGCTGCGATCCATAAACTAGTCAGGAAACTCGAGATGGCCATCCTAAACAAGGGGATGGCGCTCGGGACTTTCCTTGACATAGAAGGAGCGTTCGATAATGTGTCGTTCGACTCAATCGATAAGGCCCCAACCAAGAACTGCAAATCGCCTGGCGTGAATAGATGGATCATGTCAATGATCCGGTCTAGGCGCACCACGGTGGAGCTGCAGGGCAAGGAGAAGGTCATATCCATTTTACGAGGATGCCCGCAGGGGGATTCTATCCCCATTCCTATGGAACCTTGTAATAAACGATCTACTTGAGTTCACCAGGGACAAAATACCGTGCGACCTCCAGGGGTTTGCTGACGATATATCCCTGGTCTCAGTAGTGACAACGCCTAAACCACCAACTGGCAGCAACCGTCAAGGCTTTGACTCGGATACCCTTCGGGAGGTAACCCAAAGAAGCCTAAACAGTATCAACCAGTGGTGTAGGGCAAATGGTCTGAAGCTATCTCAGCTGAAGACCCACTGCGTCATGTTTACGAATAGGAGGAACTGGTCATTCAGTAAGCCCCTGAAAGTAGACGGCGTCGAAATCGAAGTGAGAACTTCCACTAAGTTTCTAGGAATCACCCTAGACTCAAAGCTGACGTGGAACAATCACATCGAAACTGTGTGCAAGAAGGCCAAATCTATCTTAATGCAGTGCAGGAAAGCGGTTGGTCCCACCTGGGGCCTGAAACCGATCACCATGCGCTGGATTTACGAGGTAATGGTTCGACCAATACTCACGTATGGTTCGACGATATGGATTGCTGGCACACACAAAACGCACAACCAGCAGCTGCTAAAGGGAGTTCAGAGGTTGGCAAACGTACTTATTACGGGAGCTTTACCTTCGACCCCAACTACAGCGCTGGATGTCGTCACGGGGATTATCCCAATCACGCTGTGGACTAGGGAGGTCGCTGCGAAGGAAACCATGCGTCTGAAGTGCCAAGGTCATTGGTGCTTCCCTCCGCCTGGAAAGCCTTCAGCGCGCATCACCAGCCACATCAGTGAGAATGAGAAGTTTATCAGGCCCTGCCCAAGGATTTAACTTCCAAAGAACAAGATCCGATGAAACCGATTCTCAGTATAAAACCAACGGTTCACTGTGCTAGTCCCGTCTCGGGAGGAGTACAAGGAGCCGAAGGGTGAGGACTTTGATGTCGTGTGCTATACGGACGGTTCTAAAATCAACGACCACACGGGAGCAGGAGTTGTGATCAAAGGTGGACCATCCTGGAGCCACTTGGACCACTGCGAATCCTTCCATCTTGGGCTACACAGTACGGTGTTCCAAGCAGAAGTCTTTGCTGTTGCTAAAACGGCAGAGATACTGCAGGAACATGCACTGAGTAACACCAAAATCTTGATAAATTGTGATAGCAAATCGGCTATTCAGGCGATAAATGCTACGATTATCAAGAGCAAGGTGCCACTTCGGGCATCAAACTCCTCAACTCACTTGGAAACACCAACAAGGTCACACTTAGTTGGATTCCAGCTCACAGTGGGTACGAGGGGAACGAGCTGGCGGACCAGACAGCGAAAGCTGGGGCGACCAACTCAAACGACAGCGCATCCAGGGTCTTACTCCCATACCGCGTGGGGGTATGTTTCGCGGCAATGAGGAGGAAGACCAAGAGGACTGGATAAGCTCCTACAAAGCTGATCCTCCCAGAATGTTCAACATGATGTGGAGGGACAAATTTGCAAAGGAGCTATCCAGTATGGGTAGGAAGGATCTGAGAGTGGCTACTCAACTCCTGACAGGCCACACAGTCCTAAACTACCACCTCAAGAAACTGAATCCCGCTGTCCCTGCAACCTGTCCTCTCTGCGAAAGCGAAGATGAAACGGTATCGCACTTCCTGGGGAAATGCCCTCCCTAGGCAGTATTAGGGCCGAGTACTTCGACACCTACTACTGTGCAGGTACCGACATCGTGGACAGGTTCAAACTCAACAGGATCGTCAGCTACGCCCACAGGACTGGTCGCCTGGTACCTAAGAGAGTATGCGACGATTCTGCAACTACTTGAGGCTCTGTCCTCACCGGACTGAGCCTTCAGTCACAGGGATACACTCAAGCCGTCCCCAGAGGATGTCACGGAGGTAGCCCTCGCTCCGGCCACAGAAGGAGGGGCTCGACCCCGCCGCTGGGTCGGGAACGCCGTCCTGTTCCGACAGGATGGCAACGGGGAGGAACAGGACTCCCGTCCCATCCGGGCGCATGGGAGCTCGGAAGCGCTTGTCTCGGCCAGTTGCTTCCTCTCCTGGGCGCCGCCTGGGCCCTCGCTGGCCCATCCCCCTTCTAGTAGTAGCATCACCACAAAAAACGCAATAAAAAGGGAAATCATCGCTCAAACTGCAAAATAAAACATGGAAATTAAAGCTTAATCCTTCCTCTAACGTTTCTTGAAAGTTTCAGAGAAATACATTTTATGGAATTTGAGTAATCAATCTACAAAGTCAAGTTGTCAAAATTCGAACGTATTCAGTTCATAACTCGGCTCAGGATAGACGTAGAACAAATCTGAAAAGACTGTTTAATAGCGCGCAAGCGCCCCCGTGCATTCCCACGGCGCGCGCAATTCTAAACGTTGAAACGTAGCACGTGCGCGCTGATTAGTTTCGTTGTTTGGGCATATTTTGTCAGTTTCGCGTGTCGCTGTGAAAACTGAATTTTATTAAAGTTCTACAGTCCACATTTTTCATCGAATCATCATGAAACTTACAGAATCGTTTTGAGTTAAATTTTCAAAATCCCTCTGCTTTAAATATGCTACATTGTGTTTTGTAGCACATATCCAAATTTTAGAGCAATCCGACAAGTAGATTTGGAGTTATGTCCATTTGAATGCAGAAATTTGTGTTTCACTTTTCCTCGTAAATTCGTGCTAGTACTTTGTGCGCATCTACGCGTTGTGACACCCCTATTATTTGACTTTGAGGGAGCACAGAGGAGGGCCCATCATCCTGATTTAATAGTTGAATGAAGACTAAGAGATGGTAGAAAAAGCATGTCCCGCCTTATTTGGTCCACGTCATGTCACACTTCACAGGTACCTCTGAAACGAAATACACGTCAGAAAATGAATAAAAATTCGTTTCGGATGAAATTACAATGAAATGTACAATGTACATAATCATATTATGTCATATTCAGTTCTACACAGTAAGAATCATCAGCAGACTCCAAGTCAGCGGCTGACTGTCAGCCCGATGGTTGGTGAAAACGTGATTTTCTTTCAGTTACAGTTAAAACTGCCTCCTGCGTATGGAATAAAGGCTCTCAGCAAAGTTCACCTCATGTCTCAATGAGTGTAAAGTTTGGTCAGAATGTAAATTTGTTACACTTGAGCTGATCCATTGCAAGAGTCACTGGAAAACAAGAAAAAGGCGGCCTCAACACTCGCCTCGTTGTTTCAGAATGCAACACTGGATGGTCTCAAGATTGTGACTCAAAATCTGGTGAGCTGAATTCTGGGCCCTCTTATTTTTCTGTAGCTACATATTTTTATTTTATTTTTTTATAGCTCTTTGAATAAATCGTCTAGAATCTTGACCTTTTTCATGAAAGTTTTGAACCTGCTGCTACCACTCAGAAATATTAGTTCTTAATGGCGAAAAATCGATATTATTGGATACCTACTTTCGATTTTTACTTTTTGAGACTAGATTTTATATCGGCCAGCTAATGCTTTAGCTACCAACAGTGTGTCATGTATTACAAAAGTGATCCGTAATAACTACTTTGATTGTGATTGCTAATCAATATCATTGCAAGAGTATGACTTTTGAATCTTCTATACTTTACCATTTCTATTATCCTAGTGAAAAGTAGGATAATTGTTGAAATGAAGGCCGGGATTTTGATCTTGGCGGTAACAGTCGGTATTGTGGTGTCAGATGTGTACCTACAGAATCCGAGGGGTTCCAATAACAGATTGAACGAAGTCAGTATATTTATGTTCGACTCGTTTTAAGTATAAATAACTAAATAAGCAATGACCATTCCGGAATAATTTCGACTTTCGTCGACCAGTGCGGGATCCATTACTTCACGTGGATCATTTTGATTTTGGTCCCGGACTTGTTACACTTCCATCGCTCAGATTGAACGAGAACACAGCGAACAGAGCGAACGCAAACAGACTGTTTGACTCCCAGAACAACAACAAAGGTGGATACAACACAGGGGACCGACTGGACAAGGACTTTGCGAGCGAAGTCAGGCGGCAGTATGCCATGGTAAGCATTCTCAGCTTTACCAATTCATAACGGTATTCCGATATTTCAGTATTAACATTTCAGTATTGTAAGTATTTTAGTACCTACGATTTCATGTTGTATCTGATATATGAACCAGTTCATGAACCAGTTCATTGACGCTAGTCGACACAAATTTAGGAGTTGTAAGGAACAATTAGCATTTGACTGAAAACGAATTAATCGCAGCAATACTACGCGAGTGGACCGAGCATAGCGGAGGCTTCAAAGCTTGCCGTCGAGTGGACCAACCAGCATGGTTGTGGGGACAACGAGAAACTGAACTGTAACTTTGTTATTCAGGTGAGTGGATCATACAGGTCCATAGTCCATACTGGATGAATTCAACTCTTAAATTTCCCCATTATTTTCGTTTCGTAGGTGCTTAGGTGCCCTTGTTTGAAATTAAAACAGTGGATTTTGTTTTTATAAACGTGAATTATGAAGGATCAATTTTGATGAGAAATTTTGATTTCTCAATAAAAGGTCTATCTGTAGAGTCCTCATTAATAACGACTCCCATCCATCTCAGTACATGTGTGGTAGGAATGGAACTGATGAGGACTACCCTAATGGAGCAACACGGTCAGAACCTGACATTTCCGAGAGAAGGTTCTACCTGAGGGACGGAGTGAGCACCGCTACCAATGTATGTGGGGAGGGAAAGTGGGGTGGGGGAGTAGAAAGTGGGAGAGCAGAGGAGGAGGAGTGGGGTGTAGGGGAGAAGGGGGTGGGGGAGAAGAGGAGGAGGAGAAGGGGAGGGGGAGTGGGGGGTGGAGGAGTAGGGGGTGGGGGAGTAGGGGAGTAGAGGTGGCGGAGTAGGGAAGCAGGGGAAGGGGAGTAGGGATGTGGGGGCAGGGATGGGTGGGGGGGTAGGGGTGGGGAGAGGAGGAGGGGGGGGGTAGGGGTGGGGAGTGGGGGGAGGGGAAGGAGTAGGGGACAGGGGAGCAGGGATGGGGAGTAGGGAGTGGGGGAGTAGAAAGTGGGGGAGCAAGGAAGGGGATTAGGGAACAGGGGTGGGGAGTTGGGGGGAGTAGGGGAGGGGGAATAGGGTGGGGGAGCAGGGGTGGGAGCAGGGTGGGGGAGTATGGACTGGGGAGCAGGGAGGGGGAGTTGGGTGGGGATGGGGAGGGGAGTGGTTGGGGGAGAGTAGGGCGGGGGGTGTAGGGTTTGGGGAGGGGAGGGGATTGGATGGGGGAAAGTGGTTGGAGGAGTAGGGGGGGAGTAGAGTTATGGGGAATAGGGGGTGGGGGTAGGGAGTGGAGTTATGGGAAAAGGGGTGGGGTAGGGAATAAGGGAGTAGGGGTATAGGGGAGTATGGAATAGGGGATTGGGGTGGGGGAGAAGGGGTGGGGAAGTAGTGGTGGGGTAGATGTAAGATGGAGTGGGGGTGAATTTCAATTAGTAAGGGGTACGTAGAGTAAGGGGATAAAGGGACTACGGGTACGGGGAGTTGTAGTAAGGAGGAGTGGGGACTGGGGAGTTGGGTGAGAGGGAGTAGGGGGTAAACAAAAAGCTTAGGTGATGAGAAAATAATGAACAAGATTAGCATCCATGATTTCAGAACTACCGAAACCCAGCAAAGAATGAAGCTGACACGACATACGCAGCCCGAGTGAAGAACATATGGGAGGTGGATGTGGACGATGTCAAAGGAGTTCATGAGACAGCCTGGTGGTACGATAACTGCAAACACAGGGAGGCTAACGGCGGTAAGTTTCTCAACACAAACCCAGATTACAGAACTACAGAAGTGAGGAAATGTTAGGTGGAAGTCTGAACGAGTGGCACCGAGATTAAAATCGAATACAACGAACACTCAAATTTAAATGCCGAACAATTCTCAGTAGCAGAATAGTAAACCGGTGTGATTTGTTTTCCCAACATCTGAACTGCATTCAACATAATATTCTTACCAGGTCTGTTCCACGCTGACCAGCAGCTGCAGCCGGACACCATTGGTTACGTGACAGCCTCAAAAACCCGGCAAAACAACGGCGGACAGAGGAGTGGGTACGAGTGCCCTGAGGAACGGGATTACTACCCCTACTGGCACCCCACCAACATGTTCGAGTAAGTAATTACTACCCCTACTGGCACCCCACCAACATGTTCGAGTAAGTAATTACTACCCCTACTGGCACCCCACCAACATGTTCGAGTAAGTGATTACTACCCCTACTGGCACCCCACCAACATGTTCGAGTAATTGCTCCTTACTGGCACCCCACCAACATGTTACTACCCCTACTGGCACCCCACCAACATGTTCGAGTAAGTAATTACTACCCCTACTGGCACCCCACCAACAATTCGAGTAAGTAATTACCCTACTGGCACCCCACCAACATGTTCGAGGCACACCTACTGGCACCCCACCAACATGTTCGAGTAAGTAATTACTACCCCTACTGGCACCCCACCAACATGTTCGAGTAAGTAATTACTACCCCTACTGGCACCCCACCAACATGTTCGAGTAAGTATCATTACTACCCCCTACTGGCACCCCACCAACATGTTCGAGTAAGTAATTACTACCCTACTGGCACCCCACCAACATGTTCGAGTAAGTAATTACTACCCCTACTGGCACCCCACCAACATGTTCGAGTAAGTAATTACTACCCCTACTGGCACCC
The DNA here is from genome assembly GCA_011033025.1 of Beroe forskalii. NCBI lineage: Eukaryota > Metazoa > Ctenophora > Nuda > Beroida > Beroidae > Beroe > Beroe forskalii. The sequence goes on along the minus strand of WFMF01000069.1, from coordinate 342,776 downwards.
CACCAACATGTTCGAGTAAGTAATTACTACCCCTACTGGCACCCCACCAACATGTTCGAGTAAGTGATCAACGCCTACTGGCACCCCACCAACATGTTCGAGTAAGTGATTACCACCCCTACTGGCACCCCACCAACATGTTCGAGTAAGTGATTACTACCCTTACTGGCACCCCACCAATATGTTCGAGTAAGTGATTACTACCCCTACTGGCACCCCACCAACATGTTCGAGTAAGTGATTACTACCCCTACTGGCACCCCACCAACATGTTCGAGTAAGTAATTACTACCCCTACTGGCACCCCACCAACATGTTCGAGTAAGTGATTACTACCCCTACTGGCACCCCACCAACATGTTCGAGTAAGTGATTACTACCCCTACTGGCACCCCACCAACATGTTCGAGTAAGTGATTACTACCCCTACTGGCACCCCACCAACATGTTCGAGTAAGTAATTACTACCCCTACTGGCACCCCACCAACATGTTCGAGTAAGTGATTACTACCCCTACTGGCACCCCACCAACATGTTCGAGTAAGTAATTACTACCCCTACTGGCACCCCACTAACATGTTCGAGTAAGTGATTACTACCCCTACTGGCACCCCACCAACATGTTCGAGGTAACAGATACCCCTACTGGCACCCCACTAACATGTTCGAGTAACTACCCCTACTGGCACCCCACCAACATGTTCGAGAGTAATTACTACCCCTACTGGCACCCCACCAACATGTTCGAGTAAGTAATTACTTCACCCCTACTGGCACCCCACCAACATGTTCGAGTAAGTAATTACTACCCCTACTGGCACCCCACCAACATGTTCGAGTAAGTAATTACTACCCCTACTGGCACCCCACCAACATGTTCGAGTAAGTAATTACCACCCCTACTGGCACCCCACCAACATGTTCGAGTAAGTAATTACTACCCCTACTGGCACCCCACCAACATGTTCGAGTAAGTAATTACTACCCTTACTGCTGGCACCCCACCAACATGTTCGAGTAAGTAATTACCCCTACTGGCACCCCACTAACATGTTCGAGTAAGTGATTACTACCCCTACTGGCACCCCACCAACATGTTCGAGTAAGTAATTACTACCCCTACTGGCACCCCACCAACATGTTCGAGTAAGTGATTACTACCCCTACTGGCACCCCGTACCACTGGCACCCCACCAACATGTTCGAGTAAGTGGACTACTACTACCCCCCACCAACATGTTCGAGTAAGTAATTACTACCCTTACTGGCATAACCCCACCAACATGTTCGAGTAGTAATTACCACCCCTACTGGCACCCCACCAACATGTTCGAGTAAGTAATTACCACCCCTACTGGCACCCCACCAACATGTTCGAGTAAGTGGTGTTTTAGAGTAAGCACCCATCACCAAACTTGACGAAGCACATACTTAGAATTCTCATGTAACGAACTAATCTTAATTCATTTCGTTAATTATCGTCGACTATTTTAGAAATATTTATGTTGGACCATTTCAGGACCCCAGGTAAATTCAAGCGGACCCCCTGGATCGACCTCGCTTGGCTCGGAGACCCCAGCAGATGTGAGGACATCAAAGCGAAGTCCTTCAACCGGAAGTCGCGTTTCCGGTGTGTGCTGAGCAGGTGCAAGAACGAGCGGCAGTACGGTAAGAGCATCACCCACCAGGGGTGCAGGGAGGAGGGAGGGGCCTGGGTCGAGTTCGTCTCCTTCATGGACTTGCTGGATGTTACTAGTGAGGAGGAGTGCAACAAGGTGGCAGCTGCTGACGCCAGGAACAAGATCTTCTGGGGCAACCTCAGGGTCAGTTTCAGTAGTCTAATGGAATCTAATGTATCAGCTTATCAGGGTAGAGGGAGGTTTACAAGTAGACGTAGAGTCAGCTAAACTTCCATAACAGAAATTTTGGGCTGCTTCTTGAGAAACCGGTCCAAGTTTCAGACCAAAATTCTTAATTCTCTAATCAATTTCTGATTCTCTAAGTTTTAATGGTTCAATTCCGTCAGACTGATGACGTTGAGAAGTACTGTATAGTGCAGGCACCTGAAGTAATCTGCGACAAGGCACCCACCTCACGAGCAAAACCACAACGGTGAGTGGCTGATTTGGAGACAGAAGAAAACATATCAATTTTACGTCCAATCGATTGGATTCAACTGATAAGTAGAACTCTACTTTTCGGGCGGAAGCATGAGTATATCAGTATCATGACGTATCATACCACTAGATGACATATCAGTATCACGATAATCATGACACCTCCCCAGGTAACCTCACAACCTCCCTCCCTAGTTCCTCAACTTCCCTCCCCCAGGTAACGCGTACTACGCACCTCCCGAGGATGGAGACACCTCCCCCAACCTGAACACCTCCCGGATTGACATAGACCTGCCCTTCTTCCCGAGCCAGGAAGCCAAGCGGTGCGTCCTTAGGCTGCGGTACAACATCTCCACCACCGACTACGACCCTTTCAACACCTTCTCTGACAAGGACGGCGAGGAGTGAGTTCACTGGGAGGCATATCAACTAGCAGAAAGATTGTTTTTCATGAGACATCTACTTTCAAATATTGTTTTTTTTCCTGTACTGCCTGACGAAAATTAGGTCACGGTCATCTGCCATTCCGCACGAGCGCCCCAACCATGCTTTGACGTCTCATCCATTTCTAATTGCTTGAATAACTCAGAACCCTAAAGAACGGACCACAGCTAGATATCCTTGGAAATGGACAGACCCTCAAGATGGCTATCAACACAGCTCAGTTTGGCAGAGTATTCCAGGACAGATCTCACGTCTACACGGTAATGATCGTTGATCAGTTGATCTAATTTCCTAAATCGAAGATTTTCAAGAGTCCACAAATCTCCTGAAAATTGGTCGACATGTTAGAAACCTAACGCTACTCAATTCGTATATTTCAGAGATTTATATCACTCAAGCACTCAGAGTAATAAAAGTAATTTATCATTATTTTATTATATTTTTAAGATAAATTTTTATCTACTTTTAATGCAATTTTACCAACTATGTAACTAACCAATCTGTGTGATTTAAGATTTTGAGGGCGTAATTGTGCAGCATAGAGTAGTTTCGACTACTCTGCACGTGCCCCACTCATAGCTTATGCAACAAGTTAGACTCTACTATGTTTATTTTTTTATTCAACTATGATTATTCAATTCTTTTGGTTGGGGCACCCTCATGTTTCATGAAATATTTTATATAGGGCAAGTGACAATGTATAATTTGTTGTGTATCCTATTTGTGATTTTAAATATAAAAAAAATAAAAAATAGTACACCCTAACCACTCCCCCAATGCCAGGTGCTGCCCCGTACCAAGGCAATGGAAGGCAAGCGGCTCTACAACCTCAACGTGCGAGGAAAGCGAGGTAACGCCGAACAGACCTACCCTGCCACCGAGTACGACTTCGTGCCGGACAGACTCAAGGTCAGGAAGGACGACTTGGTACACATCCAGTGGACGGGGAGCAACTCTCACGATAACAACAACGATGGAGCGGCTGGACAGGGGGCAGCAGGTAAAAGCGGGGAACTAGGGAAGCGGACTTCATTCACTGTGTAGATATAGAGCACAGAACAACAGAAATACTCAGTCAGAGCCCTTACAGCCCATGCCCCATCATATGATTGATGGAGATGTGCAAACCATTGAAACCAATCACCATTGACATACCCCCGCATTACAGGCACAGACAGGAACAACATGCTGCAGATGTCAGATCTGAAGAAGAACATTCCCTATCTGCTGAGCGAGACCACCTTCTGGGACAAGGTGCAGTCTCTCACTGACCCGGAGGCTACCCCCAACGACATCGCCATAGGCCTTGCTACTTCTGGCTTCTTCTGTGGTACGTCATATTCATTATTCAATGACTAACACGGGAATACTTAGAGAAGGCCTGCGATAAACCATTTTTGTCGTTATCAATTCAAAATAACTGTGGTGTTTCGACCTGTTTAGTCGCTGCGGCGTAATATGCTGCACCTCAAAAGGTTCGCAACGTTTAGAATCACTAGATACGCAGCTAAACTCACTGTGGTACTTGCACAGGTAAAACGAAGACCAACGTATGCCAAGAGAAGGACTCAATGGACGTGAAGACTACGAAGATAGATGACGAGCTGGACAACGCCCCTGCCAGCTACTTCGGGCACGTTCTGTCCTTCAAAGACACCGGAGTCATGTACTACATGTGCAGCAGGAACAACGCTTTCTCAAACAGGTACCTCACGGAATGAATTTAAATGGAACAATGATTCCGGGGATAGAAATTTTGGGTGGTATGAAATTTGGTGGTATGACTATGAGGAACGAAAATATGGGGATTTTTTGTCGAAAAGTCCCCAAATTTCGTACCTTATAAATTTGTCTCGTGAGGTATTAGGAAATACTTGAGTATCCTTATACACTCCGTGGAATATTATTCTAACCTATGCAGAAGAATTAACATACAAGATTACTGTTTTGCTGAATGACACCGTCAGATGATTCGTGACTTGAAATATCAAATATTTTCAGGTCTCAAAAGGGAGCACTCTGGGTAACTGAAGATGAGGATTAAAGATAGAAATGGAACTGGATTGGTGTGATACTGTAATGAACAGATACCTAGAAACCTCACATAAATCAACAAATGGATGACAAAAATGTAGAAAATTTTGATATGAACATCTAATTTGGAATGATTTACGAATCTTCGAACACTTTCTAAAATGATTATCAATCCTGGCACCAGCTTAGGCGATTTGTTTAGAAAATAAACAATTATCTGTAGTTATGTATCTGTATTTGTATTTCTTGAAATTTCAAAACTGCCGTTTCACTAAGAGAATAAGTGATTATTTGAAATTTTGATTATTGAAAGAAATAATTCTCAATTCCGTAATGATTCACAAAAAAGATTTAGATTCGAACTGATCATTTGATCAGTAACAATAAGTGTCTGACAAAAAGTGTAAAATATAACACATTTTCCCAAATGTTTTAAACTTAAATTTTAGTTTTTTTGACAACCGACAGTATATAATTATGATGAAATTCGTGATCTTGAATAGTTGAATATTTGTCATGAGGGGACGGACGGACAGACGGAGGGACATTTTCGCGACTGACTACGGTCACTTTCCAGAAATTACAGTAGTTTTATTGTAAATCTGAACCTGCTATACACAAATCCCATTTCTCACCTTCCAAACCACGATCTCTGCTTACCCTCCTCAATGCCTGAAAGGCCAGTGGGGAGGAAAAATAAAGATTAGCATTGTAGTTCACGGTGATGTTTTCACCATGTCAGACTCTAGGTTTGGGCGTGGTCGTACACTCTTGAAAACCCAGATAAACGAAATGCCTTCATACGGTTTAAATATTAAAGGAAAATGGTTCCAATACTAATAAATCGAAGTAAAACGCCGAAAAAGCCATTATTCGGTTTTTTGCCTGTATAAAGAAGCCCGAAAAAAGGGCGTGTCCAGGAGGCGGCTTTTCCCAATCGAATTTTGACTTGAAATTTTTTTTGTGGTGTTTCCTGATGTCCTGGAGCAACTTATTAACGTTGTCTTCTATTGATTTGATGAGAAAATTGATTTTAAACCACCCTAAGGTACAGTCTACAACTGCAAATTTCAACATGAAATGTGAATATTATATCATAATGGGAGTTTGGAGTTGAGAATATGAAAAGGTGTATCAGATTAGAAAATGTCTATCAAATCTTTGGTGTACTGCATTTATTACAGTAATTATATTATGACCTTCCCCCGCTAATTTCAGTTCATTCGAGTTTGTGCGTGTGTAACCTCACACAAAAACTCGAATGTGACTGCAGTCATGTAAATGTCAAATAATATCTTCATTTTATGATCTGATGGCTTTTGATGAATGTAACTTTTCATGAAATAAAATGTGTGCAACCTTGCAACCACCATTATACACTCAAATGGTCAGTGAGTACAACTCTTATCTCTTTTTACCGAATTCCATTAACCAGGGTTTTGCTATTTGCATGTTAATATTTTAATATGAGGACAGCAGTGGAATTGCTAAACCAATCAGATGTCTGCATTACAGTCACGTGACCAAGACGACGCCAATCAGATGTCTGCATTAGGGTCACGTGACCAAGACTACGCCAATCAGATGTCTGCATTAGGGCCAGGTGACCAAGACTACGCCAATCAGATATCTGTATTTTGGTCGCGTTATCACCAAACAGTGATCGACACGTGACTGTTATCTGCATGTTACCTGCTGTCGGGTGTTCAATGATCATCCATTAATCGAGGTTTGTCCCGCCTCTTTTGTTCGAAAAAATTTCTGCATTTGAGTAGTGACAACGTATTAAGCTGCATCTAATTTCAATCAATTTGATTTTAATTTCGAAAGATTTTACTTATGTTTACTTTGAATGAAATATTTTATTTAACTAGCATAGCGATTTCACAAGCTGTTTCAACCTGATAGCGGGGTATTCAAAATTGTTACTTTATTTTAACTTTCTTCTTCTAGCCGTTAATAATAATGGATAACGAACGTAAAATAACTAAAAGTGAAATCAATTATTAACAAATAGATAAAGATCAATTAGAAATTTATTAACATACCCCTATTAAATACATTGATTAACTACATAACATTATCTTATCCCACAGATGTCTATCGAACTACTTATCGGCTTTATGCTCCTGATCGCACTGATCGTTGTGGTTGCAGCAGGTAAGAACAACTTCACAATTATACAATTGTTGCTGTAGTCGGTGATGAATTCCATAGCTTCATCCCCCCCTAAGAAAAGGGGGGGGGATGAAGATTTTGGGTCGGATAAGGTAGGTGGGGGGTTGGCCCAATTTCAATGATTCTGGGGGGATTTGAACCGAAGGGGGGAGTGAAAAAATTAAGGGGGGGGGGGGATTGGGATCTGGCAGAAGAATTTCGAAATTTGAGATGAAAATCCTATGTCCGTGATAAATATTTTTTCTCAGACCCTCTGGCTTCTGGGGCCGCCCCAGACCCCACTATCCTTTTGTAAGACTGCCATATCACTGTGATGCTACAATTGCTTGCCATTTTCAAGGGATATCAGCTTATCTATGATTTTATATTGTGCTGACAATATTCCTGAGGCTAGATTTTATGCCATGAATCCCTGACAAGTGTGACTTAAAAGCTTTACCTATAGATTTAAGAATTAATTGACATAAAAAGTGAAATTCAATACCACCCCTGATTAATCCATCTTCACCCCTGATTAATCCATCTTCACCCCTGATTAATCCATCTTCACCCCTGATTAATCCATATTCACCCCTGATTAATCCATATTCACCCCTGATTAATCCATCTTCACCCCTGATTAATCCATCTTCACCCCTGATTAATCCATCTTCACCCCTGATTAATCCATCTTCACCCCTGATTAATCCATCATTCACCCCTGATTAATCCATCTTCACCCCTGATTAATCCATCTTCACCCCTGATTAATCCATCTTCACCCCTGATTAATCCATCTTCACCCCTGATTAATCCATCTTCACCCCTGATTAATCCATCTTCACCCCTGATTAATCCATCTTCACCCCTGATTAATCCATCATTCACCCCTGATTAATCCATCGTTCACCCCTGATTAATCCATCTTCACCCCTGATTAATCCATCTTCACCCCTGATTAATCCATCGTTCACCCCTGATTAATCCATCGTTCACCCCTGATTAATCCATCTTCACCCCTGATTAATCCATTCACCCCTGATTAATCCATCTTCACCCCTGATTAATCCATCTTCACCCCTGATTAATCCATCAGTCACTCTACTCAAGAAGATTGACACCATGACGTATAACTTCTTGTGGGGTTGCAAGCGAGATAAGATTAAAAGGGGAGGTGGTAAAAGGAACACTAGTTGTGGAGGATTGGGCCTTTTCGATTTTTTCAGAGTTTATTATAAGTCTTAAGCTGACTCTTATCAAGAAAATATTGGATCCGAAATTTAGACATAACTGGAAGAACGTTTTGTTAAGTCAGTTAAAGTTTCCAAATGAACCTGAAATCTCGATAGAAAATGCACTCGCTCATCCAAGATATGTTATAGTTAGTGATGTACTGAAATGCTATCAAGATTGGAAAACTAAAACAACCATTGCTAAGGGCAGCTGTACGAACCACTGTATCTGGAACAATGATAATATTACGGATATTGGCTCCAGATTATGGAACAATGGTCTTATTTCACGTGGTATCTTGTACATTACAGATTTCATGGATAATGATAACACCCTGATGTCTTACAATCTATTCTGCGAGCGCTGGAATTTAGATAGCAATATAATAACTCCTAAGTCTTATGTCGATATAAAAATGGCGATTAGAAAATTCAACTGCCCGATGGTGAGGCATAGGGATATTTCCAGAATCGATAAGAAGGATAGCCTGCTTTTTTCAAGGACGCAAGTAAAAATGTAAGTGACTCGGTCAGTGGAGGTAAAATCCGCAGTCAGATGCAGGTTACTTCCTCACCAGACGATCTGCCTGCACTCAAAGCATGGACTACGCACCTTAATAAAGATTATATAGACTGGACAGTAGTGCTAGATAATACCTTCAATGGCATTACCAACAATTATAAATTAATCCAATTTCAGTATAAGTTACTAATGCGGATCTCAACCTGTAAATATGAGATACAAAATGAAAATTGCGACGGACAATGGTCAGTGCAGTCTTTGCCATACCTCCTTAGAAACTCTAGAACATATATTCCTAAAATGCCCACACACACTATTTACAGATAAGCTGCAAAGATTCATTAAGAATAATATAGACACTCATTATGATGATAGGAACAATATATTTTTCGTGCTATGTAACCACACCGACCCAACTATAAATTATCTAAATTTATCACTAAATGGTACATAAGTAAGAACTTTCAGAACTCTAAGCCTCTAGATTGGCTAGAGTATACTAGATATACAAAATTCGCATTAAACGGCGATAGATCAAATATCCGCGTTATTCTACTGGAGAAGCTGACTCCGTGATCTAACTACTCTTCCTCTCTCTCAGTTATCTCGCTCCTGCTCTTCCCTCCCTGAATTCTATCTCTTTTTCTGACACCTTCAGATCTTGTGCCGTGCCAGGGTGGTGAAATCTGACGTGGTGAGGAGCTGTCTGCTGATGAGGTGAAATATGAAGTTACAAAAACCGAAAATCACCCTGATAGTGAGTCAAAGAGTCACACTCTGCTCTAGTCAGTCTTATTCTCACTCTAATCAGACTCTAGAGTACCCTAACTCTAGTAATCATGACTAACTGACTCTCTTCAGTCATAGTCTACTGTCGAGTGCCTCTGTCAGGTCAGAGGTCACTGGAAGTCTCGTACATCTCACATCTGAGTCAGAGGTTCTAAGTCAATCGAGTCCTCTCAGGAGTCCTGCGAAGTACCTGACTCTCACGTTAGGTCAGTCACTATAGTGAGTCAGGCAGCTTATCTTATTCTCAGTGACTTCTGATCTACTAGTCTACCTCTGAGTCACAGACACTTGCTCTCGAGGTCCTAATCTTAGTCCAGGCAGCTCTTATTCTCTGATCCCTCTGAGTCCAGATAAATCCAAGTCCAGTTACCTGTGACGGTTCCTCTTAGTCCAATCACATCTCACCTCGTCATATCTCCAGTAATGTCTCAGTCCATTGACTTTTTCCAGTGACAACTGTCTATCTTGGTCTGATATGAAGTAGAACTGCGTCAGACCCGGTGAGGAAGCGTCTTTTCACTCTTTGAATACGCAATGATATTTCTGTTTCCTCTAGACAGTTAGACTACTAATTGGTCCCAAGGCATACATATCTATGGATTAGAACATGTTTAGGAATACATGATGTCATGTGAGCTCATTTGTGACAGAGCCCAGTGATACAGGTCCCAGATGTGTGTTCAAAGATAGGTGTTCTGAAGCGGTCTACGCCAGTTCTTTCGTCCAAATATCTAAATTTTACTAAAAATCACCAATCAGCAAATCATCTTATTAATTATCTAATTATTCATATCAAGATCATAATGATACCATCCAAAATGAAATTTTAATGTTTGATGATCATTTATACCGTGAATATATTACTCTACACCAATCCTACTTGAATTTTAGGTGAAATAAAAATGGGAAAAATGGGGGAATTTTCAGTTGGAAAAAGCTACAGTAAATTCCCCCATGAAAAAAGTCCCCATTTTTCCCATTTTACCCCATTTTTCCCCATTGCCACCGCCCCTTTCAGGTTATAATACTTTTAAGCATGTAGCTATCTTAAAAGATTTATAACTGTATACAATAATGTTCAGGGATCTTCATCAACTTGTGTTCTTCCAAAAAAGTTCATGAATTTTGAAATTTAGATAATATCTAAATCCTATAAAGATTTAGCTAGCCGAGCTTAATGCTTGGAACTTTTGGAAATAGATATGGAACTGTAATAGTGTCCTGTCGCAACAACAATTTCTAAATTTCTGTTTTGTGCTTTAGTATCTGACATGTTACTACCGACAAATCATGAAATTGAAAGATTCATTTTCTAAATTTCTATTCCATAATATGATCGATTATCACATATCCAGTGTAATACTGTAATAAAAGTCCAATAGAAGTCCAATAGAAGTACTAGATTAGTTTCGGAATGTTCACAATCAAAAAGTGGGGTCTAGGGCGCAGCCCCAGAACCTCAGAAGCCAGACGTATCATGTTAAAAGAATTTCAGTTGCAATAGGATTTTATTCACAAATTTCAAAATTTAGGCCAGAAGTTTAATTTCTTAATTGTAAATGTAAATCAGTGAAGTTTCTTAATTTTTCCAAAAATTCTACGCTAAGTTTCTTAAATTTTCGGAAATCCTAGGCTAAGTTTCTTACAGACAGTTTCTTATCAAAAAACTGAGTGTACTGCTAAAGTGTAACTCATGATGGGTTCTCGATAAGCTTATAAGCTTACATAATTTTCAACTGGGTCTTCTTTGTCGGTCTTATTCTAGTATGTAGCCACCAGACCCACGGTGGACACACGCAATACGCATCCCAAATTCCATTCCAGATGACGTTGACACATTCATCCAGCATCCAATCAAGTTTGGCGGATATCAGTGCACGGGCACCCCAAATTCCATTCCATTTCAATGTGATACTGGTCACCTGAATGATATGTGTAAGAACTTTTCTGTGTCCAGGTTCATTCCAAGTTACATGAAAGATAACCATTACTTCTTTCAGATCACCTTCAGTGAAGATAGAAAAGGTTGAACCCGCTATTTTCCTACAGAAGGGAGGAGCAATCAATCAAGCTCAAAACCGAATACTTGATGTTATTGCCAAACAGGTATCGTGACCTATCGAGTACGTGTACCATTTTGGGACAATCCTTTGTTGTACATGTTATGTACCTAACGACGGAGAAGGTGTTCGGGCATCATTGTCACAAAATCGTCACAATTTTTACATGAAGCCGGTTGAGCTTTTTACAAGAACTTTATATGAATTCCGTCTGATTCCGTTAATTAAAGTATCACCATGTCTGTACCGCTGGAGGGCTCTCTCCCTCTCTCTGTCTCCACTCTTCGATCTGTGGCTTTTAATATAGTCAAGTATTGACATTATGATATGAATGTATGACGTCATATCACTGCGCATTACCACAACATAAATACAGTCAATGTTCAAAAAGAAAAGTGATTTTAGGATTTTCGCGCGTGCGCTAATTTCCCTACTTCAGATAATAAGGCGGTACGTGTGTATACTTTACATTGGCGCGAAGATAAATTGTTAGCAGTGAGTGTGATCAATGCGCGTTCAGTGACACATCTTAGCAACCAGGGGATCCTCCACGAACGGAGATAAGTGTACTTAAGAAATACTTATGATCGATTTTAAGAGTGCTCATAAATATTCTGTTCACGAAACTTTAGTAAAGAAGATATTTTGCACTTATATTTTTCTACTTAGGAACTTCCTAAATATTTAAGAAGACTTTTCATAAACCCTTCTTAAGTCTGCGTTACCCTCCATATTTGATGCGTGAGTCAAACGTGAGCTTAATTGGGGTCTTCCTAACTCACTAAGTGCACTTAACTTTCTTCTTAACTTCACTATATTTAGGTGCATCACTTACCCCGTTGTTCCTGTACAGAATATCTGCGGTAGATCTGCAGTGGATCTGCGGTTATTAAAATGTGCTGTGAATCTGCAGTCCGATGTTCCGTAAAATCTGCGGTCATTAAAGTCTGCAGTGCAGATCGACCGCAGATCGACCGCAGATCTAGGGAATATTATCTGCTGTAGAAATCAACAACAGATCGAGTGCAGATTCTGCGCTGCTCCAATTAAGTGGAGTAGTCACGTGCCCTACAGTAAAAACTCATTGGGCTTCCTGAATGTTAATTAGGAAAATGGACCAGTTCATGTGATTAATCAGTGAACGCTAGTTCACTTTCCAATTCGAACGAAATTTCTAGAAGGGGGATGGGCCAGCGAGTGCCCAGGCGGCACCCAGTAGAGGAAGCTTCTGGCCGAGGCAAGCGCTTCCGAGCTCCCATGCGCCCGGATGGGACGGGAGTCCCGTTCCTCCCCGTTGCCATCCTGTCGGAACAGGACGGCGTTCCCGACCCAGCGGCGGGGTCGAGCCCCTCCTTCTGTGGCCGGAGCGAGGGCTACCTCCGCGACATCCTCTGGGGACGGCTTGAGTGTATCCCTGTGACTGAAGGCTCAGTCCGGTGAGGGACAGAGCCTCAAGTAGTTGCAGAATCGTCGCATACTCTCTTAGGTACCAGGCGACCAGTCCTGTGGGCGTAGCTGACGATCCTGTTGAGTTTGAACCTGTCCACGATGTCGGTACCTGCACAGTAGTAGGTGTCGAAGTACTCGGCCCTAATACTGCCTAGGAGGGCATTTCCCAGGAAGTGCGATACCGTTTCATCTTCGCTTTCGCAGAGAGGACAGGTTGCAGGGACAGCGGGATTCAGTTTCTTGAGGTGGTAGTTTAGGACTGTGTGGCCTGTCAGGAGTTGAGTAGCCACTCTCAGATCCTTCCTACCCATACTGGATAGCTCCTTTGCAAATTTGTCCCTCCACATCATGTTGAACATTCTGGGAGGATCAGCTTTGTAGGAGCTTATCCAGTCCTCTTTGGTCTTCCTCCTCATTGCCGCGAAACATACCCCACGCGGTATGGGGAGTAAGACCCTGGATGCGCTGTCGTTTGAGTTGGTCGCCCCAGCTTTCGCTGTCTGGTCCGCCAGCTCGTTCCCCTCGTACCCACTGTGAGCTGGAATCCAACTAAGTGTGACCTTGTTGGTGTTTCCAAGTGAGTTGAGGGAGTTTGATGCCCGAAGTGGCACCTTGCTCTTGATAGCATTTATCGCCTGAATAGCCGATTTGCTATCACAATTTATCAAGATTTTGGTGTTACTCAGTGCATGTTCCTGCAGTATCTCTGCCGTTTTAGCAACAGCAAAGACTTCTGCTTGGAACACCGTACTGTGTAGCCCAAGATGGAAGGATTCGCAGTGGTCCAAGTGGCTCCAGGATGGTCCACCTTTGATCACAACTCCTGCTCCCGTGTGGTCGTTGATTTTAGAACCGTCCGTATAGCACACGACATCAAAGTCCTCACCCTTCGGCTCCTTGTACTCCTCCCGAGACGGGACTAGCACAGTGAACCGTTGGTTTATACTGAGAATCGGTTTCATCGGATCTTGTTCTTTGGAAATTAAATCCTTGGGCAGGGCCCTGATAAACTTCTCATTCTCACTGATGTGGCTGGTGATGCGCGCTGAAGACTTTCCAGGCGGAGGGAAGCACCAATGGCCTTGGCACTTCAGACGCATGGTTTCCTTCGCAGCGACCTCCCTAGTCCACAGCGTGATTGGGATAATCCCTGTGACGACATCCAGCGCTGTAGTTGGGGTCGAAGGTAAGGCTCCCGTAATAAGTACGTTTGCCAACCTCTGAACTCCCTTTAGCAGCTGCTGGTTGTGCGTTTTTTGTGTGCCAGCAATCCATATCGTTGAACCATACGTGAGTATTGGTCGAACCATTACCTCGTAAATCCAGCGCATGGTGATCGGTTTCAGGCCCCAGGTGGGACCAACCGCTTTCCTGCACTGCATTAAGATAGATTTGGCCTTCTTGCACACAGTTTCGATGTGATTGTTCCACGTCAGCTTTGAGTCTAGGGTGATTCCTAGAAACTTAGTGGAAGTTCTCACTTCGATTTCGACGCCGTCTACTTTCAGGGGCTTACTGAATGACCAGTTCCTCCTATTCGTAAACATGACGCAGTGGGTCTTCAGCTGAGATAGCTTCAGACCATTTGCCCTACACCACTGGTTGATACTGTTTAGGCTTCTTTGGGTTACCTCCCGAAGCGTATCCGAGTCAAAGCCTTAACTGGGACCCTCAATACCTATTTAAAATGCGACGGAAAATGATTCTTCAAACGATCAGAAACTGTTAATGCTAGCTGTACCCAATCAAGTAACATTATCCTGGTTAGCTAGCCAAATTAACCCATCGAGCGTGAAATTGCAGTACTTTCACTACTCAATAGTACTGGGATAACTGAATTATGCCAAATTAGTAAAAACAATGTGGTTGTTTTAGCACTTAGCACACATTGTTATTATTGCTGTAGATCTATAGGCAATTGTTTACATTAGTACCTAATCTACGTACACATGCGATTATGTATTCCATGTAATCAAACATGCTTCATTTGCCAATGTTCATTTGATATCAGAGAGTTGTTTTGACTTCCATGATGTTTCCTACATTTTCCACTTACCACTTTGATAGCAGACGCAAGTTTACTATCTACTCTAATTTCTGAACTCTGCTGACTTACCAATCCAATTCCAGTCCACTAACACGCTTATCTTACCTGCAGTCTGATCTCAATCCACTTATATCACTCTGCTCTCAATCCACTTATAATATACCATTCTGTTCCCAGTTCACGTATCACTCTGATACAAGTCCATTTGACAATGACGTCTGTCCTGAGTCCACTTTCCACTCTGATCCCAGTCTGCTTACGACTCTGAACCCAATCGAATGTCCATTTACCACTCTGATCCCAATCTACTAAGCACTCTGATCTCAGTTCACTTACTACTTTACTACGCTAGTTCAATAATCCATTCTACTTACTGCTCTGATCCCAGACCAATGTTCATTTTACACTTTCATCTCAATCCAGTTACCACTCTGATTCCATTCTACTTACCACTCTGATCCCAGTCTGCTTACCACTCTGAACTCAGTCCAATGGCCATTTACCACTCTGATGCCAATCCACTTAGGGGCCATCCATTAATTACGTTCGCTTTTTTCTCCGAATTTCAGACACCCCTCCCCCTATGTTCGCACTTGTTACAAATTCAAAACCACCCCCCCCCCCCCCCCCCCCTTATTGAACGTTCGCAATAAATTTTAGAAAATTTATATTATGATAAACATAATGGCCCGTATGCAGAAATGAGGGATCCCCTTAAAATTGGGAAATGCTTAAAAATAAGGGAAATGCTTAAAAATAAGGGAAATGCTCCAAAAGTAAAGGAAAAGGTCGCTTGAGGAGCATAGGGTCGGTTATGAGGGGAAAGGGGTGGGTTTTGAGTGGAAAGGGGTGGGTTATGAGTGGAATGGGGTGGGTTTTGAGGGGAAAGGGGTGGGTTATGAGGGGAAAGGGGTGGGTTATGAGTGGAAAGGGGTGGGTTTTGAGGGGAAAGGGGTGGGTTTTGAGCGGAAAGGGGTGGGTTATGAGTGGAAAGGGGTGGGTTTTGAGGGGAAAGGGGTGGGTTTTGAGCGGAAAGGGGTGGGTTTTGAGTGGAAAGGGGTGGGTTATGAGTGGAATGGGGTGGGTTTTGAGGGGAAAGGGGTGGGTTTTCAGTGGGAAGGGGTGGGTTTTGAGGGGAAAGGGGTGGGTTTTGAGTGGAAAGGGGTGGGTTATGAGTGGAATGGGGTGGGTTTTGAGGGGAAAGGGGTGGGTTTTGAGTGGAAAGGGGTGGGTTTTGAGGGGAAAGGGGTGGGTTCTGAGTGGAAAGGGGTGGGTTATGAGCGGAAAGGGGTGGGTTATGAGCGGAAAGGGGTGGGTTTTGAGTGGAAAGGGGTGGGTTTTGAGTGGAAAGGGGTGGGTTTTCAGTGGAAAGGGGTGGGTTTTGAGGGGAAAGGGGTGGGTTATGAGGGGAAAGGGGTGGGTTTTGAGTGGAAAGGGGTGGGTTATGAGTGGAAAGGGGTGGGTTATGAGTGGAATGGGGTGGGTTATGAGTGGAAAGGGGTGGGCTATGAGGGGAAAGGGGTGGGTTTTGAGGGGAAATGGGTGGGTTATGAGTGGAAAGGGGTGGGTTATGAGTGGAAAGGGGTGGGTTATGAGTGGAATGGGGTGGGTTATGAGGGGAAAGCGGTGGGTTATGAGTGGATTGGGGTGGGTTTTGAGGGGAAAGGGGTGGGTTATGAGTGGAATGGGGTGGGTTATGGGTGGAAAGGGGTGGGTTTTGAGGGGAAAGGGGTGGGTTATGAGTGGAAAAGGGTGAGTTATGAGGGGAAAGCGGTGGGTTATGAGTGGATTGGGGTGGGTTTTGAGGGGATAGGGGTGGGTTATGAGTGGAATGGGGTGGGTTATGAGTGGAAAGGGGTGGGTTTTGAGGGGAAAGGGGTGGGTTATGAGTGGAAAAGGGTGGGTTATGAGGGGAAAGGGGTGGTTTATGAGGGGAAAGGGGTGGTTTATGAGTGGAAAGGGGTGGGTTTTGAGTGGATTGGGGTGGGTTTTGAGTGGAAAGGGGTGGGTTATGAGTTGAAAGGGGTGGGTTATGAGTTGATTGGGGTGGGTTATGAGTGGAAAGGGGTGGGTTATGAGTGGAAAGGAGTGGGTTATGAGTGAAAAGGGACGGGTTATGAGTGGAAAGGGGTGGGTTATGAGTTGATTGGGGTGGGTTATGAGTGGAAAGGGGTGGGTTTTGAGGGGAAAGGGGTGGGTTTTGAGTGGAAAGGGGTGGGTTTTGAGTGGAAAGGGGTGGGTTATGAGTGGAAAGGGGTGGGTTATGAGTGGAATGGGGTGGGTTATGAGTGGAATGGGGTGGGTTATGAGTGGAAAGGGGTGGGCTATGAGGGGAAAGGGGTGGGTTTTGAGGGGAAATGGGTGGGTTATGAGTGGAAAGGGGTGGGTTATGAGTGGAAAGGGGTGGGTTATGATTGGAATGGGGTGGGTTATGAGGGGAAAGCGGTGGGTTATGAGTGGATTGGGGTGGGTTTTGAGGGGAAAGGGGTGGGTTATGAGTGGAATGGAGTGGGTTATGAGTGGAAAGGGGTGGGTTTTGAGGGGAAAGGGGTGGGTTATGAGTGTAAAAGGGTGGGTTATGAGGGGAAAGCGGTGGGTTATGAGTGGATTGGGGTGGGTTTTGAGGGGATAGGGGTGGGTTATGAGTGGGTAAGCCTATCACACCCCTAAGTAAGCCTATCACACTCCTAAGTAAGCCTATCACACTCCTAAGTAAGCCTATCACACTCCTTAGTAAGCCTATCACACTCCTAAGTAAGCCTATCACACTCCTAAGTAAGCCTATCACACTCCTAAGTAAGCCTATCACACTCCCAAGTAAGCCTATCACACTCTTAAGTAAGCCTATCACACTCTTAAGTAAGCCTATCACACTCCTAAGTAAGCCTATCACACTGCTAAGTAAGTCTATCACACCCCTAAGTAAGCCTATCACACTCCTAAGTAAGCCTATCACACTCCTAAGTAAGCCTATCACACTCCTAAGTAAGCCTATCACACTATTAAGTAAGCCTATCACACTCCTAAGTAAGCCTATCACACTCCTAAGTAAGCCTATCACACTCCTAAGTAAGCCTATCACACTCCTAAGTAAGCCTATCACACCCCTAAGTAAGCCTATCACACTCCTAAGTAAGCCTATCACACTCCTAAGTAAGCCTATCACACTCCTAAGTAAGCCTATCACACTCCTAAGTTACCCTCTTAACCCGAAGTGTATCTTAAATCTTAAGGGAAAGCATAGGGGAATCCCTTATAAAGTAGTGGATTTGCTGAGGGATCCCCTCAATTTTTATTAAGGGTTTCCCTTTCGATTATAAGGGATTCCCTCATTTTTAAAGTAATTTCCTTAAAAATACACTACGTTTTAGTGAACCTCTTCTTGACGCTCTACTTTGGTACTGCATGCATATTTCCGAACTTGAGATGGCTTGTTCACACCAGCATGGGTGCCCTCGTGCCGGAAAACCATAATTTCGAGTTCAAACGCCCTAAATTCTCCAAGATTTGCCACTGGTTTCAAGGGAAAAGGTCATTTTTTGAAGGAAACCCTTAATTTTAAGGCTTTTCCTTAAAGATAAGGGAAATCATTAACTTCTGCATTCGGGCCAATGTTACCATAAAATATACCATAGCATTAGTTGCTTAGTTGAATAAACACTGGTGATGGTGTTCAGTTTTACCGAAATCACATTCGAATTCCATGCCTTGACTGAGACTTATTTTCACCATCCTGTGCAAATGATAGTGATATAAAATGCATAACATGGTCAATCCATCGTCGAAAAATCACATATTTTCGCACATCAATTTGTAACGTTACACCCTCTCAAAACCCCCTCCCCCCCCCCCCTATGTTCGCACATGTTACAAATTTGAAAACCCCTCCCCCCTAAATGGCGAACGTAATTTATGGATCGCCCCTTAGCACTCTGATCTCAGTTCAGCGTTCAATCACTACGGTGATTCCATTCCAATTACCACTCTAATCCCAGTCCTCTTACAACTCTGACCCTCCAGTTCAATGTCTATTTTCCACTATGATCTCAATCCACTTACCAGGACTTACAGTGACTCACTTACCACTCTTATCCCATTCCACCTATGCTACCACTGATCCCAGTCCGCTTACCACTCTGAACTCAGTCCAATGTCCATTTACCACTCTGATGCAGGTCCATTTGCCACCCTGGTCTCAGTAGTAGTACTGAGTTCAATTTCCACTCTAATTCCCATCAATAAACCACTTCTATCCCAGTCTATTTGCCAACCTGATTCATGATTTTAGTCCGGAGTCCACTTTCCACTCTATTTCCCGTATACTAACCACTTAAATTATCCCAGTCCATTCGTCACTTTGAGAACACAGTCTTGACTCCTGATTCCACTTTGCAATCTGATTCCAGAACACGTACCACTATAATCTCAGTCAATTTGCCACTCTAATATCAGTCCTGAGGGCTGAGTCCACTTTCTACTCCGATTCCTGTTTACTAACCACTTTTATCCCAGTCCTCCCGTCCATTTTTTACTCTGATCCCAGTCTGCTTAAAACTCTGAACCCAGTCAAATGTCCATTTACCACTCTGATCTCAATATGTATGGCAGTTACCACTTTGATTCCATTCTACTTACCTGATTACCACTCTGATCGCAGTTTGCTTACCACTCTGAACTCAGTCCAATGGCCATTTACCACTCTGATGCCAATCCACTTAGCACTCTGATCCCAGCTCAATCTTTCTATGCCCATTTTCAACTATGATCTAACCATGTTATCCCAGTCCATTTGCCACTAGGCACCCTGATTCCATTCCAATTAGGTAAGATTCTGATCTCTCTCCACTATATTATGTCAATGAATGATACATCCATTGAAATACTGCAAGAAACACGGCGTTTCACTTGTTACAATTAAAGATGTTTGTCATCACACTACTCGTACTCTTATTTCTGATAAAGTTTACAAAGAAGTCTCTATATTCTACGCACCTATTTTGATCTATTGCTACCTTCTGTTTATCAATTCGAAATCCAAATAAAATTGCTGATAGAAAGTTTGCAAGGGTTTCACTTCTATGCAGGGCGTGTCAATATGGATGTAAGCCACTTACACTCAATCTGCTGTTATACAGGAACATCGGACAAAAATATTCCCTAGATCTGCAGTAGAACGGCAGTTTTTAATTCAATTACAGATTCTAATTGAACCGCAGATCTACAGCAGATATTCTGTACAGGAACAACGGCGTAAGAGCGGTTTTATCCTTCTTAACGTCTTCTTAGCGTGATCCTAACTCTGGAATGGGATTCAATTTCAATCAAATAATTATTATATCGCCCCACATTATTGAGTTAGAACAGTTTATTGGAAATTTTTCATAGCAGCGATAGGAAATACTATCTTAATTAGCTTATGCTTGGCGTGACACAAAATCAATTATCCTTTCTTGGCCTCTGATTGGCTTGTGCACCATGCATGTGATCTGCGTTAGCTCATTCACGTGACACATCCTACAACACTTAAGAAGGGTTTCGTGGACAAGAAAATCCATCTTAAGGACAATATTGGTTAAGAAGGAAAGTTTCATGAACAGTCATAACTTGCGTTCCTAAATATGAAAAGTGTTCTTAATAACCTTATGATCACTTTAAAGAAGGAAGTTTCGTGGAGGAGCTCCAGTTCCATCATTTCTTACGCCTTTTGTCACGAATTTATTGCGGAAAATCGTATGAGACGTAAAGGTTCTACCACACTTTTGCCAGCGGCTAAGGAGCAAATAATCATGCTTTACAAGTATGGTTATCGCATTGCAGACATCGCTAGAAGGCTAAACCGGCCCTGGAGCACCATAAAGGGCGTTATTCATCGGTATTACGAGTTCAATTCGACTGCTGTTCGTAAGTCAAGTGGAAGACGAAGAAAGTTGACTGCACGCGATGAACGGAGGATATTGAAGCTCTGCAAGCATTACCGGAGGGCTACAGTTCATCGTATTTTCGCGTTGTTTCATGAGTTCTATCATAAGAGTGTCATTTTCTACTTTTGTGCGTGTTTTGAAGGTTTTGGACATCTACAGGCGAGTTTTGAAGAAACAGGTCATCACCAAAAATCACTTTTCTTTTTGAACACTGACTGTACATGACACTTCTGCCCTTGGTAAAATGCAAGTGAAACTTAATATCTCAGTTTTGTATTTTCTCGGAAACAGCGTTACGTATCGGCTTGCTTGTGTTGAGCTACGTACGCGCTGACCGGTAATCTTTGTGACATTTTTGAGCTCGAACATCTACTGTAACGACGGAGTAGATGAAAGGGTCTTCTCAAAATGTAGCGCGCTTCAAATCATTTCTAGTACGTTGAGCGCGCGGGCGCGCGCCAATTTAATTTAAGGGGGGCACACTTAAATTCAAGTAGACCGGCCCGCTCAGATGAGTTCATAATATGCTCATTCCCGCTCATTCTGCTTTATTACTTTACCGGAAAATTTTCATTTTTCTCGGACACAGTTTTTGGGAATGAGCGGGCAAAGTTGGTATACTATTTCACTTTCAAAGTTTGTTAGTCCATAGCTTTACAACCATACCAGTTTAATGTATGAAAATTTGCATGCATGTAGATCAACATGTCCACTATATAAGTCCAAAGGTTCGTTTGTCAAATCGCAAAATTGACTGAGTTATGGCCATTCTTGTAAGGGTACCAAATTCTAAGAAAAAGTTAGCTAGCTCCGTCATTTTTTGAGCTACAGTGGGATTCCACATATGGAAATGTGTGCCTTTAGAAGCTCTACATGCGTGCCAAAGGGCTAAGCCGGGCATCAGTTATATCTCACATAATTATCAAATAAGTGGCAAAATTTAACATTTTGCTGTAATTGTACACAATATTTCATCATCCCATATTGAATAATTTCCCACTGAGAACTAAATATACTTCATTTGATGTAAAATTTCATGTTGTTCAACATCCCGGAGCCAATTTTGGATTTCCGGCTTTTCATTTCCTGATATAACCATCTTTAAGCCCCAAAAATACGTGTTTTGACTATATTTCAGCCTAGGAATATTGTAGAGACTTCGTTTTGGGCGCAAACGAATCGCAACTATCGAGCATATGTTTATTAACAAGTCACAAATAAACTTGATGTTTCCGATTTGTTTGCGCCCAAAACGAAGTCTCTACGACCTTCCTGGGCTGAGATACTTTTTATTTTACCAGAAATGACAAAAATCAGTTTTTGGCCCGTAACTTTTTTCCTGGGCGATTTAGAGTATATGTTTGTTCACAAGTCACATATAAACTCGATATTGATTTTGTAACATATTGATTTTGTAACGGTAATTTGGTAATCTGTCGACGGACAGTTACCGGTCGGTTAACGGTCGGTTATCGGTCGGTTACCGGTCAGTTAACGGTCGGTTAACGGTCGGTTAACGGACGGTTACCGCCCACGGACAGTTACCGGTCGGTTAACGGACACTTAACGGACGGACAGTTACCGGTCGGTTACCGGTCACTTAACGGTCGGTTAACGGACGGTTACCGCCCACAGACAGTTACCGGTCCTTTAACGGTCGGTTAACGGTCGGTTAACGCCCACGAGCAGTTACCGGTCGGTTACCGGTCACTTAACGGTCGGTTAACGGACGGTTACCGCCCACGGGCAGTTACCGGTCGGTTACCGGTCACTTAACGGTCGGTTAACGGATGGTTACCGCCCACGGACAGTTACCGGTCGGTTACCGGTCATTTAACGGTCGGTTAACGAACGGTTACCGCTCAAGGTCAGTTACTGGTCGCTAAAGGCCGTTTTAAGCACCTCAATTTTTTTCCAGACCATCAAACCCCTCTCTTCAGTCAGCAATTGCAAACCCTCTCTCCATTCGGATGCTACATGATTATGTAATTAGTTAAAAACCGATTTTAATGCTTTAATGGCACTTATTAGATGATGATGTATAATATATTTCCATTGACAAACACTTATAAATATAATATATGGCACACCATTTAACTGATGAGTAAGAAATTGCCATCCGTTTATCATGGGCAAGTGAATGTTGCACTAAGTAGGAAATTTTAACATTTAAATTATATGAATTAGCCCCCCCCATTACACCGCATCAGAGCATCAGCTAATAAAACGAAGTTTAAATCAATTATACGGTAAAATACGATATTATATATCTTAATCAAAAATTCGTCTCATCAGTTGACAGTTCAGAGATCTCCTTGCTGAAGTTCTGTATGATGGAAGGACCAGTTCTGGTAAGGTTTCGCTTCTTCACCCACATGAATACACACAGAGCAATCGCCATGCTAGAGGAGTTTGATCGGCTTTGTCCAGTTCCAAGCCGCCTGTGCTTCTCGGCATGAAACCACATGCCCTCACAGGTGTTGGTGTGTTCAACAGTGAGTAGGTCCACGAAGCCTCTTCTTTGGTTGACCACCAGACGGGTGAAGCCATGATGAGAAAGGGAGCCGTCTGTCAGGATGACAGTTCCTGCTTAAACTTACTTCTTGATGAGACGGATGAGTGTGTATTTGTCTCGCCTGTTCCCTAGACACTCAACAAGGAAACAGTCCCCGCTGTTCCGACAGCAACCACCAAGCACCCACTTCCCCTTAACACGTCGTCCCAGAGTATACTTCCTCTTCCCGAATTTGGATTCGCATCAACCTCCAGGACATGTCATGTACTCGTAGTAGAACTGAAGAGATGAGAACTGCACGGACGATTAAAGGAAATTATGAAGCTGAAAGGGTTTCTCTGCTCCGGAAAAGGTGCTATTTTTTAATGATACTAACCATTGCTACAAAAAAATCCTCGTGAAATCCCCATGTTCCTATCGTGAGATTTCACACCTTCATGTTATGGCACAACGACATTACTAGCTATATACGTGATGAAATTGGTATTTCCCACCTTACTAAACTAGAGGTTACTTCTCGTTTAGTTTTTATTTTATTTGTAAACGATAGTTTATCAATTAGATAATATGCTAGTTAATTAATATATAACGCATTCAATTGATTGTGACACTAACCGGGCGTTAAGTGACCGGTTACTGACCGTTAACCGACCGGTTACTGCCCGTGGGCGGTAACCGACCGTTAACCGACCGTTAAGTGACCGTTAACCGACCGGTAACCGACCGGTAACTGCCCGTGGGCGTTAACCGTCCGTTAATCGACCGTTAAGTGACCGGTAACCGACTGTTAACCGACCGGTAACTGTCCGTGGGCGGTAACCGTCCGTTAACCGACCGTTAAGTGACCGGTAACCGACCGTTAACCGACCGGTAACTGTCCGTGGGCGGTAACCGTCCGTTAACCGACCCGTAAGTGACCGGTAACCGACCGTTAACCGACCGGTAACTGTCCGTGGGCGGTAACCGTCCGTTAACCGACCGTTAAGTGACCGGTCAGTGACCGGTAACCGACCGGTAACTGTCCGTCCGTTAAGTATCCGTCAACCGACCGGTAACTGTCCGTGGGCGGTAACCGTCCGTCAACCGACCGTTAACCGACCGTTAAGTGACCGTTTAGTGGTCGGTAACCGACCGGTTACCGACCGGTAGCTGTCCGTCGACAGATTACCAAGTTGCCTTTGTAACATATCCCAAAAATGGCCTTTTATATGGACATTTTGCAGGCACTTATATGTGTCTTTCAGTCGCCAGATGATCTATTCTATTTAGTCACCTATTCAATTTAGTCACCTTTCAAGGTTATCTGCATAACAAAAGCCCCATTTGGAATCATTAAATAGCTGAAAATGTTGATTATGTAACGCATATATTTTTGAGTTAATAAATGAAGCATCCGACACATCTCAGGTGAAATGAGGTTATTAATGCGCACTATTTTATGTGCTGGTCCTGCTTTTATTGGATTTCCATTAATAAATTGCACAAAATTGTTGATTTTGTCACAAAATTCCATCGAAAGCCTAATCATTTTCAAATATTATGCTCGCATATTATTCTGGTCATTGTTCAGTGTCGCTTGTGGAACTGGTACATTGTTTCGTAGTTGGGTATTAGTTTACTTATATTGTAGCGTTTTAAAGTTTTAACGTTTTTATTATTTTTTATTCTTTAATATTCTGTAATGTTATTTTACTTAAGATATGAGAGACAGTTGATATAGTATTTTCACGTATTTTTTATTTCATTTTATTAACGCATAATATCCCCTTTTTTTAGAAGTAAACAGGGACTGTTTCCGGAATCAAAAGCTTTTAACCCTGCCAAGGTGGTCAGTAGCCCACAGTTACTTCTATAATGTACTAAAGATGTTCTATGTTTAAAACTGCCTCTTCTTGCATATAGAATGGAAAATACCGCTCTGATAGCTGCTTAACTTACCTGTAACCATTAATAAGAATTTTATGTTTAAAACGTAAGTCAGTTTTTCATAATTAAACAGCATATTTTTAATTACATACCTATCACTGCACAATGATCCTGGGGTTTTTGTATAGTACGGCCTGATGATGACTGCGAAGTGAGAGAAAACATCATGTTACAAATTCAAGATTTTCCATTCTGCCAATTTTTTGATTTCTGTATAACTGCTGATATTTAATCCACATCTGAGTCTAAGTTCTGGTAGCTTTTGCAGAGAATTGTTGGGAATGATTTAGGGTTCACAATGTTGAATTTGTTACGAAATCATCATTTTAGCTGCTTATTTATCAAAATTCCTTGAGCTAATCAACCAGTATGTGAATTTTTCTTTCAATTTGCTGATTATTTTCAAGAAATTGAACTGACACAATCAGTTGCATTCAATTGCTGAAATGATGGCAGAGGAATCCACAAAATCTTAGTTACCATCTGTTACAAATTCAACATTTTTCGAAAATTATTGAAAATTTCGTTATTGTTTTGGTCAATAGCTCTTGTTGTAATATTATATTAACATACTTTTCAGCTTTCATCCTCTGATAATTATTAAATAGCAAAAATGTTAAATTTGTTACAAAATCAACATTTTTACTGCTAAGAATAAGAAAATCAGAGATTACTTTTAAAAATCAATTAATCCAATGCCTGGTCAGGTACAAGTCGTTCAGGTACCTTTGTGGAACGAATAGAATACTTCTTAAAGGATAGGATAAATTGGAAATACTATAGTCTGATCGGAGATGTTATGTTCTTGGGCAGCTTCTTGTGGATCAGTAATATGAATAAGAAACCTTCAGAAACTTATTGATACAACCAATTTCCCAGGTCTGATGTCCCTCGTATAGGGTTGGTAATAAGTCGGCACCCCCTCAACAGCCAAGACCATAATCATAAAAGATGGTGATTACTTGATTATCCCTTTAGGTGCAGTTTTATTTTGATCTATTGCGATTGGATCTGAGTGTGAAAACTAATTTTAAGGATGCTAAATTTTTTTTGGAAGGAGCAATTTGGAAAGTGACCAAGAACAATGAATTTTGATTCTTCAAGCTTCATTTTTTGCATTTGCCATTTTTCAAAGTTTTGACATTCATATAATTATGAGAATTATGAGAATTTGTGTCAATTTGCAATGATTATGATAATTGATGTCGTAAAACAATTTTACAATAAAGATTTTGTCTAAAAGATAAAAAATAAGTAAAATACATGGTTGGGGGTCAAGTCTGAACCCCTGTCTTTAGCAAAAACAGTAGAAGATAAAGACTTGCCCTTTTCAACGTAATCAATACCATCTATTTGTAAGGTAAAAAAGTGATAACATCATCAAAATAGCATAATATTCACAAATAGCAATTTTCGAAAGTGACCATATTTTGGTAAAACGGACACTTTTCAAAGGTTTGCATTTGTAAATATCCTTTACGTTTTTGATGATGTGACGACATTTTTCTTTTATTAATGGATGGCACTGAATAAATTTAAAAGTAAAAGTCTGGAGGATTCGGCTGGAGGTAGGGATCCAGGCTCCTTACCAACCCTGCATACCTTACCAGGAAATATCGTCTTCAGAAAAATGAGCCTACATGATATTAAGCCCTTTTTGAGGCCTAGGGCTTAATTACATGTAAGTTTAATTTAATGCATTCTTAACAACATGCAGCCAATTTGACTCATCATTACATTATTCAGATAATTAAGACTTCACATGTTACGAATTAGGAATTTTTGGCTTTATTTCTTCATTTGAAACTCTGACAGTTGAAATACCACTGAAAACAATTAATTTCAATTGGGAAATTTTTAGTGCTCTGACACCACTCAGCGCTCCGAGCCTCTGTCACCACTCAGCACTGTCACCTTTCAGCCCTCTGATACCACTCAGCACTCTGATACCACTCAGCGTTTTGACACCGCTCTGTGCTCTGATTACACTCAGTGCTCTGACACCACGCAGCGCTCTTGCGTCACTCAGCGCTCTGACACCAGTTAGCACTCTGACACCATTCAGAACTATGGCACCACTCACTGCTCTGACACCCCTCAGCGCTATGACACCACTCAGCGCTATGACACCAGTCCACTCAGCGCTATGACACAACTCAGCGCTCTGACACCACTCAGCGCTATGACACCACTCAGCGCTCTGACACCACTCAGCGCTCTGACACCACTCAGCGCTCTGACACCACTCAGTGCTCTGACACCACTCAGTGCTATGACACCACTCAGCGCTCTGACACCACTCAGCGCTATGACACACTCAGCGCTCTGATACCAGTTAGCACTCTGACACCATTCAGAACTCTGGCACCACTCACTGCTCTTACACCACTCAGCGCTATGACACCACTCAGCGCTCTGAAACCACTCAGCGCTATGACACCACTCAGCGTTCTGACACCACTCTGTGCTCTGATTACACTCAGCGTTCTGACACCACTCAGCGCTATGACACCACTCAGTGCTCTGACACCACTCAGCGCTATGACACCACTCAGCGCTCTGACACCACGTTGAAACTAACTTCACTCAGCATTAATAAAATCGAATCAAAAAATCTGGCACATACAACGCCAGGGTTAGGTGAGGGTGAGAGAGTCGCTCAATCTATACACAGCGCTCAGGACATTAGTCAGACGGTCTGAGACTGTCCACTGGAGCACTATTGTACTCTACTGTGAGCTGTCCAAGCCGCTCATTACAAATGTAGATTCCCAGATTCTGAGCGGATCCAGGAGAGGAAGCAACTGGCCGAGAAAGCGCTTTCGAGCTCCCAGGCGCCCGGATGGGACGGGAGTCCCATTCCTCCCCGTTGCCATCCTGTCGGAACAGGACGGCGTTCCCGACCCAGCGGCGGGGTTGAGCCCCTCCTTCTGTGGCGGAGCGAGGGATACCTCCGCGACATCCTCTGGGGGCGGCTTGAGTGTATCCCTGTGACTGAAGGCTCAGTCCGGTGAGGGACAGAGCCTCAAGTAGTTGCAGAATCGTCGCATACTCTTAGGTACCCAGGCGACCAGTCCTGTGGGCGTAGCTGACGATCCTGTTGAGTTTGAACCTGTCCACGATGTCGGTACCTGCACAGTAGTAGGTGTCGAAGTACTCGGCCCTAATACTGCCTAGGGAGGGGCATTTCCCCAGGAAGTGCGATACCGTTTCATCTTCGCTTTCGCAGAGAGGACAGGTTGCAGGGACAGCGGGATTCAGTTTCTTGAGGTGGTAGTTTAGGACTGTGTGGCCTGTCAGGAGTTGAGTAGCCACTCTCAGATCCTTCCTACCCATACTGGATAGCTCCTTTGCAAATTTGTCCCTCCACATCATGTTGAACATTCTGGGAGGATCAGCTTTGTAGGAGCTTATCCAGTCCTCTTTGGTCTTCCTCCTCATTGCCGCGAAACATACCCCACGCGGTATGGGGAGTAAGACCCTGGATGCGCTGTCGTTTGAGTTGGTCGCCCCAGCTTTCGCTGTCTGGTCCGCCAGCTCGTTCCCCTCGTACCCACTGTGAGCTGGAATCCAACTAAGTGTGACCTTGTTGGTGTTTCCAAGTGAGTTGAGGGAGTTTGATGCCCGAAGTGGCACCTTGCTCTTGATAATCGTAGCATTTATCGCCTGAATAGCCGATTTGCTATCACAATTTATCAAGATTTTGGTGTTACTCAGTGCATGTTCCTGCAGTATCTCTGCCGTTTTAGCAACAGCAAAGACTTCTGCTTGGAACACCGTACTGTGTAGCCCAAGATGGAAGGATTCGCAGTGGTCCAAGTGGCTCCAGGATGGTCCACCTTTGATCACAACTCCTGCTCCCGTGTGGTCGTTGATTTTAGAACCGTCCGTATAGCACACGACATCAAAGTCCTCACCCTTCGGCTCCTTGTACTCCTCCCGAGACGGGACTAGCACAGTGAACCGTTGGTTTATACTGAGAATCGGTTTCATCGGATCTTGTTCTTTGGAAATTAAATCCTTGGGCAGGGCCCTGATAAACTTCTCATTCTCACTGATGTGGCTGGTGATGCGCGCTGAAGGCTTTCCAGGCGGAGGGAAGCACCAATGACCTTGGCACTTCAGACGCATGGTTTCCTTCGCAGCGACCTCCCTAGTCCACAGCGTGATTGGGATAATCCCTGTGACGACATCCAGCGCTGTAGTTGGGGTCGAAGGTAAGGCTCCCGTAATAAGTACGTTTGCCAACCTCTGAACTCCCTTTAGCAGCTGCTGGTTGTGCGTTTTTTGTGTGCCAGCAATCCATATCGTTGAACCATACGTGAGTATTGGTCGAACCATTACCTCGTAAATCCAGCGCATGGTGATCGGTTTCAGGCCCCAGGTGGGACCAACCGCTTTCCTGCACTGCATTAAGATAGATTTGGCCTTCTTGCACACAGTTTCGATGTGATTGTTCCACGTCAGCTTTGAGTCTAGGGTGATTCCTAGAAACTTAGTGGAAGTTCTCACTTCGATTTCGACGCCGTCTACTTTCAGGGGCTTACTGAATGACCAGTTCCTCCTATTCGTAAACATGACGCAGTGGGTCTTCAGCTGAGATAGCTTCAGACCATTTGCCCTACACCACTGGTTGATACTGTTTAGGCTTCTTTGGGTTACCTCCCGAAGGGTATCCGAGTCAAAGCCTTGACGGTTGCTGCCAGTTGGTGGTTTAGGCGTTGTCACTACTGAGACCAGGGATATATCGTCAGCAAACCCCTGGAGGTCGCACGGTATTTTGTCCCTGGTGAACTCAAGTAGATCGTTTATTACAAGGTTCCATAGGAATGGGGATAGAATCCCCCCTGCGGGCATCCTCGTAAAATGGATATGACCTTCTCCTTGCCCTGCACCGTGGTGCGTTTTAGACCGATCATTGACATGATCCATCTATTCACGCCAGGCGATTTGCAGTTCTTGGTTAGGGCCTTATCGATTGAGTCGAACGACACATTATCGAACGCTCCTTCTATGTCAAGGAAAGTCCCGAGCGCCATCCCCTTGTTTAGGATGGCCATCTCGAGTTTCCTGACTAGTTTATGGATCGCAGCTGTTGTTGAGCTTCCTCGCTTGAATCCAAATTGTTTCTTGCTTAGGCGCTCGTACACTTTCAGATCTGCTTCCATGTGCCACAAAATCACCCTCTCCATCCATTTCAGGATGACAGGTGACAGTGTGATTGTCCTAAATGACTTAGGATTGGTGTAATCATCCTTCCCAGGTTTCGGGAGAAAGATACTAGAGGAGTCCCTCCATATTGCAGGAGTATACCCCATCCGGTAGCTAGCCTTGGCGATGCTCGTGAAAGCACCTCCAATGCTCCCCCATCCTTTTTGAAGCATGATTGGGCGTACCCCATCCGGTCCCGCCGCTGAGAGTGGATCGAATTCTTGTAGTGCCCGTTTCACTCTATTCTCAGAGAATATGTGATCCAGACTCCACCGATCTTCGATGTCCACTCCCGCAGCAGTGCCCGGAGGGTTGGGGTCGGCCGGTGAAGGGACATCAAAGTGCACTTCAGTCATGCGGTCCAAAGTTTCGGATGGCGTCTCCGTGAGGAGACCATCCTTTTTCTTAACCGCACATAACTTAGTGTCCTTGTTGTCCTTTATGAGACAGGATATCCTTTTGGATTCGGATTTGGATTCCAAATTCGCACAGAATTCCCTGTATTTCGCGGTCCAAGTATTGTCCCGCAGTTTTTCATACCTCTTACGGGCCTCTTTCCTGATAGTATCAAGTTCCGAGTCCCGAGGTATTTTCCGCTGTCTTCTCCTTATCTTTGCCCTCATATCCCTCCTAGCTTCCCTCACCTCTGGCGTATCCCACGGAAGTGGTTTAATCTTCGCTGACACGTATGTCAGTTCAGTCGCCGAGTTGAAGGCACTAAGAATAGACGAAGAGAGTTCAGATGCCGCGGTGTCCATTTTCTCGACAGAGTCGATATTCCTGAACATCTCGGCTTTGGAAGACATCCGGAGGTTCAGATCAGACTCAAAGTGTTCCCAATTGGTTTTGAGATATCTCTGAAGTTCTGTCTGGCGAGAAGGGTTGACCCTGTTGATTTGAATGCGATGAAGCGGTGGTCCGAGGAGTGCTCTACCCGATCCTTCACGTCCACAAACCAGCCGGCTACGAGACTGTGCCCGGCCTTGTTCGTGATCGTGAGGTCAATAGAATTACTCCAGCGGCCGTTGTCAAAGGTGGGCGTTGACCCCGCATTCTCAATAAACAGGTCATTGGCAAGGATGTACTCGAGAAGTTTGTTCCCTCGTTCCTTGCGCTTTTGATCACCTATCCTGCTATTCCATGCCGTGTTATGAGCGTTGGAGTCAGTTCCGATGATCAGTGCGATACTATGCTTCTTCGCGTACTCAACGACTTTCATGAAGTCTGGCGATGGGCATTGTGTATCGGTTCCATCCATGTAACATGACGCAATTAGTGTTTCGACTCCATCCACCTTAGTCTGCACGACTGCACAGTCCGCGGTTGTAATGGACTCTTTAAACCAAACTTGTCGTTCCATGGATGAGTGGAAAAGATGCTTGCTCTAATTGGTGTCTCCCGAGACTTACAGGCCGCGGCCCGAAGACAGTATGACCCCTTAGAGATAACACCTTTTCCGTTGACATGTGGCTCTTGTACCAATATCATTGGTTTATCTATATCGCGGATATAGGTTCCCAGATCTTTGGTGGCCTGCCGTTGCTTGTTCAAATTGATCTGGACAAAGCCAAGACTGTCATTGAACTCGCGTTTCTTCATCTTGGGGTTTCGGCCGGTGAAACCATTTTTAGTCATGATTCCGATTCGTTTTGGGAGGGTCCTCACTTCCCGTTAGGGCGTGAAGCTCCCCTCCACACGACAGTATGAGGATCATCTTTTAAAATTCCCAAATTTTGCATCCAAATCGAGGCACGTGAAACAATCTTGGTTGGCGAAATTTTGGTTCTGCGAAAAATAATATGGGGATTTGGCATTTGCGTTTTCGAAAAGTCCCCATATTTTGCACAAAATCCGTACTTTTTTCTCTTCCCAGCACCCAAATAATTAATGAATTGTTAGCTTTGATGCTTTACATTTTCACATCACAGCTTGACAGCTCTTACCCGAACTTGTTGTAGAGTCTCGAGGCGTTCCTGACTCGCTTAGCTTCTGTTACGTCCATGGCGTGTCTTCTCTGGAAGATGGCTCTGTGCATCATACCGTTGCCCAGCATGATGGTATCTAATGGTGGAATACAGTCTCGAGTCAGTAGGAAGTAGAATATAGTTCCAATGGACAAATGGTAGAATACAGTCCCGAGTAAGCAGAAGTCAGGGCAATGATAATCTCCTTCTCAATATGGTTATCTTCTTCTGCTTAGTGTTTTACGGCTATAATTTCTTAGTGGAATTATAGTCCCACCTCAGAAGCTTTTAACCCACCTTTTAAAAGATTTTGATCGGTCTATTGGTAGTTGGTACTCAGATCCGGCTATATTGAAATATTGGAGTGCTGGGTCACCATTTAACTACATGGGAGATTGTCCTGAAGAAACATGAGTCAGTGAAAACGGCTTTATGTGACTGAGTGATTGCTCTAATGAAATATTAAAAGGTCAAATTCTACTGATCTATGCACAACATCGGTCAATATAAATAGTAAATGATCAGAAATTCCCATGTTTAAAAGTTTAGAGGGCATTTCTTGCAAATATTAAGCTAGGGTTATTATAGGTTATCCCTGCGTGGACAGGAAACTGGAGAAGGTAAGTTCGTACTCTAATTTCCTAGCACACAACGGAATTACATAATATGCTTACAAGCAAATGATGAATTTGTAAGCCTGTAAAAAGTTTCTCGGAAAAATCGAGGCAGGCTATAAAACAAAACTTCTAATTATCTTTCATATTGAAACTATGTTTAAAGGATTTAGCAAATTGTCAAACAACGTAAACAGTAAATGAATCACGGGCAAAACGTGTATAATTTCAAAATCTACCCTGTAATATTCGAGTAAATTTTGTGAGATCGAAAAGACTAAAGATCGAAATACGCCCAGGATATGCTTAATTATTACTCTACGCTTTCGTTTCAGTGAGTCCGTGAAACTTGGGTATGTGGCGACTAAGAATTTCAGCACAAAGTAGTGTATTAAAGGGAAATATATTTTTAAACCCATATTGGCGTGATACATTCGGCTTCCATGGTCCTACGTTGAGACCGTCTACCTTTGATAATAAACTCGGTACACTTTGTTCATACTTAATCCAAATTACACACTTACAGTCTACGATTCGGCCATATCGGCTGCCGTTACAAATGCGATCACCATTTCGTCATGTAATTATTCAATGATTATGATCATTTACTATGGTAATGATCAGGAATAACTGTAATAATTTTATCAGTTTATCGATATATCTTGGCCGGGAAATCTAAATAGTGAAACCCATGAATGCATAGAAGTAGCATTCTTGCACTAGCTGTGGAATGAGGGATATAGGTACCCATATTAGTATATTACGACAGACACTTCGACTAGTTTCAACTTTTTACTATCTAGATTCTAGATTTATACTTCAATAAAATTGCCGCTGCGGCTGTCCAAAAACCTCAAATTTCGATTCATTGTAGATTGTGGAAAGAGTGGCATTCAATTGATAATTACACCGCTACATGAGTACAAACCGAGTGATTTGCAATTAACAGTACCGTGTTATAAAGTTAGAAAGTTACAACTTTATATCTCTGACGCCAGCCAGACCCTCTGACACAGTGACGTATAATGGTGATTGATAACCATATTCATATCTCAGGACCCTGATACGCAGCACTGAGCCAGAATACGGGCAGTGGCAGCTGCTGGAGAAGCTACGGTTCTGTGCAAGGGATGTCCTATTTTAAAGGATCAGCACCCCACAAAGGTAAATCTTTCATTATTATTCAAATCCGTATTCGGGTGGTGTAAAAGAGATTTGTCGATGCTGTATACAATAGGTCAGCACCTATAATAAAGTAATAAGAATTGATCACTTATGGGTGCATGGACATCGAGCAAGTAATTTATACCAATGACATTAGACATAGCATTTACCCATGTCGTTGTACGTAGTATAACTACACTAACTAGGGCCAACTTAGAACATGCTAATTACTAGTGATATTGATCATGACCTGGTGACCTTATCGATGTCGGTGACATTGTTCATATATTAGCACATGGTATGACACTAAGATTGGGTTCGTAAGCAACTCTAGGATTGGCACACTTCTTTAACCATTCATCTCTGACACCAGTCTCTGGTTCACTTTGCTTCTCTGACTACCCTTGTACTCTGACACCAGTTTCTCTCACTAGTCTGAAACACCTTCACTTTCCAGTGTACTTTGCGCATCTTTTGTGTACACGGCTTGAGTTTGCGCGGCATACGAATCACATGTCTGTACGCCGCGCAAACTTAAGCCTGGCACACAAAAGATTCTCAATCAGCATTATGAACCATCACTGTAACACCATTTCCGGTTGACTTTGATAGCCACATAAATACTAGACAAATATAACATCAAGTCGGAAATGAAACAATGCTCTGTTGACATCAATAAATTGTCAAACGCAAGGAAATATTTGCAGACTATTTAACCTAAAAAGGCAACTGATGTTGTAATTGTACTGGTTGTGTCTAACCCGGTTGGACTCAGTGTAGATCCCTGACGTACGGTATGGCAAACAAAAAGTCAAAGCCAAGGTGCTCTGCACAGGCCATCGCCATAGCGACATTATAGCCAATGATAAGATTTGTTAGTTTTCTGCTCTGGCTCCACTTCAGGTTTCTGCTCTTGCACGAGTTTCCGGTTCGCTTTATAACCACTCTGGTACCACTTCCATTAACCACTATGACAACACTTCCATTAACCACCCTGACACCACTTCTATTTACCGCCCTGAGACCACTTCCATTAACCACTCTGACCCCACTTCCATTTACCACTCTGACAACACTTTTATTCACCACCCTGACACCACTTCCATTCACCACCCTGACACCACTTCCATTTACCACTCTGACATCACCTTTGACCTTGCTGCTATGAAAACAGCTAAATTGTCTCCTCTGACACCAGTTTTCTTCGCTACTCTAACACCTGTTTATAACTAATAAGCATTTTTTTTTCTGTTTTTAACTTTGCTACACCTAAAAACACTTTGCCTTTGACAAAAGTGTTCGCTTCTCTGTTCTCAGATGAAGGTCCTCTTTAACAGTAGCAAAAACTCCCAATAATCTGGAACTGGAAGCTTAGGTATATCTTATTAAACCGTGAATTCAATGAACTTGAGATTGAGAATGATGATTCTAAAGTATCAAACTGAAACGTCGCTCCATAGTACATGTAATTGGTGCGCACTTAAGGATGTGCGCACTTTTATTAGTATGAGTTTAACGAAAGCACTGCAATTAATTTTAACATTAAACTGTTCTTTGAAGTGCACTAAGGTAACTCGTTCCTATGGTTTCATAATTGCCGTCTCGAATTTTTATGCGCAGAATGTTAAGACGCGTATGATTACTTTTGCGGTGCATGACAGAGCGCAAGCAGCAAATGACAAAGTAAATGTACTTTTTATGTAAAGCACATTTGTGACACAGTCATGCTTCGAAAAATTGCCCATGCGCGTCGTAATTTTGATGCGCCGCGCATTAAAAGGTTGAGACACCATGACCACGGTTACATTGAATCCTTTGCCAGACGTTGTCTGTCCCATATTTTTAATCTCCGAGTCTGGGTGCGCGCGAAGGGGGCCAGGCAACGTCTGGCAAGGAATCCTAATTAAGATGCAGCTTACCGCTATTACAACTAATTTCAAAAGAGTATGCTGTAAGACTATCAAAACGGCGGCAATATATCATAGTAAAGCCGGGCACCCTGGAGTTTTGCTGGGAGACACTAAGACAGTGATGGGCTGCTTTACATAACGAGTATCACTATCATAATCAAGGTATATCTAGCAAGGTACTAGACGTACCATCTATACTAGACAGGTATTAAGATATTATTATGATGGTTACTCTGATTAATAGCATCTTCTACACTCTCATAGTATACAAGAAATAAGACATCGCTTGCCTAACTCAGAAGTATCGGAAATAGACGATCTCGGCCACTTATCAAGATCAATTGTCAGGCTCCACCAAAAAAGGGAGAGCTTTGCAAGGCCGTTCATGATGGAGGAAGCATCGCAGCTGATGAATTGATGGCAGTGCAGATCGATATATTGCCAAGCTACGGGAGCTTTTTGTATTGAGCGATGGGGTGTATA
Organism: Beroe forskalii; assembly: GCA_011033025.1. NCBI lineage: Eukaryota > Metazoa > Ctenophora > Nuda > Beroida > Beroidae > Beroe > Beroe forskalii. Next base: position 306,215 of record WFMF01000069.1, on the reverse strand, counting down.
AATGATAAATATATATTTCTCTTGAAGGTATATTCCGTATATTGCACTCACATATGAAGCGTATTATATATGCTGACTATATAAGTACCAATCATACACAATCTGATGATGATCAGTAACTGAAAGCAGGCTTCTTCCACTCCCTCAATAAAACCCAGTTTATAGTTACTGGAGGCATGTACGCACTTTATTTCGAGAATTATGATGGATCAGTGACCTTAAGCTGCGATACTACTACACCCGGCTATTATTTGAACTCTCGGCTATGCGCGGTTAGCTAAAGGATCGCTTAAATATTTACATCAAATATCATGGGCGGAGAACGATAAATGTTTTCCCATCTTCCCAAAACATGCCTTGTTGATTGAGGGTTAATTTGACGATGTGTCAAGCTTTTGTAGCAAGCCTGAAAACACTGCAAAACATGGCGGTCATACCTTTGAAGTGATTAAGTTATTACGGTAAAGCGGTAATATACCGAAAACTTTCTCAGTTTCAATTATAAACACTTGCGTAGGTTTGAGGATGTCTTTGGAGCAGGTTCATTATTTACTTGATCGGTAATAAATAATAATTATCACGGACGCGAGTTTCACGGATCTAAAACTTCATGGAAATTTATATTAATATTCACGCATGATCCTGCCACATCAATTTTTCAACAAAAATTCGAAATTTTTGGCTCGATTGTCCCATTTAAGCATTGAGTTGATTTGAATTGCAATCGTTGAAATTCGCGAGCTTTGAGTGAGCTGTGTATTAGGTGGCCTAACGGGCCTGCTAGTTATTAAATGTACTTTAGCGAAAGACCAGGAATTAACATATCTCTATTACATACGAATGAAATGAGTATGTAATAGGATATAAATATTGAGTAGCTTGCTACGAAATATTTATATCTAATTTATCACGCGACACTCGAAGAGTGGAGCCGTGATAAATTTAGATATGTTATGAATGACTTTCGCTAAAGTAATATAATAGTCGAACGTGTTCTGCATATTTGTAACACGTAGGTTATATGTAGCTGTGGTTTGGGGATGACTGTGAATAATATTCATCTTGGGGCTATAAATTACATGAGGATACAAAGAAGACGCATGATAACTTGGCATGTGAATTAGCAAAGATCTATTTTATATAATGTTGATGTAGAGAAGATCGGACTACAGCACTTCTGTACTGTAGTTCATAGATTAAAATAACATTGATGCGGTGTCGGATTTATCAAATAGAGCTCATGTAATAGATGAGTTTTTCATTTAGCATCCTTATAAAGTGTATGTGAGAGACGCTAGATATCAAGGGATGTAATTTGCAGAGGAGCTATATTAAATGTGCGTGAGACTATTATATATCATTGGATGAGTATATTATGACGAGAGCTCATAAACCCAGCTGGCTTTAGAGACATGTCTTCACATAACCTTTTCATGCGTTGAAGATGTTTCCTATTCCATGACCCTATAGGGCACGTGTAAAAGTTATTCGTTACTGAAAATAGAAGGGGCTTCGGTGCAGCCGCGGCTGCAAACACTTGCCAGCATCCTGTTATTTCATTGTACCAATTAATCAATTATGCACCCATTTTGATAAAATTCAAAAATCAACTAAATTTAATTACTAAATTAATTTACTTTTTTTGTTTACTAACAATGAAGACTTGGTGAACAGACTTTAGCACTTCTGTACTGTAGTTTGTAGATAAAAAATAAAGCATATTCTCATATTTTTCTCATATTATTCTCATATTATTTCCGGACACCCAACAAGAACCTCCATACCTATCATAAAATTTCTAATTTTTCATAGATAGAGGAGACATAAAGATAATTTTATTACGGAATCAGTGAATCACGAGTCACGACGGACCATGGAGCGGATATTATAAAAGTGCTCATTTTTCCAAGCTGCTTATGTTTACAATTCAACCATGCCGGGAGGTCTCCTTCTTTTAATTTCTTTTCGCAGAGCACGCTTCGGGGATAGATTTCACATTTCCCGCCCAAGAACCAACAACAGACCCTTATAATGGCTCCTCGAACATTTTCGATAACCGTCACTTCAGAAGAAAAAGTTTATTCTTTGACTTCACTAAACAATTCAGAGACGAATGGTGGATTTTGGATAACAGAACGGAGACAGGATTCGGGCCGAGTTTGGAAACCACTCTGGAGTTAGTAATCGAGGGTGTGTGCCCAAGACAAGGCCAGTGTTCTCCCTATCTGGGATGTTCCTGTGACCGTGCGTTCAGGAAGTTAGGAAGGGAGAGGGGCGATCAGTGCAGACAGTTTCCATGTCAGCTCACGCAATACATCTACGAGAATGGAGCTAAGGCCGGCAGGGAGCTCAGTACCGTCAACTCATTCGAAGGACTGATGAAGTGGGTTGTTAAGAACTTATTCCCTGTCTTCAAGACCTTCCTGTGTCCTTGCAACCCACACGTTTACAAAGCCACCTATCAGTGCCTTCTGAAGAACGATGCAGAGAACCGTGAAGCGGAGGTGATTACGGAGATTCGGGAACTCGCAGGATTGTTTGATTTAAAGAGCATGAGGAATGCTTTGGTTTCCTGGACGGAAGCGTTCTGCTCTGACAGGGGGGAATGCGTGGAGGAGTTTGGGGAGCTGCTCGTAGAATTCGGAGTTATGCTGGACAACTCGTTATATAGAGATCACCCCGATCAATGCCAGTCTTTCAGACGAATGTCACCTGCCCTACTGGAAAGTTACCAAAGATTCATCGCTGCTGGTCAAGACACTATGAGTGCAGCAATTGAAATCATGGGGTACGACACTGTGAAGGAGTTCTGGTGCGGGGAGGCGTCCTGCGCCGCGCATCTCGACGACACATTCAACACGTGCTGTGTCAGGAAGCTACACCAGAAGATTAACGGTAAAAAGCTAAGCGAGACCATACAGGCTCTAGGGAGCCTTTTTGAGGTGATGTCCGTGTTCGAGGAAAGGGGACCGGGGGTGGAGTTGGTGAAACTCGAAGAAATGACCAAGCCTCACAAGTTGTGTGAGGATCTGTACCAGAGAAAAACCTGTGTTTAAGCAAAGAACTGAGTGTTTTAAATTCACTGGGTAAAACGGACAATGGTCGATAATCTACTTATTAAATCCGATATCCATATTGATAATGTTCAGAAAAAATCCGAAAAATGCTGTTTAATTTATTTTAATGGTGCTGTAAAATTGATTTTATATGTTAAAAATTGATATTATATGTTAAAACTCAAATTTAACTAAATTTTTTGTCTGACTCGCTGCGTCAGCCACATTTCATAGTTTTAACTTTAATCTTGTCAGAAAATTTCTGATTTCGTTTGATTTTTTTGTAAACAATTCGATGGACATATCTTAGAAAAATTTTCGAAGTTTTTGGTGGGGGGTTGATTGAATCTTTTAAATTCAGGGGGAGGTTTTGGCAAGGGGGAGTTGAAAAATTCAGGGGATTGGACCCAGGATGATCATGAAGCTATGATGTAACACTTAAGAGACACGCAGTCTGGCGTATTTGTATAAGGGACACGTAGTATGACTGAGTAATTGACTTTATCAGACTAATTGCCTACACTGTCTTGTTTTGACTGCTGAAAGTGCGGTGCCACATATTTGAAACACTGTCTTGCCAACATGGCACTATCGACTGCTGAAAGAAGGAGGGGCTGCCCCGCCGTTGGCCAACGCCATTTGTCCCGACAGGATGGCAACGAGAACGGACTCGTCCCATCCGGGCGCTATATTTGGCCCATTTTGAGTCCATCCCCCTTCTAGTAGTAATGCCAGACCAGGACCCAGGTTTCCTGTAGACAAAGCGGGACGTTAGATGTTGATACGTTGCGATCTCTAACGTTTGAACGTATGGGGGTTTTTGATGCGGTACTAAAATTTTTTGATTGAATTTGAATTGCATGTGTCGAAATTCGAGAGTTCTGAGTGAGCTGTGTATAAGCTGGCCTATTAATAACGGGTCTGCTAGTTAAAATATAATTTGGGGTCAATACAGAAAACTGTTTGAAAAAAAACGGGAATTTCTCATAATTAGCAGGTAGATCCAACATGATGTTACCCTGGAAAACAGTTAGGCCCCAGTTAGAGGGCGCGAAGCCATTCGTTTCCTACACAAGTGCTGCGAGATCTGAGAATGCCTCTTGAATTTCCACGCGACCGTGATTTTTTATTTTCATAGACATGGCTCTGATTTAGAAAGATTTTGGCATGAAAGAAACACGAGCCGCGCAAAATTAGTTTTTCTAGAAATGTTTTAAGAAAAACTGTTTTTTTAAATCACGTTTTTCAAAAATCATTTTTCTCAAAAAATCATATGTTCAAAAAACACTTTTGTGCGGTTTGTGTTTCTTTGAGTTTCACGCCAAGACGAATCGAATGCAATCAAAAGCTGAGCTACACTTCCATTGGTTTAAATTCCGATTTTTGGACCCCATATTTGCTTCGAGGCCTCACATGGACATGTAAATGTTTGACCTATGGACTCAATACCACCGACAATATGTTGGTACTTGTCCTGGCCATCCTGGTCAACTCCTATCTTAAAGTCAGGTTATTCAAAATATCAGAGGTGAACCCCCCCCCCCCCAAATGACTTTGTTTGTTCAGTCGCTTTAACCATAATTCCTCCCTAATTCAAGCAAAACTTAACCTATGGGAACAGCCGACACCTCTCCAAGGGCTGACCTCACCAAATCAACTGGAGTTATTCAAAGAAACATCAATGACACCTTACGTAGAAGGAGGTATGACTTAGAAACCAAAAACGACCTAGAAAGGCTACAAATATCGGAGTAAATATTTTTCCATCACGTGATTTTGTTCATTCTGTATGTTGGGAACTAAACAATCCTTCTGTTTTGTAGGTTTTTACATGTTTACATGACCAGAGCTGAATTCTATCGCCCACTTCACTTACATTTGAATTTATCATACTATTTATACTCACAACCTTGATTATTTACAGATTGTGAATGACAGGCAAGACTGTAAGTGTAAGAAAATCCGTGAGAACTACGATGGCAGTATTGATATCCCTGTTTTGGAGGAAAAACCATTGAGTGAGTTGAGAAACATGAAGAAAAATTTTGATGATGATGCTTTTCTGAAATCGCATTAAAGTTTGAAGTTAAACCGATGTTCCTAGAGATTTTATTTTTTAATTCACAATTTTTGCGTCATTCAAAATTAAACTTTTGGGGAATTGGGGAAAGTTTGTAATTTATAGTGTCATGCTAAATTACTTGATTTGGATTATTTTAATGTCCATTGTTGGTCAAACCAACTCATTACTCAGGTGTAATAAGAACATTCCATTGCAGAGATATCAGACTGCTGTGACTCCAGTTGCCCCTGCTCCTTCACTCGCCACTGCTCCCGACCACATCTCCGGACCCCGGTAAGGAGACTCCTTCAGCCTGGAGCCTACAAGGCTGTCGTGGACCTTGTGGAACAGGGGAAGACACAAGAGCAAGCCTTCGACACTTCAATGGTACACTGTACAGACGGCGAGTATGACCCTCAGGGCATACCGCTACAGTGTGGAGGTGGACACAAATTCAGAAAACGTCTGACAATTTTGATTTAGGGATGACTGAATTGAGATGCGTCGTATGCTGGAGATTATACTACACATTTATTAAGATTAAACTTTGTATCGACTTAAGGTGGTGGGCGTATAACGCCGCGCTTGAGTACTTTCTGCGGTGCGAATAAGCGCGCAAATTTGCTCTAAATTTGCTCTGATTTACAATTACAAAGATATACATTTGCACGCTATAAAGCGCCGCAAAAAGTATCCTAGCGCGTCTTAGTATTACTATTACTATTACACATATGGTTGCTCATCAGTCAAAAGCACCTCGGCAAAAGGTTGTGAGGCACAACCTTAGAGTTAGACTTAGACAGTTTTTAACTTCAGGAAAACTGTGTACTTTGTTTTCGAGTGTTGGGACTACTTAAATCCAGTAAAATTATAAATGAGTTTTCGACCATTATTTCGGGTTTTACTCCCCTTTTATAGTTTTAACTCCCTTTTTATACCATTACCCTACCTCGTCGAAACGGTAGTCAAAAGGTGTAGTTAAAGGGGTTCTGAAGCCAAAGCTTAGACTTAGACTTAGAGTTAGAGTTAGACAAGTTCAATTTCTAGGAAAACTGTTGTAAATTCATGTCGCGAGTGCTGGAAGTAGGACAGCAATAGATCCGCTTTAAGTGTTTCAAAATCAAATCATTGTTTTGGGATTTTACTTTTAACAACCCTTTCTACAACCCTTTTGACCACCTTCGCTTTTTACTGATGAGCACACATAGATTAGAAATAGAAGTTACACTTACTCTTATTCTTTCGCCGCCTGGCCATACCTCAACTAATTTAGACATCACGATAAGCTCACAATCACAAGAATAGTCATAGTGACGCGAATTTGGTAATTAAAATTGGTATCATGTTAGATGTTCAAACAGATGAGTCATCAGCTGGTCATACGAGCGTAGGACTCCCTGGGAATTCCGTAGGAGTTTCCTGAGAATCTTATGGGAGTTTCCTGGGAATCCTACGAGAGTTCCACGGGAATCTTACGGGAGTTCCCTGGGGCCCGGGGAACTCCCGTAAGTTTCCCAGGAAACTCCCGTTGGATTCCCAGGAAACTCCCGTAAGATTCCCAGGAAACTCCCGTAGGATCCCCGGGCGACTCTGATACATTCTCCCGCACCCTGACCCCCTGACAGCGTCATACAATTCTCAGGGGGCTTCGACCCCACAGGACTCCTTAGGACTAGGACTCCCGCGAGTAACTCGCTCGTGTGACCCAAAGGCTAAATTCCAGAATACAGATCACCTAGTTTGAATTTAGAAAAATACTTCTCCTATCTATATCCGTGAATAATTTCAGATTATTGAATTTTAAGTTGTATTTTAAGTTGTATTTTAAGTTGTATTTTAAGTTGTATTTAGTTTGCACATTGTAGTTATAGGTATCCGTACAAGAGATTTTTTATTTGTCATTTTCTCATCATGATAGGTCTGTATGCAATGTAAGTCACTCCTCGATTGCCAGGCGTTGCCTGGCCCCCTCGCGCGCGCCCCGACTCGCAGAGTCGGGCAACTCCTCGATCAGTAATTAAAATAGTATCCCATAAAATTCGATAGCTTCCGGTTCTATCATCTATGAGCATGACCATGCACACTCGACGCGACGGACGTTGCCCGTCTATTTCTTCTGACTGGATGGCTATCAGAAGCGAAAAGTGACGTCCAGATGTGGAACGTTGCGCCGCGCGCGAGGGTATGGTAATTGCTAAACACGTATATCCCTGTCATGTCTTCTGCGTTGCACGAACTTTTACACGAACAATGATGTTTTTATAGCTTATTTAGATGTTCAGCATAGTTTTAAATACCTTTCAACCTCAAGAACACTTGAAAAACTCACCATTTTGACCGTTTTTGTGCATTTGGCCCCTTCAGAACACGAGAATTTTTGACCATTGGAGGTTGTTCTCCAGGCAATTCTGGTCCAGAATCATCTAGGTACCACTTTTGTATCGCTAGACACATGCCTGTGGGGCCACGCCCATGCCACGCCCTTAGGGCGCGATATGGTGAAAATTTGTATCTCGGCCCAGGAAGGTCGTAGAAACTCGATTTTGGGCTCAAACGAATCGTAATGACCATATTTATATTAGACTTGTTAATAAACATATGCCTTAAAATGCTCAGGAAAAAAGTTATGAGCGAAAAACTGATTTTCGAGCCATGCGCGAGCCACATATTGGGCAATTTTCATAAATCGGTACACAAAGGTCGTAAAGACTGCGTTCATAGCTCAAAAGAAGCGAAATATTCATGTTTATATTCGACTTGTGAATAAACATATGCCCTGAAATGCTCACAAAATGAGTTATGGGCTGAAAACCGATTTTTTGGCCATTTGCCCTATCTGAATGGGGTAAATTAATTCAGTAAAATATCCTAATTTCAATTCAAAATCCTAAACGATTGCTTTTGAGCATTTAATGATATCTTGTGTCAAAAATTTATACATTATAAGATCCTCAGATGGCTATGGAAGTTCATCCAAGCTGTAATTCTTTCCGATATTTTAGATGCAAGCCATTTTGGGCATTTTTCGAATTGGGCATGGTTCTCAGCATCCATTTGAGATGTTATTGCTATAATTATATGCAGTGTCACTATTTCAATCGGATGAAATCATACAGTTAAATGGGTTCATAGAACATGCCTACAACACTCGTCAGTTCAAGTCCAGTTCTTTGATGATCTACAGTTTGTCCATTTGGATGCAAGTAAACTCTCAATGGAATGCAGAATGTGGAAGCACCTACATCACTACAGTAAAATCAGTATAAAGATTGTTCACTGGATTACTCAGAAAAAGTTTGTGTATAGTTTATTTCGAAAATTCATCTCAATTTCATGCTGCTGAAATGATATGATGGATGATATTTAATGAATATGATAGTACCTATGATAGAAGCGTCCAGTCCTTGGGCTTATCACTTACCAGTGGGCTAAAGTTGGGCAACAAACACCATGAGTGGACTTTTCAAATCTGCCCACTATATAATCCATGGATTATTAGCCTATGGATAATTCATGGGGCTAATGATTGGAAGTCAGTATGGAAGTCTCAATTATGTATTAGTAATGATATTACAACAAAATGAGGCATTCAGTCAGTGTTGTAGTGGTATCGATAGTGGTTCAGGATTAAAAGATCCTGGGTATGAGGATGGTGTGCAGGATTTTTCAAGTGAATGAATAACTATGATAATTCCAATTACATTAATAGAAATATCAAGTCATCATGGCTGTCTAATGGGCTCAAATAAGAAAATGAAGCTCCTTTATTATCGTCCTTAATTGAAAATCACTTAATAGAAAGTCATAATCACTAAATTGAAGATCAATAAATTGAAAATCAGAAAGATCCCTATGGAACGGAATGAAGGCTGGAAGATCCCAGTTATGGATTAAAAGATACAAGATAGATAGTTCTATAAGTTCAAAACGGATGAGCCAGATAAATGCTTTACAAAGGAATCCGGGATTCCATTGTATAATGTATATGCCATATTTCAAAAAGACAGTAGATTAACATATTCAGTACATTGCATTTTCCAATAAATTACCCAATTATTTATAGATTTAGCTAAGATAAGAGCTTAGTGATATGGGCGGTCAGTTGTATGTTCTAACCAGTAAACTTCTCAGAATGTATCATGATGAATGATATTCAAAATACCAAGAACACGACGTTTTAATTGTTACAATTGAAGATGTTCGTAACCAAATTTCAGACGAAAATCCCTATTCTACACACCATTGTATTCCCCTTATGCCCAATTCGAGCACCAGAGGCAGTAGACTCTGGTTTTGCCTAATTCTCATGTAATCATTTAATCCAACTTACATAGGAAACAGCAAACCAAGTGCATTACAAATCAATAGTTTTCTATCTGCTTATTTAGTTATCTGTAATACTAAAGACCTATAGTTTATACTTGAATAGTTTCATGCTTTGAAGTGCTTGAGACATAGATCTGACCGACTAGGAGCTGAAATTGTTTATTAACATGATTTTAAATTACTGTGGAGTTACGCTTGAGCAGAATACAAGACGAAACTGGCCATCGCTTATTTTTTACAAGCCATTTAGATGTAACTGACCACCAAAATAGAGCCTTGAAGTTACAGTCCAATTATGTTTTAGTCACTTTGACATAGAAAAACTATTTTGATGGATTGTTTTCATATTAAGATATTAAGATTCATTGGACATTGAAATTTTTACGGTAATTGCTAAATTGTGACACATATGAGCCCAACTGTCTGTGGCAGGCAAAATAGCTATGTTTCACACATGGATTGATCGAATTTAAAATACTCAAACAATAGCAAACCATTTCCTAGCTCACAATATCCTATTTCCATTGATATTATTGCATTTATGGCTTTATTCCAAAAGTCCACTCATAGTGTTTGTTGCCCAACTTTAGCCCACTGGTAAGTGATAAGCCCAAGGACTGGACGCTTCTATCATAGGTACTATCATATTTATTTAATATCATCCATCATATCATTTCAGCAGCATGAAATTAAGATGAATTTTCGAAATAAACTATACACAAACTTTTTCTGAGTAATCCAGTGAACAATCTTTATACTGATTTTACTGTAGTAATGTAGGTGCTTCCACATTCTGCATTCCATTGAGAGTTTACTTGCATCCAAGTGGACACACTGGAGATCATCAAAGAACTGGACTTGAACTGACGAGCGTTGTAGGCATGTTCTATGAACCCATTTAACTGTATGATTTCATCCGATTGAAATAGTGACATGACACTGCATATAATTATAGCAATAACATCTCAAATGGATGCTGAGAACCATGCCCAATTCGAAAAATGCCCAAAATGGCTTGTATCTAAAATATCGGAAAGAATTACAGCTTGGATGAGCTTCCATAGCCATCTGAGGATCTTATAATGTATAAATTTTTGACACAAGATATCATTAAATGCTCAAAAGCAATCGTTTAGGATTTTGAATTGAAATTAGGATATTTTACTGAATTAATTTACCCCATTCAGATAGGGCAAATGGCCAAAAAATCGGTTTTCAGCCCATAACTCATTTTGTGAGCATTTCAGGCTATATGTTTAATCACAAGTCGAATATAAACATGAATATTTCGCTTCTTTTGAGCTATGAACGCAGTCTTTACGACCTTTGTGTACCGATTTATGAAAATTACCCAATATGTGGCTTCGCGCGATGGCTCGAAAATCAGTTTTTCGCTCATAATTTTTTCCTGCGCATTTTAAGGCATATGTTTATTAACAAGTCTAATATAAATATGGTCATTGCAATTCGTTTGAGCCCAAAATCGAGTTTCTACGACCTTCCTGGGCCGAGATACAAATTTTCACCATATGCGCCTAAGGGCGTGGCATGGGCGTGGCCCCACAGGCATGTGTCTAGCGATACAAAAGTGGTACCTAGGTGATTCTGGACCAGAATTGCCTGGAGAACAACCTCCAATGGTCAAAATTCTGGACATCGAAGTGCATACACAACTACACGCTGCTACTAGATGAAGAGCCCAGAGTTATATGGGACATTAGCCAAAATTTAAGTAAAACTGCAGAATAACTTGGTTCTAGTTGCCAGGCGTTGCCTCCCTTGCGCGCGCGCCCCAACTCGCAGAGGCAGACAACGTCTGGCAAGGTTCTAGTGCATTCAGTGCAATGCAGTCAGATAAGAAAAAACAGTTTTAAGCCATATTTTTGGTCTTTCTGGCCAATCATGGACAAAGAAGTCTATTTTAGCCCAAAAATGGAGATTTTTTAAAAACTGTAAATTGTGATCAGGAAAACAAAATATTAATCAGGAAAACAAAATATCAATCAATTTATTGGCACTTTAACAATCAAATTATAGAATAAACTAGCAGGCCCGTTGAGCCTACAAACTCACTCGGCGCCGCTACGTGCAAAAAAACAAATATTCAAAAAAATTTATGAAGGAGCAGAGTGGAAAATAGATCGAATTCGTCGGTTAGTCTTAGGCGTGCTAAACCATATGAGTTTTGTTCCAGCGTTCAGTTTTGATTGCAAGATGATGTTAATTCTGACAACTGATTCTCATACTGACACTGACATTGTATAATTTTGTTTTGTTCACAGGCCAGGAACTGTCTTCGAATTCTGCTACACCTACATTTGACTCGATTGAATTGTGCACACCTTGTAACCTTAACAGTTAATTTCACAACTGCAGTTACTATTTTTTTCGCCGAATCAACTTTGATTATCGACCAGCCTCTGCACAATGAAAGCAATCCATCTGGATTATCCTCCGTTATTCAAGTTATGTCCTTTCTCCATCTTGAGATCTTAAATTTGAAGTTAAGGAAACGTCAAAAATTTTCAAAAAGCTACAGCACAGCATTCAACAGTAGAACCGTATTAGAAAGCACTCGCATAGAACTGATCATAATCTGCACGTGCAGAATATCTGTTTCCATAGCAACGGCGCGACTTAACCCAGCTTAGCCTTCGTTTCTCTTGATATTTACTTGGCAAGCTCAAATTTAAAATGTGCGCCCGCACAGACATACATTATTCACGTGCTCTTACCAAATTATATATAAGATATATTTTATCCAGGGCCGTAATTCCCGGGGGGCTAGTGACATACTGGAATGAATAAAAAAGATTCAATGATGTTCATAATAATTTTAAACGCCTAAAACCAGCAAGTGCTCTGGGCTAACAATGGGTCATCAGTTGGGCAAGGGTGATTTTTAACATGAAAACTTGCTCAAAACTTGTCAAAGTACCATTGTATATGACTCATAATTTTCACGATTCTTACCCATTTCTGTAGCCCAAAATTCATTCTCAGACATTGAAAACCCCAAAAATTTTCCGGCCAGCCCCCCCAACTCAAAATTGAGATTTATGGCCCTGTTTATATCTGTTAAATAGTGCTGCCTTTCTTACAAATGAGCTCTGATGATCTAAAGGTTGGTAATATTCTGAAGACTGTAATGGCCTAAGCAGTCATGTCACAATACCAGAAGGTAATCTGACTAATTTATTATCACTTTATACAGCCAGTCAGACAAAGCAGCCCCACACCCATAGTCACAAATGGGCCAATGACATTCCCTGTCTATAACTTGAACAATGACCTCTCCAAATCCAAACTATAGCCGCATTGCCAATCGTGACTCACTTCTGCAACTTCAAGTGAGCATAGGATGTATTTAGCTTACATATTTGTAAAATTAGGTAAATTTGAAAATATTTTAGCTGCTCTATCTGCAAAGGCTCATAACAGTTATGTATGAACATAGATATGTTAAATATAGGCTAACTAGAATAGATTAATTAAGGAATCAATAAATAATTTAAGCCTCTTCCATGAAATATACCCCATTCTAGAACCTGTAGTGATGTTAGTACAACCTGATTTTTGAAGGACGTCATGTTAGTATGGTTTCAGTGTCGTTGCACAATCATAATTATGCAATACTAGCAGGCCCGTTGGGCCTGCAAACACACAGCTCACTCGGCGCTGCTACGCAGCACCTCGTTCGCAAATTTTAAACATTACCATTCAAATTGATTGTATAATTTTTTACCGCAACAAAAAAAATTCAATCGGGTCCAAAGTTTTAGTTATGAGTAAAGAAATAAAATTTTCAATTTTATGAAGGAGCAAAGGAAAATAGTTCGACGGTTAGTCTCAGTCGTGACTTTTGTTCCGTTTTGATTGCAAGATGATGTAAATTCTGACAACTGATTCTCATACTGGCATCGGACAATTTCGTTTTGTTCACATTATTCTAGGCCAGTAAAGCTGTCTTCGTAATTTGCTTTACCTATATTCGACTAAATTGTACACTTTTGCAAACATTAGATTGCTCTTAATTGTCAATTTCTAAACAACAGTTAATACTGTTTCACCGACTCAACTTTGATTATCGACCAACCTCTGAAAGCAATCCATCTGGAATATCTTCCGCTATGTCCATTCTCCATCATGAGATCTTAAATTTGAAGTTCAAGAAACGTCAAAATATTCAAGAAGCTACAGTACAGTCGTAGCGTAATAGAAAGCGCTCGCATAGAACTGATTATAATCTGCACGCAGAATACGTGTATCCATAGCAACGGCGCGACTTAGCCCGGTTAAGCCTTCGTTTCTCTTGATATTCTCTTGGCAAGCTCAAATTTAAACTGTGCGCCCGCACAGACAAACATAATTCACGTGGTCTTACGAAATTATTATTAAGATACTAATATACATACAACCAAATTTATATACATAGTCACATATCCACTTGGTAAATTAAAAATATTGCCTACATCAAGAGGTATATACATCACAACATTCATACATGTTTCTACTCTTCTCTAAAATGGGCACGTACTTGGCTGCTAATTACCAGCCACCACCGAGCTCTATTCAAGTTCTCAAGTATTTGTAAGTACAGTTCTTCGAGGAGTAACCTTGCATATCGATGGGAATTGGGAATAATATGCAAGCCTTTTGATTGAATTATGAAACAGGTCAGAGCATAGCGTGGAGAAGAACAGGACACCTGCTCTCTGAATAGTGCCAATTCGATTATCTACTCCCCACTTCACTGTTGGACTAACATGAAAATGACTAACATTTTTTGCAACGCAACATACAATAATACAGTGGGTTGCCTAGATCTGTGCAACCTGACATACAAATACGAACGGGGTTGCCTGTTTCTGTAACTTGAGCTCCCTAGCAGAGGAGGAGCAAAACTGCAATAGCATTTGTAAACGGTGATGAACAGTGTCCACTAGCGACTGGTCTATGTATACAATCGGAACTGTTAATATTTTACTAATTTCACAATTTCATTTCTGTCGATGTTTGTTGTCAACTGTCAATCAGGTCACATGTTAGTAATTTTGTCCTTTTAATACCCTAGATGTTAGTACAATATGTTGCGTAGGTTGCCTTGGTTTTTGAATGGGGGAAATATATACCAGATTTGAGTACAAGACAAAATAATTTAAACATGAAGACAGACATCTAGGAAATCACACGAAAAATTTTACCTGTGAAATTGGCTAAAATTGAAAATTCTGACAGCAGCATTTTCTTAGTTGGATCAAACTGTACTGACATGCAAACTTTCATGAGTTAACTAGTAAGTTTATTTGGATAACCTCTGGCAACCTGTTCAAAATTCAGAAAATCCTCCTACACACTTTGACTTGGGGAAATTCTGTGTAAAAACATATGATATGATCATTTAGGGTGCACTTAGGGCACGCTCTGGTCATTGGGGTTCATCCAGGGTGCAAGGACTGGTCATTGACCAAGTAGGTATTGATACTTCTTCACTTGTTTCATTTGAATTTCAATATCCATGAATAGGTACCTAATAGGTACCTAATAGGTACCTAATTATTAATAGATTTTGTGCCATAACCACTTTTTCCTAACTAGAAAGCAATGCTTACTAAAGGTGTTCCATTACTACTGCCACTATTCCTACACTCTCTTGCCTATTGGGGTGGTAAGTTCAATTTCAATTTTTAATAAGTGTTTTAATAATTGCCATGAATGAGTATTATCCAATTATGGCGAACCAATTAAAGGATCCCCCATCTTTATCACAGACAATTCAGTGAAACAGTAAAACTCTGTAATGAAATGAATGGTTGAATATGAATCGAACCCTTTCACACAACCATGCTAATCTACTGACAGTTTCGGAAAATTATTCAGGATCTCCATTTGGATGTTGGTTATGACAATAATTGGTTATGACAAGAGGTTGATGTTTATACAAAATAACTGATACAAGAGAATTGTTGTCAGAAGCTTTTGAAAATCTTGTGATCATCATTGTCAGCTGGGAGTGAAGTAGGGAGCAGTGTTTCCATATGAGTGATTGAGTGGTGTGACCAAGGAAGGGTGAAGGGTCATTGTGTGGGTGGTAGCTTGACCATGCCATTCAGAGGAGTCTTAGACTAGTCATGTAAGTATGTATGTGCACTTCCAAAGATGCGCTGTGCCAATGACAAGACCCCTCACATATAGCAATTAAGTCTGAGGGGTGACGGTCATGCTGCGGGGTGCAGCAAGGCTGATATGTTGCATGCCAAATAGTCTGAATAGCAGAGGGCAGGTAACTATGCAAACTATTGAATGCTTAACTATATGTACCAGTTGGGTGATAGACCCCAATGGTCTCAACTCAAGAAGTTAACTGCCTAATCCACTTGAGTCAAAAAAAGCTCAATTTCCTGTTTAAGGAGATGAAAAAAGCAAAGGTTTCTCCACCAACTTCTTATTTATTCCAAGTATCCAGGACAAGAAAATGGAAAAGATTGTCCTGTATCTGACATTTTGTTGTGGGACCCAGATTTATGCCCCTTTTATAGTGTACCTACTTAATTTGTTTCGTTACTTTTGGTGCTTTGTTTTGCTCTCAAGGAGCAGCTTGGTTTGTTCTCAAGGAGCTGGGTTGCTCTCAGGGAGCAGCTGGGTTGCTCTCAGGGAGCAGCTGGGTTGCTCTCTGGGAGCAGCTGGGTTTGCTCTCAAGGAGCTTGGTATGCTCTCAGGGAGCACCTGAGTTTGCTATCAGGGATCTGGGTTTGCTCTCAGGGTGCTGGGTTTGTTCTCAGGAAGCAGCTGGCTTTGTTCTCAGGGAGCAGCTGGCTTTGCTCTCAGGGAGCAGCTGGCTTTGCTCTCAAGGACTCAAGGAGCTGGAGTTGCTCTCAAGAAGCTGGGTTTTCTCTCTGGGAGCTGGTTTTGCTCTCAAGAGAACTGGGTTTGCTCGCTGGGAGCTGGGTTTCCTCTCAGGGAGATGGGTTTGCTCTCAGGGAGCTGGGTTTGTTCTCAAGTAGCTGGTCTAGCTGTCAGGGAGCTGGTTTTGTTCTCAGGGAGCTGGGTTTGTTCTCAGAGAGCTGGGTTTTTTTCTCAGGGAGCTGGGTTTGCTTTTTGGGAGTGGAGTTTGCTCTCAGGGAGCTTGGTTTGCTCTCAAGGAACTGGGTTTGTTCTCAGGGAGCTGGAGTTGCTCTCAAGGAACTGGGTTTGCTCTCAAGGAGCTATGTTCGCTCTCTGGGAGCAGCTGGGTTTGCTCTCAGGGAGCAGCTGGGTTTGCTCTCGCCTCTCAGGGAGCAGCTGGGTTTGTGCTCAGGGAGCATCTGGGTTTGCTCTCAGGGAGCTGGAGTTGCTTTCGAGGAGCTGGGTTTGCTCTCAGGGAGCAGATGGGTTTGCTCTCAAGAAGCTGGGTTTGCTCTAAAGTCCCAGGGAGCTGGGTTTCCTCTAAAAGAGAAGAGACTTCGGGTGATAGGAAGTCTTCATCAATAGTGTAGTACTAGCTATGTGGTCCCGGGCTTACCTCCATTCTGGTGTTATGAAATGACGAAATGGAGTTATAACAAGACAAGAGGTGGTGTCAGTAGTTAGAGAAGTGGACTCCTGATGCTATGATGAAAATTCGCTGCAACTAACATGTCGTGGTTACTTGTTTTGACGTTTCTATGCTTACTCTGTTCCCCTCCAAATACGTTATAACATGAGATTAATTGAACATTTGATTGAGCCCTAATGCCTCAAAAGGTCATAATTACAAATAGTTTAGTAATACAGCCTGAGTAGGGCCTAACTTCGTGTAGCTTCATGGCATTTTGACGCATTTTTCTATAAGCATCATTTCCTGTTATGAGGTATTAGTGTAATAACTTGATAATGTTACTGGAATTATTCAAATCATAAAGAATAATTTCTTCAAGGCATCTGTCTGCAAGACTTTTATCTAACCATTTACGTGTTAGTGGATAGTCAAAAAAACACCAGGATAGAACAACTTAAAAGCTTAATTAATGTTGCCTTCACTGTTCAGCCACATGCTAACATGACTTATGTACAAGCCATTTTAATTTAAAAAAGTTTAAATTAGAAGTTTAATTTAAAAGTTTCTAGGTGCAGTGGGGCTAAAACAGCTCCTTCCTTGCCTTGATTGACTGTTGGTAAGTTGGTAGGACAGTTGGTAGCACTCACTGTTCAGTTACTTTACTGTCACATGCCCAAAATTCCTGGGTGTTGTCAGGCTAAAGCAGCTTGCCAGCTCATTTCTTGCCTTGACTGTTAGTAAAACATTCCCTGGTGGCAATAGTTGTTTGCTGGACACCTTACTTAGAAAGGGGGTTATAATATTTCAATTTATCTGGACTACTAATTAGGTGATGCATCATTGCTTTGTGCTATCATCCATAATCCATATTGCTAGGTTTAAGTATAATATACAGTCTCATGTGAAGTGATTATCATATTATGATGTAAATCACAGTTTCAATGCACCAATAATATAATCAGAAGATCATAGCTGCCACCCAAACTGTTGGAAGAGTAGAGTGATTTCAGAAGTTTATCTGAAACTTTGAAATATATTATAGGTAGTAAAGTAGTCATGAGAAAATGAAAATCCTTAGAGATAAATTTGACAATAATTACACTCATTTTCTCATCCATGCTTATGGCAAGTGCTTGATTTTGCTCTCATCATTATTATCAATATTTTAATCAGGAATTATGATAATATCATGCATAATTGAATCATCAAAATTGAACCTGTTGCTCGAGTTGGTCTATGTCCAAATGTTAAGTATAAAAGTATAAACTGCTCATTGGTCATCTTCCCTGCCCTTCTAAAACTACTATATAGCAATGAAAATATGAATTGAAATTATTACGTGACATTCAAGGTAGTGAGAACTACTTGAGTTGTCAAGCAACAAAAACTCTGATTATTATTATTATTCTAAAATACCTTAGGAGGTGTATTTATAAAGGTTTTGATTTGGAGATTTTTCGGAAAAATCCCCATATTTTAACCCACCATGACAGTTCAAAATGAAGTCATTATCATATGTTAACTAGAGTAATTACTTGAGAAAGATCCCCAAATTACAACCTACCAAATTTGTAAACACCAAAATTTTACTTCATATAAATACACCTAACGTATTTAATCAAAAACAGTTTAGAAGGACTCCCAATGGTGTAGACCTTTTGCACTCCCAAGTGTCACTTCAATGGTTCCAAAGCTTATCTGCCAGAAAAAATTCACTAAAATGCAATCGTCATGGTCAGAGATCCATATCAAAGAATTATTTCTGTTGATCATACTATCCCTGGCGATTTACATATTATGAAAAGTATGTGAATACAAGCTTTACACAAGTTCACATAACTCAGTACATATCATTATGCATTTCAATATATCATATTAATATATCATATTAATAAGTATTAATAAGTATTAATAGCAACTGCACATGCTAGCTTAACATTCCCATAGCGTCTACCATAAAATCATCCTTTCTTTGTTTTATCTTTATTTAAACTTGTCTGGTAGTGTGGGAACCATCGCTGTTTTGAGGTTTCTAACATGACACTATATTAGTCGGCACCAGTCACACTTTTAACGTTCTAACAGAAACCTCTCTCGACGTTAGACATTGTGTGGCTTACATCTCAACTTTTAAAATACGATATGTAACATACGAGCATACGGTGATATGTTTGAAAATTTTGGGTCATTTCATGATAATATATTTTCAGTTGTTCCAAAAGCAAGAGAGTTGGTCCAAGTTTCCTTTGAAAAGAGCGTAAGTTTACTAGGACACTCTGAAGTGTTATAATGTAACATGAGCTATACAGTACGCTTTTACTACCAAAATAGATGCCACGTATAATGCCCTCGTACACTTTATCACCTAAATAATATACAGACTATACTATTTACTGATGTACGCTACTGTTGTATGTCTTCCATTTTAAACTTTATCCGGGGATGGTTCAGTTTTTTAACCTTTTGAATGCTCTTTTGAAGTTTTAAAATTTTAAGTTTTATTCCATATTATAAAAACTCTTATCAAACCCTTATCTCCCGCAGTCTCCTGGGAAGGCGGTGGTCCACATACAATCACAGTCTTTTGGACGAATTACATTGGATATTGCTGTAAACAGGTAACAACTTATTAACACTAACTTTAGTAAATTGCGTATTGGCAAGCAATTGCAGGCTTATTTATTTTAGAGCTTTTACTTAGTACTATAGGCTCATGAAATTTTCTTTCAACAAAACACAAATTCTTTATTTATTTAATTCGTTATAAGGCGGTGTCTATACAAGCTGAGTAGTGAGTACTTAACAAGATTAGATAATTGTACTGTGTGACTGCACGCTTACCCTATTGAATAAATTCCTATGGGTTTATATTATATCCTATTGTACCGGTAAACATCAAAAAGAGTCACACTTTCTTCATTTTCAACCAATTCGTTTATCACGATAACTTTGATTTAGCCGTCAGTGGTAAACCGTCAAAATTTGAGTGATAGTAGAATGACACTTCATTGGTTATGATATCATTGTTTGGTTTTTGGAGCTTAATCATCAAAATATTTCGAACAATTTTGTTATGATCTGATTATAGCAAAGGTCCAAAGACAAATACGTCATGAGATATTTTTGGAATTTGGCAAAATTCCTCTAATAAGTGTGGAAGGCGCGACGCAAGATCACCCACTTGTAGGCGCAACACGCGCGTATTTTTGATGTATTTGTAGAAATAAGAACGGCTGAACTCATATTATATTATTGCCAGCATTTCACCGATGAAAATAAGTTTAATTTGGCGGGAATTATCAAATATCGTAATGAACTAGCGATCACACGGTTTTGCTGCTTTGCAAGTCCGGATGATTTGATTTCATTTGTAATTGGTATACTCAATCAATGATGTTTGCCTGTTTCAGTGAATTGACCGCACAAACTGCTAAGAGGTATGAAGTGTATCCAAACCGCCGGAAACAGCAGTCTCTAAACCGAAACTGTCATTATCGGGGGCAAGATAAGGGGTGTGCCGATTCCTGGGTTATTCTCTGTGACTGCTCTGGTTCATTGACGTGAGTTCTTTTAGCTGCAAATCTAGATGTACGATGTTATTCAAAAATTCCTTCAATTTACTTTGGAGTAGACTTAATTGACTGCTAAAATTGCTGATTCAGTTTTATTTGACGGATTCCCTGTACTAGCTGATGATTCCTCTCAGAGGGAGTATTGGCGGGTTGGCAGGGGAGATTTGGTATCTAACTCATCATGATAGCAACTACGTCATGTTCCCTGATTCCAGCCTACCAAATCCACCCGAAATCGCTACTGCAGGTAACACAACAATAGATAACGTTGTTGTGTCATATAGTTTGCTGTCGTGTTGAACAATCGATTTCAGTACTGCTTTTCTGTATTTCTGAGTCCCCGAAAACGATTTATTCCTTTCCCTTCAAAATGAGATTGTAAACAAGACGCGATTCCCTCCCCAGAGTTTGAGGGTGTTGAGTTGAAACTACCCTCGTCCCTGACTTACCCCTCGGCAAACCACGACTCCAAAACCCACTCGAGCCACTCCAAGAGAAATGCCGAGCCCTCGCCCCTGGTGATCGAGATAGTGGTGGTGACTGACAACGCTCTGTGGCAGAGCCTCAGCGACATGGGGTTTGATGTGGAGTCCTTCGTGCTGTCCACAGTGGCTCACATGGATGAGATCTACAAGAGGGTGGGTATCAGGGTGGCACTGGTTGGCATTGAGAGCTGGAGACAGGGTGACGTGATCGAGGTGACTCCCAGTTTCTCGGCTACGCTGAGGGGCTTCACGTTATTCCGGCAACAGACTCTGCTGAATGTCTACAAACAACATGATGTCAGCATTCTCATGACGTAAGTTTCTGATATATGTGTGCGATTAGTGACATGAGCCTGAAATGTATTCGCTGTATTGCAAGTGTGTCAATTAGGAAACGACCGGTTAACCGAACCGAAACCGAAATACCGGTTAACCGGGTGTTTTCAGCCAACCGAAACCGTAACCGGATTTATTGAAAAATCGTAACCGGTCGTTTGGTAGTGTGAATACGTCCAAATACAGGATATTCTTTATCGAATTTAAGATTTACGTTCCACTTCTCAATCATTCTTATTCCATATTTTCACCCATCGTTTCAGTGGTGTAGATTTCGATGGTACAGTGATCGGGTACGCGGGTGTGAACAACATTTGCAGAAGTGGTTGTAGCAACGTTAATTTCAACTCCCGTAGTAACCCAGCCTTCTACGCGGCTGTTATCGCTCACGAGATGGGGCATAACCTGGGCTTGTACCACGACAACGGTAAATGGCTGATCGAACAAGTTTCTAGAATCAAGCTAGATCAGATTCTCGAACAATGTGTCCCCTAATTTCTACTCGTGCTTACTATCCCCTTTAATTTCTACTACTTCTTACCCCTTCTTACTATATTACCACCTTCCAGAGTCAGACGATGACAGTTCTGACAGCACCTGTTCGTGTCGGCAGTCAGTGGACTCCAATACGACCTCCACCCAGGGCTGCATCATGTCGGAGGTCATCTCCGGGACCCCCTCCTTCTTCAGCGACTGTAGTCAGGAGTTCCTGCGCTCCGATGCAATGAACAACTTCTGCCTCCGTAATCAGCCAGAGTCACTGTACGGGGACCCGGTGTGTGGCAATGGCTTTGTGGAGGAGGGGGAGGAGTGCGACTGTGGCAGGGAAGAGGTGAGACTATCGTGGTGTCTCGACCTTTTGAGGCGTGTATTACGTCGCGCTTGGGTATGTTTCTTGCAGCGTGTTATAACGCAAATATGTGCTTTTCTATGTTTTGCTAAGTAAATTTGCGCGCTGACATTTGCCACAAAAAAGTTCCTAGGCGCGGCGAGGGTACCCAAGGTCGAGGCTCCAGGTTATAATGTCCCTTTTTCCAAAACGTTTTCACCGCAACGACAGTGATTATTTTCCAATGATCAGTGAGATAAAATAGATAATTAAACTTCACGGATAACAATAAACATTTTATGATACAGAAAAATAGTTGATAGAAATATATTCACAAAATGATTGCGTGAGAAATATTTGTACTAACAATTAGCGATTAGAACAAGCTATAACGTGAACCCTTTCAAGATCTATCATCTATGCACGTGCTTCTGACCGCCAATAAGAATAAGAATGATAACCAGCTTTGAAATAATAAATCAAAGAACAAAATAACGAGACAGTCCATGATCGGTATGCGTAATGCGTATGTTAGAAATCAATATTAAAATGCCTGATTAACATTGTCAGCGTACAATGAATTATTCAGAAGCATAAAATTACTTTATACGTTATCATAAGCACTCATGATGCGACGGCACTGAATATGCAGGAATCAGAGTGGTAGTTGACCTTGTTGGAGCAGCTGCAAGGACCTTGAACTTCTTGATGAGGACGTTGTTGTGAAATGTTATGTAAGCTGGTTGTACCTTGTCAGTAATAAATCTTGCCTTCTGAAGCTTCTTGTCCAGCTGCTTTATGGAACTGAAAGATCAATAAAAACTGATTGAGCTATCATATATGTATATATATATGGAAATATCAACAACAAAAAACCATGGCGAGATGATATTGAATCACTAATGAGTAATAATCTTCTATTCTATTAAACAATCAAACTTACTTACACTATCAAACTCGCGAGACTCCTCGTGTTTGGTATGTTTCTAGCAACAATTTGCTTAGCCACAAGTATAGCCACGTCATTTCTGGAAACTTTTCGATCAAAGGAAATCATCAGATGTTCGAAATAACACAGAACATCCCGGTTAGAGAGCAACCTGTCTGTTTTACTGTCAAGTTCTGGGGGTGTATAGCTGAAAAAGTCTGGCACTCTGGCTTCAATGATATCTGATACCTTCATGAGAATGATCTAAAACAAGATACTATAGATTGACAATCAAATCAATACGAAAGTGTGACGGTGTGTCTTAACTTCATTTTTATACCAACCCTTTGTTTATTCAGCCGAGGCTTTGAAGAGTTAAAATGTCAAATTCTTATTGGTGTTGTTTATTTTAGATTTGGTTGTGAGTTCCTGATGAGCTCAATTGAGAGGTATTGATTGGGTTTGGGTTTACCTGTTATCATTGATCATTCAGGACCTGATGCTAAATTAGACACGTCTTCAAACTTTTGATTCCTAAACATAATCCTCTGATAAACTTCTAATTGATCACGTGTCTCGCTTCAGTACTGGCTAATCACGTGACTATAACAACGAGCTGCAGCTCAATCATCCATATCACACAAATCATATACACAGAGGCAGTTATCTTTCAATTTCATCGTGTTGTATTATCGAGAAGTAGAGGGTTGGTAGTAACTCACTAACTCGTAAAGGGTTCAAAGTCATTCCTCGCCCCAAGACTTGACAAAATATTCTGCAATACCTCGAAAGTCACATTAAACACCGAAATGGAAAGATCTGATATATTTCCTTTCAAAAGCCCGCAGGCTACCTCATCCCTTATTCATACTGTCACTTCTAGGAGTGTTTGGCGAGTGACCCGTGTTGTGAGCCTGTGGGGTGTAAGCTGAAGGAAGGAGCTCAATGCTACGCGGGAGACTGCTGTGAAGACTGCAAGTTCGTGAGCTACAAGACCCAGTGCCGACCTGCCATATCGGAGTGTGACTTGGGGGAGTTCTGTACAGGCACTCACTCTCAGGTAAGCTGTGAATTACGCCTATTGTTACTACACTAATGTACTCGTAGTCTGATCCCTCATCCCACAGTAATTTTCTGTGCGTGCTTTTTTCATTCAACATGTCTGCATCATGTTCTTTGGCGAGGGAGCTCGAACTTTAAACAACATTTTAAACAAACAGCGTAGGCCGTAGCACGTTACAATTCCTCCTCGTAACTCACTCTCCCCCTTTCCTCCAGTGCCCGACTTATAACAAGTCTTATAACAAGTCTTGTAAATCACTCCATCCCCTCCAGTGTCCGACTAACAGATACAGACAGGACGGCGCCGTGTGTTGGTCAGGGGCCGGGTTCTGTAACTACGGGAGCTGCATGTCACGTGACAGTCAGTGCACCACAGTGTGGGGCGAGGGGGTGAGTGTGGCTGACGAGACCTGCTTCTCCCACTACAACTCCAAGGGAAACTGGTTCGGGAACTGCGGAGCTGGGGAAGATGGGCTCTACATCCCGTGCGAAGAGGAGTCAGTGTTTTCTTTCTTCGTTGAGAGCAAATAGTCCTCTGTACATCAGGATTATTTCAAGCAATTCCTATATTTAGCCGACACTACAAAGTTCAACGTATAATGACGAACGCGTCGACCGAAATTGGATCAGTTCCAGTTTAATTCGGAATTCCTTGTCTATCTTCATGAATCATGCAAATTCAGTAAATTAATAGTAAAAATATGAAAGTGAAACGATTCAAATTTCTTCACATCTCATCTTCAGAGATGTGATGTGTGGTAAGCTGTTCTGCGATGTCCCTGATGAGAGGAACCCCACCCTTCACAACGTGTACGGAAGGACTATGACCTACCAGGCCTCCCCCTCCGCCCCAACCCTCACCTGTGCCATGGCCCGGGCTTCCCAAAGGAGTGACAACAAGGAGGTCGCCATGGTCTACGATGGAACCAAGTGTGGCGACGGAAAGGTGCGTTTTGAGATTCAGATACTGGCCATGGTATATGGTTTCAAGTTGATCAAGAGGTCTCTTGTGAATGTTACTTATTTAACTTGGGGATCCTCCGAAACCAAATTAAATCAAATTTAAAATTAAGTTTATTCTTAAGTCAGTGTTTTGACTTGAGTTCTGGTTCGGAATCAGGAATGGGGCCAGATGATCTCACACCATAACTGTCTTCATTAATTCAGTGGTGCATGTCGGGGGAGTGTGTGAACTTCACGAGGGTCGAGTGCCCCGCCCCGGGAGGGGTCGAGTGCGGGGGAAACGGGAACTGCAACGATCTCAACAAGTGCCACTGTCACGCGGGCTACGACCCCCTCCAAAACTGTGCTATTCTACTCAGTGAGTTTTAATGAAACTAAGTCGAAAATCAGATAGCCGATTGTTAGTAATAAGTGAGCAAGTTTCCAATGGAAACTTGGCCACTTTATTCCAACGATCTGTTATTGAAACCGGTCTTGGGCTGGCATTCCATGTAATGGCGCCTCTACTGTGTCACTCATTCTAGTTGCCCCATTGCATCTTACACACCCCCACAGACGTGGCAGCCCTTGACACGGGTAAGATACTGATAGCAGTATCAGTTGTGGTCCTCCTAGTCGTACCCTTCTGTATTGTGGGTTTCCTCATGCTGAGACGGCACAACGAACGAGTGAGGACCATTCTGGATAGGAAGACACGCATGTGAGTTATACATACTATGATTTGCTGATGTAGTTACTGGCAACAACCGGGTGAAATGACGAATTTTATTATCGAAATCAGCAGATTTCTTGTTCAAATGAGTCAGGACTTTTAAAAATGTGTTTGGAGGCTCTGTTTAATTCTAAAATCTTCCCTCAACAGACGGTTCTCTCTGCGCCTTCCCTCCATCTCCAGAAGAGTGCCTTCCTTTAGGAACAGAAACACCAGCAATTCCAAAGAGAGGAACGTACCCAAAAAGGTATCACAGTTTGAAAATGATGAATTTGCCCGACAAAATATCGTATTGTATGGAAGTAACATGGTCTTTATGTTAGATTTTCATTTAGTATCCATCTTTCTCTCCTCCCCAATAACTCGTACTCCATTTCCATACCATTACCACTGCAGGAGCCTCCCGCCCGACCTGTGCGGTTACCAGACACAGACCCAGCCACCCCACCCCGACCCCCTGGCAGCTACAGGACCAGCTCTGGGTGGTCCTCCTCATCTTACACCCAGCCCTCCCAACCTGCTGCCCACCTCCACTACTCCACCTCATCCTGGGACAGTATTGAGGACTACACCCCTCCCCCACGCACTACAGAACCCTCCCTCTCCTACCCCTCTACAGACCCACCCCCTCCTGCTACATCTAAACCAGTCCGGCCAGCACCCCCCAGACCAGCCCCTGTGAGGACGGAACCAGTGAGGACAGAACCTCCCAGACCTGGTCCAGCCAGACCACACAGGCCTCCCTCCACGTTTCGTAGATCTAGCTCTACAGAGGACCCACCAGATGAAGTCAAGGTGTACGTTCCACAGGTGAGGTCTTTTATAATTATAGGATGGTAACCATTTCCGGATTACGGCTAAGGTAAGTGTGGGCTTTAAAAGTAAAGGTTAAAGTTACGGGTAGGGGAGAGGGGTAAGGGTAGGAGTTAATACTGGTGGAATTAAGGATATGAAAAGTGGAACAATCATCTAATGAAAACTGTTGTAAATTTCCATGAAACGGCGGAAACAAGTCCATAGTAAGCTTTCATACTGTCGAAAAAAGACCTCCCCCATAGACTGAAATAAACGTGAAACACACCAATAATGTGAACTTGAACATATAAATATGTAAATATATTAAACTATCAAACCACTTTTATCCGCCCTTCATTATCATACTATTATGTTGAGAAGTTAAACTTTCACAACATCACGATCCAAATGTCAAACTGTTTGAATTTTAATGCTCTCCACCTCTACAAGAGACGGAGCTACGTTACAATAAATTAAGATTCGATCTCTTGAGTATAATTTCAATCCAGTCATGAGAATATTGTTCCACTTAACAACACTACTATTGGATCCAACCAGAAACAGGATTAAATCTAAGTATTTAGTTCAGTTAACTAGATCACATTTCCATGGAATGATTCAATGAAAAGTTGAAAGATTATAAATTTGGACTTTTATTTTAAAAAGAAATTAAAAATACGGTGCATACTTTGACCGAATTCGTCATTCATTACGACAGTCAAAACGTATATCACGTGTAACAGATATGTCATGTACCCATGTACATTGTACATTTACAGACGATGTACATTGAAATTGAATAAGTTAGTCATCGTGCAGGTCGTGTATGGGGATGTGTCCCTTGACGGATCCCTCCATCACATCCCTGACATCCTGGTCAATGATGCCCCGGCTCTGCAGCCGCTCCTTCATCACCTTCACGAACTCCTCGTGACTCAGCGCTCCGTCCCCGTTATGGTCGAATATCTTGAAGGTCAGCTCTATCATGCGGGAGGAGAGCGGAACCCCCGTGCACACCTTGACGGCGCGCGCGAACTCGTCCGGGGTGACGGGTTTCTTGGCGAGGTGGTAGAGTCGGAGGGTCATCTCGAGGTCGTGGATGTTGTTGAGGAGGTCCATGAACTGCTTGTACTGAGCGAAGGTCACCCCCACCTTGGTGATGTTCTCCTCTCCGTAGCTGCGCTGCTCCACACGCCGGATGTACACCATCTTCTCCGCATCTGCTAGAGTAGTCCGGTCTAGGAGGAGGCGTGTGAAGGCCGTGTCAGTCAGCTTCCTCTTCCCCTTAGCGTACTCGTTAAACTCCACCTTGAGACACTCTGCTTGCAGGTTGTCTATGAAGTGGATGAAGGACTTAGAGGTCAGGATCCCACTGCCATCCTCCTTGAAGAAGTGCACTTTGAGGGAGGTGTTGTGGGGTGAGTCGAACTCTACCCGTCCGAAGAAGCTGCCGAGCAGCTCGAACTCCTTCCTGTCCAGGACGTGGTTGCCGTCCACATCTATCATGTGGAATATCTTCATGAGATGGCTCTTGGGGTGACTGAGGATGGACACCAGGAAGAGGTACTCAGGGAAGCTGATGAGAGCTCTGCTACCCAGGGAAGTGAAGATGCCTGCCTTCTTGATCCTGGTGGGCACTTCCTCTAGAATCATGATGTGCTCTGCTTCCGACAGCTCTATGATGGGGCCTGACCGCTCCGGGGACTCCAGGTGCTCCTTGTCCAGGACAGCCCTCAGGAAGTCGTCTCCGGACATGAAGAGCTCGTTGTCGTACTTGTAGGTGGCGAAGGAGTAGAAGTGGTTAAAGAGCCTGCTGTTGCTGTACCTGATGTCTCCTATTGGGAGGTCCTCCTCCGGTTCAAAGGCCAGGTTGCTGGAAATAATAGCTGCAGTTGCTAAGCCGCCTAGCAACCCTAGTTTGGGGAGGTGGCTGCTTCCCTTGTTGCTCTGGTCATGTTGCTCCTCGTAGGTGTGTTGTTCGGTTGCTAGGTGACGGTTGCTCTGGGAGGTTGCTACGGTCCTTGTGGTGACAGGGATGCAGCTCCTTGCACCGTTACTCAGCACAGTCAACCCTCGTCTGTACATGGCTAGGGGGAGTGTATTTAGGAGAAATGGCGTCATGCATTCGGAATATTACAGAAAATTGGTTCCGTCTTGAAAGGTTGAAACACACCATCCATTATTAAGAATTCAAAATTTAATTGATGTCATCAGTTATTAACGTTCAAAGGTTTACAAACGGACTGAAGGTTAATCTGAATGTACGTTTAAAAAGTTCAAAGAGTACCGAAAGGTTACCCGCAATCTTGCAATAAAAGATACACAGAAGTGGTGCTAATTCTGAGAAACTCTCAAACTGACGAGTGGTAAAAGGTAGGTAGATGGAGCACTAACTTTAAACATTATGAAGCAAACAACATCGGATCGATTCAAAGTCCCATAATAAAGGGATATTGATGAGGAAATACTGATGATATTACCAGGCATGGATCCACCGGGGGCGTGCGGGGGCGTGCGCACGCCCCCATCAGAAGAGCCCCAGGGGCGTGCATGGGGGCGTGCAATTTTTGAAAATTTGATGCTTGTGATTTAATTCAAGATGCCAAATATAAACTTAATTAATAAAACTTTCCATTCATTCGTTACTTCTGAAGCATATTCTAAATTTGAATACCTCTGATAATGATATCACCATAAAACAGTACAGAGTTAGCAAAGGGAAAAGAAACAAAACAGAGGGCCCATGCGTTTACGCATTAACAACACACCTCCAGAACCATAACAAAAGGGTTACATGAACTAAAAGTAATCTTTTAATAGTAAAGTAATAAGGCTTGGTGAGAAAAATAGGTCACCCAGGCAAAAAACGGGTCATTTGGTTGTACAATGGTGATTGTAGTACAAAGTGTACTACACACGATTTTCGACCTCAGGCTCCATCAAAAAAATAATATTCATGCCAATAGCCTTGAAGGCTTGAGACAAAAACAGGATTTAGAGTTTTTGAATCCTATTGGGATTCAAAAAACTCTACTGCTACCTTGATATTACAAAACGAAAATAAAGTCGCAAATAACAGGCACAATGCAGGTGATTTCCAATTTCTTTATTTCTTAATACTTCAGACCTCTAACTTCTGGGGGCTGCTGAACCCTATGCTGAGTTTTTATATTATATCAATGAGATTTTGTACGACAGCATTAACAGCGCTGTTATAATGACAACAATGCCCAAACACTATTGAGTTGTCATTTCTTTATACTCAGACCTCTGACTACAGGGGCTGCCGCCCCCAGACCCCTACTAACTCCTTTGATTCCTAAATATAATATTCATTGGAGTTTCGTACAACAGCAAAAACAACTGTTAAGTTGAAAAGTAATGCAAAACACTAATGAGTTTGCTAATTCTTTATACTCAGACCTCTGGCTTCTGGGGGCTGCCTTCAGACCCCTGCTGCTCTTTGATTCTTAGTATAACATTTGTTAGATTTTTATGACAGAAACAACAGCACTGTTATTTAGTTGAAAATTATGCCCAAACACTATTGACACCATTTCTCTATACTTCAGACCTCTGGCTACAGGGCTGCCCTTTAGACCCCTGCTGCTTTTGATTTTGTATTTATTGACATTTCAAATTTTACAACAGCAACGAGAGCGTCGTTAAGTTGACAATGCCCAAACACTATTTGAGTTGCTAATTCTTTATACTCAGACCTCTGGCTTCTGGGGACACTGCCGCCCCAGACCTCCTACTCTTTTGAGTTCTTAGTACAACATTTATTGGAATTTTTATGACAGAAACAACAGCACTGTTATTAAGTTGAAAATAATGCCCAAACACTATTGACTTACCATTTCTCTATACTTCAGACCTCTGGCTTCTGGGGGCTGCCGCCCCAGACCCTACTACTCTTTTGATTTTATATTTATTGAGATTTCATACAACAGCAACAAGAGCGTCGTTAAGTTGACAACAATGCTCAAACACTATTTAGTTGCTAATTCTTTATACTCCAGACCTCTGGCTTCTGGGGGCTGCCGCCCCCAGACCCCTGCTGCTCTTTTGATTTTATATTTATTGAGATTTGATACAACAGCAACAAGAGCGTCGTTAAGTTGACAACAATGCCCAAACACTATTTAGTTGCTAATTCTTTATACTCCAGACCTCTGGCTATGGGGCTGCCGCCCCAGACCCCTGCTGCTTTTTGATTCTGAATGTAATATTCATTTGAATTTCGCACAACAGCAACAACAGCGCTGTTAAGTTGAAAACAATGCCCAAACACTAAAGTTGCCATTTCGTTATACTCTAGACCTCTGGCCTCTAGGGGCTGCCCCAGACCCCAGCTTATACATACTTTAATTATCCTTCAAATTTTCAAAAACTTCCTATGTGCGAACGAGGTGCCGCGAAGCGGCGCCGAGTGAGCTGTATAAATTTGCACGCCCCCAAAAATTCTGGGCTGGATCCATGCCTGGATATTACGGATATGTACAAAGAAAACGGATCATACACACCATTGTTAATACGAGGCTGATTAACTCGGCTGATGAGTGATTAACTCTCTTCGTGTGTGGAGGATACACAGTGTGAGGAGTGGACTATGATTCACATCCCAAGCCTCCACGTCCCCCACGTAGAGTGACATGGAATGTACTCATGAAATAAACACTTCTTACACTCAATACACTGTACAGTGTACAACTACAAAAACACCTCATCAGGATCTAAACGGTGGTTCAAACTTCAAAGAATTTTAATAGGTGCAAGCTGAAAAGGCTGAAAATTGAGCTACAAACCTACAATCTAGGATTCCGGAAACTCAATACTGAATAAAGATGAAAAAGAGAAAACTGAACAAGAGGCCTTTTGGGTAATTCTTTGAAATAAATATTGAATGAATAGAATGATTATTGCAACAAATAATGGAATATGGATAAGAATGTATATTGTATAAAGATAAAAGAATGTACAAAGAGGAAAGTAAGAAAAAGTTGAATCTGACAATGAAAGTTTTTACAAAGCAAGGGGGGGTCTTCAAACTACACAACTCCTACTACAGTACTACTCGGTAACACAAGCACGTACTCTCAGTTACAACGCCAAGCAGCTGAATATGTTACACAGAATACACACATTTACACACACAGAACTCAGAGTTACCTACATGTCCCACATACACAGGGCCGCAAGACTTGCGAAATGACATGCATGCTACCATACTCTAACTGCTATCATTACCTAAACCTTTCTGTGACATTCCTACTAATAAAAGTAGGAAGTAGATTACCAACTACTACTACTAGCTGTGATGTATTATTTACAAGCATATGCTTGCCATCTGGATTCTAGTAAACACTAAACTATTGTGGAAGAAGTGAGAACTGGCGATTGTTTTTAGAAGCTGGCATACATGGTACGTCAAAACCAAAGAAAATAGAAATGAAGATCAGTTGAAAATCAGTTTAAAGTTATCAACACCACAGAGTCAAATGCATACAACAAATCAACACAACATCAACAGAGATCATAGAATCAATAGATACGAAGTACCTTAGTACACCTAAGAACGGCATCACGTAATTGGCGCGCACTTTAAGATCGGCGCACTTTATTAGTGCGGTTTTTATGACTTGAGATCGAAAACGATAATCGATATGGAATTGAGAACCGAAATATGTATAAAAACGAATTCGAAAAACGCAAAATTCACGAAATTGTTCACTTAATTTCATGTGCACTTAATTACTGTACACTTAATTAGTGCGGTTTTTCCCAAACCGCACTAATTAAGTGACGCCGTTCTTAAGTGTACTAAGGTAGTGATAGTAGAGATCGCGAGATAGACTTGGCATGAAGTCAAAGATTCGAAGCAGTTACATTTATCAGACAAATGTTAAAATGCACATTCAAAATGTTGAAATCTACGTTTAAACATTCGCAAGCTACTCAGTAAAGTCTCCAGATACAGCTGAAGTGCTCTAATCAAGTTACAAGAACCCTGCCACACACAGTTCACTGCCTCTCACTACCACTCATGCTTAGATGGCCAGTCATTTAAATTTTACCCCCTGGTGTGGGGCATGGGAACTCTGAGTTCGTGTGTGTAAATGTGTATTCTGTGTAACATATTCAACTGAATGGAGTTGTAACTGAGAGTACGTGCTTGTGTTACTGAGGAGTACTGTAGTAGGAGTTGTGTAGTTTGAAGACCCCCCCCCCGTTGCTTTGTCAAAACTTTTATTGTCAGATTCAACTTTTTCTTTCTTTCCTCTTTGTACATTCTTTTATCTTTATACAATATACATTCTTATCCATATTCCATTATTTTTTGGAATTATCATATCTATTCATTTAATATTTATTTCAAAGAATTAACCGAAAGGCCTCTTTTTCAGTTTTCTCTTTTTCATCTTAATTCAGGATTGATTTTCTGGAATACTAGATTGTAGCTCAATTTTCAGCCTTTTCAGCTTGCACCGATTAAAATTCTTTGAAGTTTGAACCACCGTTTATTTCCTGATGAGGTGTTTTTGTAGTTGTACAGTGTATTGAGTGTGAGTAGTGTTTATTTCATGAGTACATTCCATGTCACTCTACGTGGGGGACGTGGAGGCTTGGGATGTGAATCATAGTCTACTCTTCACACTGTGTATCCTCTACAGAGTTAATCACTTATCAGCAAAGTTAATCAGCCTCGTATTAACAATGGTGTGTATGATGCATTTTCTTTGTACATATCCGTAATATCATCAGTATTTCCTCATCAATATCCCTTTATTATGGGAGTTTGAATCGATCCGATGTTGTTTGCTTCATATTGTTTAAAGTTAGTGCTCCATCTACCTTGTACCACTCGTCAGTTTGAGAGTTTCTCAGAATTAGCACCACTTCTGTGTATCTTTTATTGCAAGATTGCGGGTAACCATTCGGTACTCTTTGAACTTTTTAAACGTACATTCAGATTAACCTTCAGTCCGTTTGTAAACCTTTGAACGTTAATAACTGATGACATCAATTAAATTTTGAATTCTTAATAATGGATGGTGTGTTTCAACCTTACAAGACGGAACCAATTTTCTGTAATATTCCGAATTCATGACGCCATTTCTCCTAAATACACTCCCCCTAGCCATGTACAGACGAGGGCTGACTGTGCTGAGTAACACTGCAAGGAGCTGCATCCCTGTCACCACAAGGACTGTAGCAACCTCCCAGAGCAACCGTCACCTAGCAACCGAGCAACACACCTACGAGGAGCAACATGACCAGAGCAACAAGAGCAGCCACCTCCCCAAACTAGGGTTGCTAGGCGGCTTAGCAACTGCAGCTATTATTTCCAGTAACCTGGCCTTTGAACCGGATGAGGACCTCCCAATAGGAGACATCAGGTACAGTAACAGCAGGCTCTTTAACCACTTCTACTCCTTCGCCACCTACAAGTATGACAACGAGCTCTTCATGTCAGGAGACGACTTCCTGAGGGCTGTCCTGGACAAGGAGCACTTGGAGTCCCCGGAGCGGTCAGGCCCCATCATAGAGCTGAGTGAAGCAGAGCACATCATGATCCTAGAGGAAGTGCCCACCAGGATCAAGAAGGCAGGCATCTTCACTTCCCTGGGTAGTAGAGCTCTCATCAGCTTCCCTGAGTACCTCTTCCTGGTGTCCATCCTCAGCCACCCCAAGAGTCATCTCATGAAGATATTCCACATGATAGATGTGGACGGGAATCACGTGCTGGACAGGAAGGAGTTCGAGCTGCTGGGCAGCTTCTTCGGACGGGTAGAGTTCGACTCACCCCACAACACCTCCCTCAAAGTTCACTTCTTCAAGGAGGACGGCAGTGGGATCCTGACATCCAAGTCCTTCATCCACTTCATAGACAACCTGCAGGCGGAGTGTCTCAAGGTGGAGTTTAATGAGTACGCTAAGGGGAAGAGAAAGCTGACTGACACGGCCTTCACCCGCCTCCTTCTAGACCGGACTACTCTGGCAGATGCGGAGAAGATGGTGTACATCCGCCGTGTGGAGCAGCGCAGTTACGGAGAGGAAAACATCACCAAGGTGGGGGTGACCTTCGCTCAGTACAAGCAGTTCATGGACCTCCTCAACAACATCCACGACCTCGAGATGACCCTCCGACTCTACCACCTCGCCAAGAAACCCGTCACCCCGGACGAGTTCGCGCGCGCCGTCAAGGTGTGCACGGGGGTACCTCTCTCCTCCCGCATGATCGAGCTGACCTTCAAGATATTCGACCATAACGGGGACGGAGCGCTGAGTCACGAGGAGTTCGTGAAGGTGATGAAGGAGCGGCTGCAGAGCCGGGGCATCATTGACCAGGATGTCAGAGATGTGATGGAGGGATCCGTCAAGGGACACATCCCCATACACGACCTGCACGATGACTAACTAATTCATTGAACATCGTCTGTAAATGTACAATGTACATGGGTACATGGCATATCTGTTACACGTGATATATTTTTTGACTGTCGTAATGAATGACGAATTCGGTCAAAGTATGCACCGTATTTTTAATTTCTTTTTAAAATAAAAGTCCAAATTTATAATTTTTCAACTTTTCATTGAATCATTCTATG
This sequence comes from Beroe forskalii, assembly GCA_011033025.1. Lineage (NCBI taxonomy): Eukaryota > Metazoa > Ctenophora > Nuda > Beroida > Beroidae > Beroe > Beroe forskalii. The sequence continues at coordinate 270,961 of WFMF01000069.1, read as the reverse complement.
GAAACGTGATCTAGTTAACTGAACTAAATTCTTAGATTTAATCCTGTTTCTGGGTGGATCCAATAGTAGTGTTGTTAAGTGGAACAATATTCCCATGATTGAAATTTTACTCAAGAGATCGAATCTTAATTTATTGTAAACGTAGCTCTGTCTCTTATAGAGATGGAGAGCATTAAAATTCAAACAGTTTGATATTTGGATCGTGATGTTGTGAAAGTTTAACTTCTCAACATAATATGATAATGGAAGGCGGATAAAAGTGGTTTGATAGTTCAATATATTTACATATTTATATGTTCAAGTTCACATTATTGGTGTGTTTCACTTTTATTTCAACCTATGGGGGGACGGGGGTCATTTTTCGACAGTATGAAGCTTAATATATGGACTTGTATTCGCCGTTTCATGGAAATTTTCAACAGTTTTCATTGGATGATTGTGTCCACTTTCATATCCTTAATAGGGATCGTTCACATATTACGTAATCAGCCGAGGGGGGAGGGGGTTTCCAAATGATTACGTTTGATTACGAGGGGGGGAGGGGGGTTTGGCCAATGACTACGTAATCAAAATATCTAAATTTTCATGAAAATTTCAAGGATTTTTATGAAAATTTCACGAATTTTCATAAAAATTTAAAGAATTTTCATTAAAATTTCAAGAATTTTCCTTAAAATTTAAAGAATTTTCATGAAAATTTGAAGAATTTTTTATGAAAATTTAAAGGACTTCCGAATTTTTATTATCAAAAATTAACCATCTGCAGAAAAAATTGTCAAAATTTCATAATTATGATTAAAACATGATCTACTCTAACTCAATATGGTTCCTTTAGTGCTGCCCATATACTCATATAGGAGGGATGTACTCCATTCGTTGAACTCTTCCAAACCACTTCAGTGCCTCTTTGTATATAAGGTTTGCTGCTCTGTGCTTGATCAGAGGTTCGGAGGCCTTTTAATCCCTAGAGCTCTAGAGTTGATGCCAGAGCAGGTTTTGGCGTACATCTGCAGCTTCATTATCCAGGAATCAATCTTTAAATCTTTACTTTTAAAGCCCACACTTATCTTAATCGTAATCTGGAAATGGTTGCAATTCTATAACAAGACCTCACCTGTGGAACGTACACCTTGACTTCATCCGGTGGGTCCTCTGTAGAACTAGATCTACGAAAGGTGGAGGGAGGTCTGTGTGGTCTGGCTGGACCAGGTCTGGGAGGTTCTGTCCTCACTGGTTCCATCCTCACAGGGGCTGGTCTGGGTGGTGCTGGTCTGGGAGGTGCTGGCCGGACTGGATTAGATGTAGCAGGAGGGGGTGGGTCTGTAGAGGTAGCAGGAGGGTGTGGGTCTGTAGATGGTGCAGTGAGGGAGGGTTCAGTAGTGCGCGGGGGAGGGGTGTAGTCCTCTATACTGTCCCAGGATGAGGTGGAGTAGTGGAGGTGGGCAGCAGGTTGGGAGGGCTGGGTGTAGGAGGAGCTGGACCACCCAGAGCTGGTTCTGTAGCTGCCAGGGGGTCGGGTTGGGGTGGCTGGGTCTGTGTCTGGTAACCGCACAGGTCGGGCGGGAGGCTCCTGCAGTGGTAAAGGCATGGTAATGAGGTTATAGGGGGAAAGAGAACGATACTACGTGAAAGTCTGAAATAAAAACCATTTTACTTCCATACAATTCACGATATTTTGTCGGGCAGATTAATCGTTTTCAAAATGTTTTTTGAATTGAAAGTATTAGTAAGTTACCTTTTTGGGTACGTTCCTCTCTTTGGAATTGCTGGTATTTCTGTTCCTAAAGGAAGGCACTCTTCTGGAGATGGAGGGAAGGCGCAGAGAGAACCGGCTGTAGAGGGAAGGTTTTTTGGACAGAGCGTCTTTACACATTTCAACAAAACTGCTGAATTCGATAACAAAATTCGTTATCTTACTCGGTTGTTGGCACTATAAACTAAAACACTAAATCTTAATCACAGTTTGCAACTCACATGCGTGTCTTCCTATCCAGAATGGACCTCACTCGTTCGTTGTGTCGTCTCAGCATTAGGAAACCCACAATGCAGAAGGGTACGACTAGGAGGACCACAACTGATACCGCGATCAGTATTTTACCCGTGTCAAGGGCTGCCACATCTGTGGGGGTGATGGAATGGGTTGTATGGAATGAGTGGCGCAATAGAGGCGCCATAACATAAAATTCTACTTTGTTACTTACTGTTCGGCTGTTCTAACAGTAAAAAGCAGGTTTTTGGTGGAAAATTGGTCACTAGATTGACACTACGATCTGTTATCTGAGTTTCTACTTAAACTGAGTTTCTATTATTATTACCCTGCAGTGTAATTACTTTTCGAATTTTTGAGCAATATTAATCATGTAATTCCACCGTACCCAGCAGTTGAATTACTGTCAAGTGTGTAATTACTATACCTCAACTGTTGAATTACTATTCAAGTGTTGAATTACTAACTGTTGAATTACTACTGTTGAATTACTACAAATTTTCTGAAACGGCCATTCGATTCTAACCTATTTGCTATCTATGTGAGGATGTAAATAGGATAATAAGAAGCTCCCATGATATCTGTTATCGCACTTTTCATATAAAAAAAAACGATTCGATGTAATTTATTCTTAACCGCATGTATACTGTGACACAAGATAAAATAGCGATAAGGAGCACAATATGTTCGGTACGATATATTGTTATATTCTTAATGGTACATTCGGTAGCACAAGATAAAGTAAATAAGGAGCACAATAGATAAAATACGATATATCTAAACGATATTATAGGGCGACACAAGATTAAAGATAAAATAGATAAAAGAGTAAAAGGAACATTATCGTATAAACTTAAATGGCGCCACCCAGACGGGCTTGATAACTCCATCCGTGTTTCAATGTTTATTTATCTACTCTTAGAGATATAACGCAGACTTGTGGCACCATATATAGGACCGTGTATTGCTCCGTTTTATCAAATTCAACTACATTATTTCTGTGCGCCGTCATTTTTATCGGTCAGTGTTCGTTACTTATTTTAGAGCGGGATGATGATAATGATTATGGCGCAAAACTTATTGTTCAACTGAGGAGTACATACATTTTGATGCACTCTAAAGATTTAGCTGACTACATTCACATGTGATCGTGTTTTTCTTTAAGGGCAGATATTATGGTTCATTTTTTATGGCAATGAAAGATCAAAAAAATTGTAAAGTACATATTATACATACGCTACGTCATACACTAACAGTATGTATCAATGCTGGGCGCTGGTTGTATCATTTGTACTTTTGAACTCATCCGCTGAATTGACCCCGAAACGATTATGATGTGATTCTGACTTTTACAAATCACTGGCAAATTTGTTCAAAATTCTCGCCTATTTCAATTATGAAATAGTGTACCCATTATTCATAAAACATTGAGTTCGAATACTTAAGTTTCAAACCGTCTAATTTGATTGATGCGTATATGGCAGGGTAATAATACAGTAAATACACACTTGGGTGTGTAAATTACCATCGTAATTGCACTCGCAAGCTCGTGTTATTACTCCAATAAATGCACTCGCAAGCTCGTGCATTTATTGCATGAATTCCACTCGCAAGCTCGTGGAATTAATGTGGTAATTACACACCCAAGTGTGTATTTACCGTATAAAACTCACTGAGTAGAATAGCACAGTTTTGGAGGGGGTCGTAGCCCGCGTGACAGTGGCACTTGTTGAGATCGTTGCAGTTCCCGTTTCCCCCGCACTCGACCCCTCCCGGGGCGGGGCACTCAACCCTCGTGAAGTTCACACACTCCCCCGACATGCACCACTGCAAATGTTGACGGTTATGGTGTGAGATTTTTGGGGCCTGGGGTCCATTCCCAATTCTGTTCCGACACAGACCTAAGGATAAACTTAATAATTTTAAATTTGATATTAATGGGTTTTGGAGTAACATTCATAAGAGACCTTTTGATCAACTAGAAACCATATATTATGGCCTGAATCTCAAAACGCACCTTTCCGTCGCCACACTTGGTTCCATCGTAGACCATGGCGACCTCCTTGTTATCACTCCTTTGAGAAGCCCGGGCCATGGCGCAAGTGAGGGTGGGGGCTGAGGGGGAGGCCTGGTATGTCATTGTCCTTCCGTACACGTTGTGGAGGGTGGGGTTCCGCTCGTCAGGGACATCGCAGAACAGCTTACCACACATCACGTCTCTAAAGATGAGATGTGAAGAAATTTGAATCGTTACAATCGTTAAACTGGACATGATGAAATTTCTGTTAATAATGTCGACGCATTCGTCATTATACCTTGTACTTTGTAGAGTCGGCTAAATGCAGGAATTGAAAGAAGAAATCCTGATGTCTAAGTGAATGGTTTGCTCTGAACAAGAAAACACTCACTCCTCCTCGCAAGGGATGTAGAGCCCATGTTCCCCCTCAGCCCCGCAGTTCCCGAACCAATTCCCCTTGGAGTTGTAGTGGGAAAAGCAGGTCTCGTCAGCCACACTGACCCCCTCGCCCCAGACATTGGTACACTGGCTGTCACGTGACATGCAGCTCCCGTAGTTACAGAACCCGGCCCCTGACCAACACACGGCGCCGTCCTGTCTGTACCTGTTAGTCGGGCACTGGGGAAGAGAAGGGCGGGGGAGTGAGCTATGAGTTAGAGACGGATTTTTAACGTGCTACGGACTACGGTGCTTGTTTAAAAGTTGTTAAAAATTTTGAGCCTTCAGCAAAGAACATAATATAGAATTAATACTGAATTAAAAAGCACGCACATGGAACTTTTCAACTGTAGGTTCACCTGATCACAAGTGTAATACGAGTACCCATAGAATGATCTTAGTATACCTGAGAGTGAGTGCCAGTACAAAACTCCCCCAAGTTACCTGAGAGTGAGTGCCAGTACAAAACTCCCCCAAGTCACACTCCGATATGGCAGGTCGGCACTGGGTCTTGTAGCTCACGAACTTGCAGTCTTCACAGCAGTCTCCCGCGTAGCACTGAGCTCCTTCCTTCAGCTTACACCCAACAGGCTCACAACACGGGTCACTCGCCAAACACTCCTAGAAGTTACAGTATGAATAAAGGATGAAGTTGCCTGCGAAAGGCAGATCTTCCCATTTCGGTGAAAGGAAATATCTCGACCTTCTTCCCATTTCGGTTTTTGGCAGGCAAATGACAGCGCGCAAAACATAGAACTTGGAGCCATATTTGCGTTATAACACGCTGCAGAACCTCCCAAAGTGCGCCTTAGATACTTTTTGCGGCAAATAAAGGTCGAGAAAACAAAGCAATACTCTGCTCAGCAATTTTGCGTTTATAACACGCTTCAACACAAAGCCACACACACCGGGTCCCCGACTAATACTACGGAGGCAGAAGTTGTCTAGAAAGCGCAGGAAGCACTACAGTCGCTGAAGAAGACGGGGTCCTGAGATGACCTGACATGATGTGCAGCCCTGGTACAGTCGGAGTCCACTGACTGCCGACAATGAACACCGGGTCCCCGTACAGGACTCTGAAGGTAATATAGTAAGAAGGGGTAAGAAGTAGTAGAAATTAAAGGGGATAGTAAGCACGAGTAGAAATTAGGGGACACATTGTTCGAGAATCTGATCTAGCTTGATTCTAGAAGCCATTTACCGTTGGGTCCCAGGTTATGCCCCCATCTCGTGAGCGATAACAGGGTGGAGGCTGGGTTATCTTGGAGTTGGAAATTAACTGCCGTTGAACAACCACTTCTGCAAATGTTGTTCATCGTCTGATGTACCTGATTACTGACCATGAAATCTACAGAAGGGAAAACGATGGGGTAGAAAAATATGGAATAAGAATGATTGAGAGGTGGAATGTAAATCTTAAATTCGATAAAGAATATCCTGTATTTCTAGGAAATATGTTACAGCGAATTACCTTTGTCTATGTCACTAATCGCACACACACATTTAAGAAACTCACGTCATGAGAATGCTGACATCATGTTGCTTGTAGACATCCAGCAGAGTCTGTTGCCGGAACAAGGTGAAGCCCCTCAGCGTAGCCGAGAAACTGGGAGTCGCTCAACCACTCTGTCTCCAGCTCTCACGCCAACCAGTGCCACCCTGACACCCGCGCCCGATTTGTAGATCATCGAAGGGAGCCACGCTGAAAACGAAGGACTCCAAGATGGAAATAAGAATGAGGCCTCCACAGAGAGGTGGCCCACCAAATCTTAAATCTGGATAGGGGCGAGGGCCTGCATATTTTGAAGTGGCCAACATGTACAATACAGCGAATACACTTCACGGGGGTGTCACTAATGCAACACCCATTTCAAACTCTGGGAGGAATCGCGTCTTGTTTTACATAACTTACTTTGAAGGGAAAGGAATAAATCGTTTTCGGGGACTCAGAAATACAGAAAAGCAGTACTGAAATCGATTGTTCAACAAGACAGCAAAGTTTATAAAAGAAGAAAGTTATCCCTTGTTGTGTTACCTGCAGTAGCGATTTCGGGAGGGTTTGGTAGGCTGGAGTCAGGAAACATGACATAGTTGCTATCCTGATGAGTTAGATACCAAACCTCCCCTAACAACCCGGCAATACTCCCTCTGAGAGGAATCATCAGCTAGTACAGGGAATCCGTCAAATAAAACTGAATCAGCAATTTTAGCAGTCAATTAAGTCTACTCAAAGTAAATTGAAGGAATTTTGAATAACATCGTACATCTAGATTTGCAGCTAAAAGAACTCACGTCAATGAACCAGAGCAGTCACAGAGAATAACCCAGGAATCCGGCACATCCCTTATCTTGCCTCGATAATGACAGTTTCGGTTTAGAGACTGCTGTTTCCTCCGGTTCGGATACACTTCATACCTCTTAGCAGTTTGTGCGGTCAATTCACTGAAACAGGCAAACATCATGGATTGAGTATACCAATTACAAATGAAATCAAATCATCCGGACTTGCAAAGCAGCAAAACCGTGTGATCGCTAGTTCATTACGATATTTGATAATTCCCGCCAAATTAAACTTAGGCGCCCGTAACGTTCGATGGTCGATCGATTGGAATTGGTCGATCGATCAACTCCATTTGAATTAATTATGTGTTTTACTGGTCCCTAATGACTTGAATCGTGTTTAAAGGATCAATATTTAGTTGTTTTCCTACTTGCTCAAACATTTTCTATTGAAAACATCATTCGATCAAATGAATTTGATCGATCGACCAATTCCAATCGATCGACCAACGAACGTTACGGGCGCCTTATTTTCATCGGTGAAATGCTGGCAATAATATAATATGAGTTCAGCCGTTCTTATTTCTACAAATACATCAAAAATACGCGCGTGTTGCGCCTACAAGTGGTTGATCTTGCGTCGCGCCTTCCACACTTAATAGAGGAATTTTGCCAAATTCCAAAAATATCTCATGACGTATTTGTCTTTGGACCTTTGCTATAATCAGATCATAACAAAATTGTTCGAAATATTTTGATGATTAAGCTCCAAAAACCAAACAATGATATCATAACCAATGAAGCGTCATTCTACTATCACTCAAATTTTGACGGTTTACCACTGACGGCTAAATCAAAGTTATCGTGAAAAACGAATTGGTTGAAAATGAAGAAAGTGTGACTCTTTTTCAAATTTGATTGTAATTAGTAGTGTTGTTAAGTTTTAAACTGTGACTCTTTTCTTTTTGATGTTTACCGGTACAATAGGATATGATATAAACCCATAGGAATTTATTCAATAGGTTAAGCATGCAGCCATTAACCACACAGTATAATTATCTAATCTTGTTAAGTACTCACTACTCAGCTTGTATAGACACCGCCTGATATCAAATTAAATAAATAAAGAATTTATGTATTCTGTTGAAAGAAAATTTCACGATCCTATAGTACTAAGTAAAAGCTCTAAAATAAATAAGCCTGCAATTGCTTGCCAATACGCAATTTACTAAAGTTAGTGTTACCTGTTTACAGCAATATCCAATGTAATTCGTCCAAAAGACTGTGATTGTATGTGGACCACCGCCTTCCCAGGAGACTGCGGGAGATAAGGGTTTGATAAGAGTTTTTATAAAATGGAATAAATCTTAGGAATTTTAAAACTTCAAAAGAGAATTTAAAAGGTTAAAAAACTGAACCATCCCCGGATAAAGTTTAAAATGGAAGACATACAACAGTAGCGTACATCAGTAAATTAGTATAGTCTGTATATTATTTAGGTGTGATAAAGTGTATGAGGGCATTATACGTGGCATCTATTTTGGTAGTAAAGCGTACACTGTATAGCTCATGTTACATTATAACACTTCAGAGTGTCCTAGTAAACTTACGCTTTTTTCGTGCGAAACTTGGACCAACTCTCTTGCTTTTGGAACAACTGAAAATATATTATCATGAAATGACCCAAAATTTTCAAACATATCACCGTATGCTCGTATGTTACATATCGTACCTACTTTAAAAGTTGAGATTTAAGCCACACAATGTCTAATGTCGAGAGAGGTCACTGTTAGAACGTTAAAAGTGTGACTGGTGCCGACTATTATAATGTCATGTTAGAAACCTCAAAACAGCGATGGTTCCCACACTACCAGACAAGTTTAAAATAAAGGATAAAACAAAGAAAGGATGATTTTATGGTAGACGCTATGGGAATGTTAAGCTAGCATGTGCAGTCGCTATTAATACTTATTAATATGATATATTGAAATGAATAATGATATGTACTGAGTTATGTGTACTTGTGTAAAGCTTGTATTCACATACATTTCATATGTAAATCGCCTGGGATAGTATGATCAACAGAAATAATTCTTAGATATGGATCTCTGACCATGACGATTGCATTTTAGTGATTTTTTTCCGGCAGATAAGCTTTGGAACCATTGAACTGACACTTGGGAGTGCAAAAGGTCTACACCATTGGGAGTCCTTCTAAACTGTTTTTGATTAAATACGTTAGGAGGTGTATTTATATGGAGTAAAATTTTGGTGTTTACAAATTTGGTAGGTTGTAATTTGGGGATCTTTCTCAAGTAATTACTCTAGTTAACATATGATAATGACGTCATTTTGAACTGTCATGGTGGGTTAAAATATGGGGATTTTTCCGAAAAACCCCCAAATTAAAACCTTTATAAATACACCTCCTAAGGTATTTTAGAATAATAATAATAATCAGAGTTTTTGTCGCTTGACAACTCAAGCAGTTCTCACTACCTTGAATGTCACGTAATAATTTCAATTCATATTTTCATTGCTATTTAGTAGTTTAGTAGTTTTAGAAAGGCAGGGAAGATGACCAATGAGCAGTTTATACTTAACATTTGGGAGCCGTCACATATTACGTCATCACTCGACGGGGGAGAGGGGGTTTTCAAATGCTGACAGGTGATGACAGGGGGGAGGGAGGGGGTTTGAGGTTTGCTGACGTCAGCAAAAATTTTGAATTTTTCAAATCCTTAGGATACGATTTCCAAACTTTACCGTTCACAATATTTTGTTTTGGAGTACCCATAGTTTCATTTCTGCAATATGATATCTATATTTCCAAACTAACTGGGCACGTGGCAGGCTTTTTAATGATTAAATGATGTTCGTCTATAACAATTAGAACCAAATTTTGTTTATTTTTAACGAATTTAACAATATGAATCACACCACACGTACATGGTTGATATTTTATGTCTGTTGTTGAGATCCGAAATAGCCAAAATTTGTTTTGAAAAAGGAGGGGGGTTTGGTCAATGCTGACGTCAGCATAGGCGAGGGGGTCAGACAATGATGAAAAATGATGACAGACGGAGGGAGGGGGTTGAAAATGGGCAAAAAAGTGATGACTAATATGTGACGGCTCCCTTTGGACATAGACCAACTCGAGCAACAGGTTCAATTTTGATGATTCAATTATGCATGATATTATCATAATTCCTGATTAAAATATTGATAATAATGATGAGAGCAAAATCAAGCACTTGCCATAAGCATGGATGAGAAAATGAGTGTAATTATTGTCAAATTTATCTCTAAGCATTTTCATTTTCTCATGACTACTTTACTACCTATAATATATTTCAAAGTTTCAGATAAACTTCTGAAATCACTCTACTCTTCCAACAGTTTGCGTGGCAGCTATGATCTTCTGATTATATTATTGGTGCATTGAAACTGTGATTTACATCATAATATTGGGTGGTATGCATAACTAGGGAATCTCTTATGGTTATAAGGGTTTTGCCTTATGCCTAAGGAAAAAGCCTTATACATAAGGACTTTGCCTTATGCCTAAGGCAAACGCTTTATGTATAAGGGCAATGCTTTATACGTTTTGTTGGCCAAATCATCACATACCAGGATCACTTAAATTGTGGAATGCTTTTCTGGTCTGTTTTCGCATATAATTTCATGGAAAACTAAGAATATTGGACCAATCTTATCAGGAATATATTTATGGGCCAACTAAAAGTACCCAAAAGAAGCCCTTACGTATAAGGATTCTCTTTGCCATAAGGCAAAAGCCTTATGGATCAGGCATTGCCTTATGATGATGGCAGTTGATCCACAAATTTAGGGAAAATCATAAAATTACAGAGAAACTATAAGACTTTCTGTGTATTTTATGGTTTTCTCTAATTATGGTTCTCTACGAGTTCATAGGGGTATGTTTAGAGTTCATAGGGGTATGTTTAGAGTTCATAGGGGTATGTTTAGAGTTCATAGGGGTATGTTTAGAGTTCATAGGGGTATGTTTAGAGTTCATAGGGGTATGTTTAGAGTTCATAGGGGTATGTTTAGAGTTCATAGGGGTATGCTACGAGTTCATAGGGGTATGTTTAGAGTTCATAGGGGTATGTTTAGAGTTCAAAAGGGTATGTTTAGAGTTCATAGGGTTATGTTTAGAGTTCATAGGGGTATGTTTAGAGTTCATAGGGGTATGTTTAGAGTTCATAGGGGTATGTTTAGAGTTCATAGGGGTATGTTTAGAGTTCATAGGGGTATGTTTAGAGTTCATAGGGGTATGTTAAGAGTTCATAGGGGTATGTTTAGAGTTCATAGGGGTATGTTACGAGTTCATAGGGGTATGTTTGGAGTTCATAGGTGTATGTTTGGAGTTCATAGGGGACAGGGGTATGTTTAGAGTTCATGAGGGTATGTTTAGAGTTCATAGGGGTATGTTTAGAGTTCATAGGGGTATGTTTGGAGTTCATATGGGTATGTTTGGAGTTCATAGGGGTATGTTTGGAGTTCAAAGGGGTATGTTTAGAGTTCATAGGGGTATTTTTTTGAGTTCATAGGGGTATGTTTCGAGTTCATAGGAGTAGGTTAAGAGTTCATAGGGCTATGTTTAGAGTTCATAGGGGTATATTAGTATATTACGAGTTCATAGGAGTAGGTTAAGAGTTCATAGGGCTATGTTAAGAGTTCATAGGGGTATGTTTAGAGTTCATAGGGGTATGTTTAGAGTTCATAGGGGTATGTTTAGAGTTCATAGGGGTATGTTTAGAGTTCATAGGGGTATGTTACGAGTTCATAGGGGTATGTTTAGAGTTCATAGGGGTATGTTTAGAGTTCATAGGGGTATGTTTAGAGTTCATAGGGGTATGTTTGGGTTCATAGGGGTATGTTTAGAGTTCATAGGGGTATGTTAGGAGTTCATAGGCTTATGTTCATAGGGGGTATGTTTAGAGTGTGATAGGTGTGATAGGCTTTGGAGTGTGATAGGCTTATGTTGGGAGTTCATAGGGTAACTTTATGAGTTTAGGGAGTTGATAGGCTTGTTTAGGAGTTGATAGGCTTATGTTTAGAGTTGATATGTTAAGAGGTTGACTGTTTATGAGAGTTGATAGGCTTATGTTAGGAGTGTGATAGGGCTTACTTATGAGTAGTGTGGGGTAGGCTTACTTTTAGTTGAGTGTGATAGGCTTGTTTAGGAGTGATAGGTAACTTAGGGGATAGGTTGATGTTACTTTGGAGTGTGGATGGATTGGGGGTTATGAGTGGAAAGGGTTATGAGGATTTGGGTGGGTTGAGATAACTTTGGGGTGGGTTATGCTTGGGTTTGTTATTTGAGTGGGTTATGAGTGGAAAGAGGTGGGTTATGAGTGGAAAGGGGTGGGTTATGAGTTGATTGGGGTGGGTTATGAGTGGATAGGGGTGGGTTATGAGTGGGCGGGACTAAGTCACTTCCCATAAATCTCAAAATAGAAGGTTTTTGGCGAAAACGAAGATTTAGCGTTACGTTCTAACCCGTTTTAACCCAAATAACCCATTATATTATGGGCATATTTACCCATTATGGGAAAATGCGATGTAGCTAGGTGAAAAATTTCAACGGCCTTAGACTCAGCGCTGAAAAATACATGGGCCTTTTTCGGCCCTCAGGAGGCCCAATTTCAAAGGCTCGTGGAGGAGTCCAGGTGCGACCACTAAACCACGATATTTCATACTACATCAATAGCCAGTCGACCATACTAAAATAAACAGTCGCTTCAAAACCGACGGCAACCTCATCCAGGCCCCGCTGAAAATGCTAAACATGATGTAGAATCGAAATTTTGAAATTTTTGGGGTCGAAAAATCGACCTCGAGTTTTCTCTGGAATTTCACGAAACACGGAGAAATGAAAGAATTTTTGACTCAGCTCAACGGGAAGTGCCCAAAAAAGTAGGCCGGATTTTTTCCGCCAAAATCGGCCGAAAATGGAATTCGCCTAAAATTTGGTATAAATCTGCACGTGGTGTGCGCAAATTCGCGCTGAAAACGAACCTCAAAATGTCCAAAATTTTAGAAAACACAAACTAAAGTGGCCCAATCAACTCATAACCCACCAAATCAACTCAAAACCCACCCCGCTCATAACCCACCCCTATCAACTCATAACACACACCCAGTCAACTCATAATACCCCACTCATACCCCTATCAACTCTAATAAACTCATAACCATTCCTATCAAGCCATAACACACCCCTAGTTAATCACACTCATAACATACCTCAGTCAACTCATAAACACCCCTATCAACTCCTATAACACACCCCAACTCATAACCCACCCCTAAGTAAGCCTATCACACACCCAATCAAGCCTATAACACTCCTAAGTTAGCCTATCACACTCAAGTTAGCCTATCACACTCTAAGTAGCTATCACACTCATAAGTAAGCCTATCACACTCCTAAGTAAGCCTATCACACTCCTAAGTAAGCCTATCACACTCCCTAAGTAAACTCATAACTATAAGTATCACACTCTAAACAAGCCTATCACACTCCCAAGTTACCCTATCAACTCTAAAAGTTATCAACTATCACACTCCAAAAGTTAACCTATCACATACCCTAAGTTAACCTATCACACCCTATCAAAGCCTATCACACTCCTAAGTTAGCCTATCACACTCCTAAGTAAGCCTATCACACTCCTAAGTTAGCCTATCAAACTCTAAAGTAAGCCTATCACACTCTTAACATACCCCTATGAACTCTAAACATACCCCTATGAACTCTAAACATACCCCTATGAACTCTTAACATACCCCTATGAACTTGTAACATACCCTTATGAACTCTTATAATACCCCTATGAACTCTTAACATACCCCTTTGGACTTTTAACAAACACCTATAAATTCTAAACATACCCCTATGAACTCGTAGCATACCCATATGAACTCTAAACATACCCCTATGAACTCTAAACATACCCCTATGAACTCTAAACATACCCCTTTGGACTCTTAACATACCCCTATGAACTCTAAACATACCCCTATGAACTCTAAACATACCCCTATGAACTCTAAACATACCCCTATGAACTTGTAACATACCCTTATGAACTCTTATAATACCCCTATGAACTCTTAACATACCCCTATGAACTCTTAACATACCCCTATGAACTCTAAACATACCCCTATGAACTCTTAACATACCCCTATGAACTCTAAACATACCCCTATGAACTCTAAACATAGCCCTCTGAACTCTAAACATACCCCTATGAACTCTAAACATACCTCTTTGGACTCTTAACATACCCCTATGAACTCTAACATACCCCTTTGGACTCTTTACAAACCCTTATGAACTCTAAACATACCCCTATGAACTCGTAGCATACCCATATGAACTCTTAACATACCCCTATGAACTCTTAACACACCCCTATCAACTCATAACATACCCCAGTCAACTCATAACACACCCCAGTCGACTCATAACACACCCCTATCAACTCATAACATACCCCTATCAACTCATAACACACCCCTATCAACTCATAACATACCCCAGTCAACTCATAACATACCCAAATCAACTCATAACACACCCCAGTCAACTCATAACATACCCCTATCAACTCATAACATACCCCAGTCAACTCATAACATACCCAAATCAACTCATAACACACCCCTATCAACTCTTACAGACATAATTTGAATAATCAAATATGAATTCGCACTGTTTCCCTTATACGTTAAGCAATTGCCTTAGGCATAAAGCAAAGCCCTTATGGATAAGGAAAATGCCTTATGCGTAAGGACTTTGCCTTATAAGTTTAGGGTTTCTCTTAAATAAGAGATTCCCTAGTTATGCATACCACCCAATATGATGATCACTTCACATGAGACTGTATATTATACTTAAACCTTGCAATATGGATTATGGATGATAGCACAAAGCAATGATGCATCACCTAATTAGTAGTCCAGATAAATTGAAATATTATAACCCCCTTTCTAAGTGAAGGTGTCCAGCAAACAACTATTGCCACCAGGGAATGTTTTACTAACAGTCAAGGCAAGAAATGAGCTTGTGAGCTGCTTTAGCCTGACAACACCCAGGAATTTTGGGCATGTGACATCAAAGTAACTGAACAGTGAGTGCTACCAACTGTCCTACCAACTTACCAACGGTCAATCAAGGCAAGGAATGAGCTTTTTTAGCCCCACTGCACCTAGAAACTTTTAAATTAAACTTCAATTTAATCTTTTTTGAATTAAAATGGCTTGTACATAAGTCATGTTAGCATGTGGCTGAACAGTGAGGGCCACGTTTAAGCTTTTAAGTTGTTCTATCCTGGTGTTTTTTTGACTATCCACTAACACGTAAATGGTTAGATAAAAGTCTTGCAGACAGATGCCTTGAAGAAATTATTTTTATGATTTGAATAATTCCAGTAACATTATCAAGTTATTACACTAATACCTCATAACAGGAAATGATGCTTGTAGAAAAATGCGTCAAAATGCCATGAAGCTACACGAAGTTAGGCCGTACTCAGGCTGCATTACTTAACTATTTGTAATTATGACCTTTTGAGGCCTTAGAGCTCAATCAAATGTTCAATTAATCTCATGTTATAAGGTATTTGGAGGGGAAAAGAGTAAGCATAGAAACTTCAAAACAAGTAACCACGACATGTTAGTTGCAGCGAATTTTTATCATAGCATCAGGAGTCCACTTCTCTAACTACTGACACCACTTCTTGTCTTGTTATAACCCCATTTCGTCATTTCATAACACCAGAATGGAGGTAAGCCCGGGACCACACAGCTAGTACTACACTATTGATGAAGACTTCCTATCACCCGAAGTCTCTTCTCTTTTAGAGGAAACCCAGCTCCCTGGGACTTGAGAGCAAACCAAGCTCCCTGAGAGCGAACCCGCATGCTCCCTGAGAGCAAACCCAGCTTCTTGAGATGCAAACCCATCTCCTTGAAAGCAACTCCAGCTCCCTGACAGCAAACGCTGCTCCTTGAGAGCAAACCCAGCTGCTCCCTGAGCGCAAACCCAGCTGCTCCCTGAGCACGCAAAACCAGCTGCTCCCTGAGAGGCGAGAGCAAACCCAGCTGCTCCCTGAGAGCAAACCCAGCTGCTCCCTGAGAGCAAACCCAGCTGCTCCCAGAGAGCGAACATAGCTCCTTGAATGCAAACCCAACTATATCTGAGAGCAAACTCAGCTGCTCCCTGAGAGCAGACCCAGCTGCTTCCTGAGAGCAAACCCAGCTGCTCCCTGAGAGCGAACCCAGCTCCTTGAACGCAAACCCAGCTGCTCCCTGGGAACAAACCCAACCCCAAAAAGCAAACCCAGCTCCTTGAGAATAAAACCAGCTCCCTGACAGCTAGACCAGCTACTTGAGAGAAAACCCAGCTCCTTGAAAGCAAACCAAGCTCCCTGAGAGCAAACCCAGCTCCCAGAGAGAAAACCCAGCTCCTTGAAAGCAACTCCAGCTCCCTGACAGCAAACGCTGCTCCTTGAGAGCAAACCCAGCTGCTCCCTGAGCGCAAACCCAGCTGCTCCCTGAGCACGCAAAACCAGCTGCTCCCTGAGAGGCGAGAGCAAACCCAGCTGCTCCCTGAGAGCAAACCCAGCTGCTCCCTGAGAGCCAACTCAGCTGCTCCCAGAGAGCGAACATAGCTCCTTGAATGCAAACCCAACTATATCTGAGAGCAAACTCAGCTGCTCCCTGAGAGCAGACCCAGCTGCTTCCTGAGAGCAAACCCAGCTGCTCCCTGAGAGCGAACCCAGCTCCTTGAACGCAAACCCAGCTGCTCCCTGGGAACAAACCCAACTCCCAAAAAGCAAACCCAGCTCCTTGAGAATAAAACCAGCTCCCTGACAGCTAGACCAGCTACTTGAGAGAAAACCCAGCTCCTTGAAAGCAAACCAAGCTCCCTGAGAGCAAACCCAGCTCCCAGAGAGAAAACCCAGCTCCTTGAAAGCAACTCCAGCTCCCTGACAGCAAACGCTGCTCCCAGAGAGAAAACCCAGCTCCTTGAAAGCAAATCCAGCTCCTTGAAAGCAAATCCAGCTCCCTGAGAGCAACCCAGCTGCTCCCTGAGAGCAACCCAGCTCCTTGAGAACAAACCAAGCTGCTCCTTGAGAGCAAAACAAAGCACCAAAAGTAGCAAAAAAATTAAGTAGGTACACTATAAAAGGGGCATAAATCTGGGTCCCACAACAAAATGTCAGATACAGGACAATCTTTTCCATCTTCTTGTCCTGGATACTTGGAATAAATAAGAAGTTGGTGGAGAAACTTTTGTAATTCACCCTGCCTGTAGTCACACATACAAACTCGGTGATCTGAAAAAGAGCGGGGCGAGCGGGGCTTGAACCCACAACTTCTGATTGCCGGTCAGTGCTCTACCAATTGAGCTATCTCAAATTACAAAATAAAAACCAAGCATTGGCATGTAATTTGCATAGGTATCATGTAGATAATGTGTTGTTACACACTACATGCAGGTATATCTCGTTGATCGAGATAGGTATATGTACCAAGAGTGCCATATATAGAATTAAATCTGTTGGTGGAGAAACCTTTGCCTTTTTCATCTCCTTAAACAGGAAATTGAGCTTTTTTTGACTCAAGTGGATTAGGCAGTTAACTTCTTGAGTTGAGACCATTGGGGTCTATCACCCAACTGGTAGATATAGTTAAGCATTCAATAGTTTGCATAGTTACCTGCCCTCTGCTATTCAGACTATTTGGCATGCAACATATCAGCCTTGCTGCACCCCGCGGCATGACCCTCACCCCTCAGACTTAATTGCTACATGTGAGGGGTCTTGTCATTGGCACAGCACATCTTTGGAAGTGCACAAACATACTTACATGACTAGTCTAAGACTCTTCTGAATGGCATGGTCAAGCTGCCACCCACCCAATGACCCTTCACCCTTCCTTGGTCACACCACTCAATCACTCATATGGAAACACTGCTCCCTACTTCACTCCCAGCTGATAATGATGATCACAAGATTTTCAAAAGCTTCTGACAACAATTCTCTTGAATCAGTTATTTTGTATAAACATCAACCTCTTGTCATAACCAATTATTGTCACAACCAACATCCAAATGGAGATCCTGAAGACGGAATAATTTTCCGAAACTGTCAGTAGATTAGGGTGGTTGTGTGAAGGGTTCGATTCATATTCATCCATTTATTTCATTACAGAGTTTTACTGTTTCACTGAATTGCCTGTGATAAAGATGGGGGATCCTTTAATTGGTTCACCATAATTGCGGATAATACTCATTCATGGCAATTATTAAAACACTTATTAAAAATTAAAATTGAACTTACCACCCCAATAGGCAAGAGAGTGTAGGAATAGTGGCAGTAGTAATGGAACACCTTTAGTAAGCATTGCTTTCTAGTTAGGAAAAAGTGGTTATATGGTACAAAATCTATTAATAATTAGGTACCTATTCATGGATATTGAAATTCAAATGAAACAAGTGAAGAAGTATCAATACCTACTCGGTCAATGACCAGTCCTTGCACCCTGGATGATCCCCAATGACCAGAGCGTGCCCATAAGTGCACCCTAAATGACCATATCATATGTTTTTACACAGAATTTCCCCAAGTCAAAGTGTGTAGGAGGATTTTCTGAATTTTGAACAGGTTGCCAGGTTGCCAAATAGACTTACTAGTTAACTCATGAAAGTTTGCATGTCAGTACAGTTTGATCCAAATAATAATAATATAAGAAAATGCTGCTGTCAGAATTTTCAATTTTGGCCAATTTCACAGGTAAAATTTTTCGTGTGATTTCCTAGATGTCTGTCTTCATGTTTAAATTATTTTATCTTGTACTCAAATCTGGTATATATTTCATGGAAGAGGCTTAAATTATTTATTGATTCCTTAATTAATTTATTCTAGTTAGCCTATATTTAACGTATCTATGTTCATACATGTTGAACTTGGAGTTGCAGAAGTGAGTCACGATTGGCAATGCGGCTACAGTTTGGATTTGGAGAGTCATTGTTCAAGTTGCTAAACACGTATATCCCTGTCTGCGTTGCGCGGCGCGCTTCCCCAGAGGGAAGCGCCGCGCGCGTACACACACCTATGCGGGCTTAGGAATTGTTCAAGTTACAGACAGGGAATGTCCATTGGCCCATATGTGGACTATGGGTGTGTGACTGGTTTGTCTGACTGGCTGTATAAAGTGATAATAAATTAGTCAGATTACCTTCTGGTATTGTGACATAACTGCTTAGGCCATTACAGTCTTCAGAATATTACCAACCTTTAGATCATCAGAGCTCATTTTTAGAAAGGAAGCACTATTTAACAGATATAAAATATATTTATTCTATAATTTGATTGTTTTGGCTAGTGTCCCATATTTCTTTTGACTTACTCCGTGCGCGTAACCAGGGCCCTGGTTAGGGCAAGGCTACCAAGCGTTGCCTGGCCAGTGGCGCCCCTTCACCTAACCAGGTGAAGGGGCGCACGCGCAAAAGAGGGCTCTGGTTAGAGTAACCTGGCCCCCTTCCGCGCCGCGCGCAGACTCGTGATCGTCGTAGGGTGTTCCTAAGCCCGCATAAAGTCAGCGGCAATAGACAATACACTTACGCCGCGCGCAACCTTTAAAATAGTCATCGAGGAAACGATCGCGTTGGATCAAATTTTGTGACGTCACGTCATCACGTGACGGCGCAGCGCGTTCATCCTCAGTGACTGCTTGAAGGAAGTGTGCGGCACGGTGTATTTTCTTTCGCCTTCCTCTTCCATAGCTCTTGAGTAGACATTTACGTGCGTATATTCTGCTGTTGTTTGTGTATGTGTTTCCAGTTTTCAAACTGTTGTAACTGAAAATGTATATATTTTCTTTTCACTTAAGTAGCCACATGAATTTCAACTTATCAAAGCTCACCTTCCACAATTCCAGTTCCACCTAATTTCAATATTACTCACGTTACAAGAATTACAAATAGTTTTTAGGTGTATTTCTAAATGCTGTATTGAAGTCATCACAGAACAGTCATGATAATCATAGCCAGCATGACAAAAGAGATACTTTCCCTGATACATCGAAATTATCGAGGATAAGTACTCGGTATTGCAAACTCAATGACACCGATATTGTCCCTTTTCCAACTTGTGCTTCACCGGATCTTGACTCCAATCTTAAAAGTTAAGAGTATCTCTTTTACTTTCTTGGATATGAGTGTATGACCCCTTTCAGAGATTGGGGCCATACCTATGTAATGTAATTGTTGCCTTACATTGCATACCGTACCCTCATGTACTCTAGCTTACGCAGTACATTCTCACAGTGCAATTCACATCCATAACACCCGGCATCATACTTTCTGCTTTTAGCTTTTAAGCATTCTCTGATCCTACTTCCACACGTACGTAGGTACAGTCACTGTCAGTGTCCAAAAAAGAAAAGTGATCACGCTTTTTGGCTCTACATTGATTGCTTGCGGTATAATCATTAAACTGATCATTGCCCTGTATAACAGTGAAAAATTGGGTGGGCGACGTCTCACGACATTTCATCTCAGGACACTTCATCTCCCTGTCCTGACCCTAACCATAACCCTAACCCAAACCCTAACCCAAAACCTATCCCAGACCCTAACCCAGACCCTTATCCTTGCGTAGAGCTGACATATTACGAGATAAAATGTCGTGAGATTAAATGTCCGTTCCCCGAAAAATTTTTCTTAAATTTGCGTTCATAGAAGCGAGTATAGGTCCATTTCAAAAATTCAGACTTTCTGGGTTCCAATATCTAAGCACAAGATAAACGATGAAAAACGATGCTTTGGAAACGGTCAATCCTATCAAAAGTTATGAATATGAGCGTTCGAAAGATTGAAATTTTACAGTAGATTCAGCTGGAATTCGCAAAATGAATTTTCTTTTTGAACACTGACTGTGAAGTTGCCATGATTGTCCATACGTTTTGAATTCTTGTTCATTTTCTCATATCATATTATCATATAGACTTACTGAATTTTCAATAAGTTAGAGGGTTTTAATTTTGTTAGTATAGTCGATTTAAGTTGATTTGTTGATCAATTATCATGGCAAATAACACAGATTGTTATAAAGTTGCAGTAAATTATCAGTTTACAAATTCCAATTCCAATTATGAGTTAACTGATAAGGAATTCCATCAATTTATTCTAGATTTTTGTTTCATTTTGTTCATTTTATATGGAAATAAAATTCTGTTTAGAGATGCAATCCTGAAGCTGATCAGGAGACAAACTGTTCACAACACTACAACGTTCGGGATCGCATTCGCAACAGTACACAATTTGAGAGTTTAAGCTTTTGAGGATGGTTGGTCAATATTCGCATCTTCTAACAATTCTCACTGATTATTCTGATTGATGCATATGTATGCTGTGTAACAGCTGATTCTAGGTTCTTTTTGGGCAGTCCTTTCAGCCCAACTTTTAACAATGACATTCTGCTTTTGAACTATATCGATAAGAGTGCATATACTTACATGTAATTATTTTGGTTGATCGTGGCAATAACAAAGATAACTTCCAGGTTGGGATTTTAATTCTCGTCGGTTTACTGCAATACAACCTCATGAGTTTAGAGACTCAACGCAAACCCTGAAGCTCTAACTCTGGAGGCAAGCTGCAGTACACGTTTTCGGGATGGTCATAATTCGCAATCCCGACATTTTCATTGATTATTCTGGTAGGTTCATATACTGACAGCGTTATCTAGCTGTCACTTCATTTACCTGCACCTTTTCACTTTTATTTGTATTATAATGTATACTTGTATGGTTGTATGGAAATTTATGTTTTCGTGCATTTTAAATCTATTGAAAGTGAGGCACATTACCACTTGTGCAAACCGCCGATTCGGCGCCTATAGGCGCCGAATCGGCGCCTATAGGCGCCTATAAATTTTGTCGGCGCCGATTCGGCGCCTATGAAACGTACCGCTTTTCGGCGCCTATAGGCGCCTATAACCCGACATTTTCATTTTTTCGGCGGTCATCGGCGCCTATAGGCGCCGATAAGCGCGATAGCGCCTATGGACCGCCTATCGGCGCCGTCGGCGCTTTTCGACCCTTATCGGCGCCTGTATTTCGGCGCCTATGAGCGCCTATAGGCGCCTATAGGCGCCGATGGTATATTCTGTCCTCGGCTGCGATATTGATTTTCGGGAATATAACTTCTCTCCTCTTTTCGGCGCCTATAGGCGCCTATAAAACACCTATAGGCGCCGATGATATCAAAACAATCCAAAATTGCCACGCGCTGTCGTATAACAATGTGTCTTCGATATAAATGACTCTGCATCCTCAAACTAATAATAACGCTGTTACAGCATCATAACGCTGTTACAGCATCGTAACACTATTACAGCATCGTAACGCTGTTACAGCATCGTAACGCTGTTACAGCATCGTAACGCTGTTACAGCATCGTAACGCTGTTACAACATCGTAACGCTGTTACAATCGTAACGCTGTTACAGCATCGTAACGCTGTTAAAGCATCGTAACGCTGTTTAAAGCTTATCCAGCTTTTACAGCGCCAACGCTGTTAAAGCATCGTAACGCTGTTACAGCATCGTAACGCTGTTACAGCATCGTTACGCTGTTACAGCATCGTATCGCTGTTACAGCATCGTTACACTGTTACAGCATCGTTACGCTGTTACAGCATCGTTACGCTGTTACAGCATCGTTACGCTGTTACAGCATCGTTACGCTGTTACAGCATCGTTACACTATTACAGCATCGTTACGCTGTTACAGCGTTACGATTTCTTCAGTTATGCCAAGATTAAACACTCAGAAGTCAAGTGCAGTGTTGGCCTCAACTACAAGACTCACAAACGATCCCACTGACATATTGGCAGAGTCGTTACAAAACGGTATGTGTCAGTATATAGCAACCCAGCAGCCGAAAAACATTTTCAGCCGGATCATACACGGGACCTGGATCGAAAATCCTAGAGACTGACATTGCCCTCTCTGAAGAGAGAGAGGAATATTGTGTGGTGTCTATCTGAAAGCATGTATCCAAAGCTCGTATACACCTGTACAATACACTGTATTATAGTTTGTACACAATCACGTACAATGTATTGAATAAATTGTAATGCGAATGCATTTGATGAATGCGCCCCTTACCCCACGCCTCGTAATATTATAAGAAGCGTGGGGTGCCCCACGCTTAACATGGAATATGAATTCAATTAACATGGAATATGAATTCAAATCAGGCCCTGTCTTGCAGAAATGAAAAATAACCTTTTTTTCTTTTTATTCAGACAAAATTTAAAATTTATAACTCACACAATTTTCATTTTATCGAACATGTAAATAAATGAAATATAAAATAATCTGCACAGAATTATGGACAATAGAATATCAGTACAGCTATATAATTTACTTTCATTCAATTCAACCTTAACAATGTTGACCTTAAATTATTGATTGTGCATTAGAAAATCTGAGCCATGAAGACTGCAGAGATAACTCATGTTTGATATTGTAAAGTGTTGCTGTAAAGTTTGAAACTATTTACATTACATTCACTATTCAGATAATTAATTTGCTTCATAATTCAGAATGAACCACTGAAAAATTAACTCAAGAAGAAGAAATAAATATGGTGAGTCCAAATTAGATATAAATTTTATTCCTCATTCCCTTTCACAATCCCTTCCCTACTATTTCCTTAAATTTCCCCTTTGTAGATCTGCTTACAATTCACATCCTCTCACATTGTATCCTGTTACTTTGTCTCTGTTCCCTTCTCTTCCAATCACTTGCCTTCTGACCAATGCAAGTGGAAGTCATGTCTATGTGAAGAGGCTTGATATTATAAATATTTATACTGTTGTAAGATTTGATTCAATCATAATATCTGAAAATTGCCTTTACCCTCTCTTCTTTAGTTACATTCTCTACCCAACTAGATTTTCCACCTATAAACTTTGTGCAATGGAGCTTAGCCTTTGCTTTCATACTCATCTCTTTCCTTCCTTTAGTGGGGGGGGGTTTCACTGTCCCAATTGTCCCAAACTCAAGAAAAAGTGCATTGGGACAGGGACAATTGGGACAGAGAAAATAGAACAAATGGGACTCAAAAAAGTGAATGTGGACTAGGACAATTGGGACAAATGGGACAGAGAAAATGGAATAAATGGGACTCAAAAAAGTGACTGTGGACTGACAATTGGGACATTTGGGACAAATGGGACTAATGGGACAAAAAAAGACAGCGACAACTGGGATTCAAATGATTGCGTTTTTGAGCGGCAGTTTACTTTTTGTGTCTAACAGCCTGTTACAAAGCAGCACTTGCTGCATTGCAACTGCCAGTGTCTTTTTCCCATCAATATCATAGGTTTTGGGATAGGGAAGTGGGAACACTTAACTACTGCAGGCATGGATCCACGGGGGCGTGCGGGGGGCGTGCGCACGCCCCCATCAGAAATTTGGGGGCGTGCTTGGGGGCGTGCAATTTTTGAAAATTTAGTGCTTGTGATGAATTCAAGATACCGAAAATAAACTTAGTTAAAAAAATTTCATTCAATTCTTACTTCTAAAAGCATAATCTCAATTTCAATACCTCTGATAATGGGTGGTATGCATAACTAGGGAATCTCTTATGGTTATAAGGGTTTTGCTTTATGCTTAAGGAAAATGCTTTATACATAAGGGCTTTGCCTTATGCCTAAGGCAAACGCTTTATGTATAAGGGTAATGCTTTATACGTTTTGTTGGCCAAATCATCACATACCAGGATCTCTCGAATTGTGGAATGCTTTTCTGGTCTGTTTTCGTATATTCTTTCATAAAAAATAACTTTATTGAACCAATCTTATCAGGAATATACTTATGACCCTACTAAAAAGCACCCAAAAAGAAGCCCTTACGTATAAGGGATTTGCTTTTGCCATAAGGCAAAAGCCTTATGGATCAGGCATTTGCCTTATGATGATGGCAGTTGATCCATAATTTAGAGAAAACCATAAAATTACAGAGAAACTCTAAGACTTTCTGTGTATTTTTATGGTTTTCTCTCTAATTTTTATGGTTCTCTACGAGTTCATGGGGGTATGTTTAGAGTTCATAGGGGTATGTTTAGAGTTCATAGGGGTATGTTTAGAGTTCATATGGGTATGCTACGAGTTCATAGGGGTATGTCTCGAGTTCATAGGAGTATGTTAAGAGTCCAAAGGGGTATGTTTAGAGTTCATAGGGGTATGTTTGGAGTTCATAGGGGTATGTTACAAGTTCATAGGGGTATGTTAAGAGTTCATAGGGGTATGTTTAGAGTTCATAGGGGTATGTTTGGAGTTCATAGGGGTATGTTTAGAGTTCATAGGGGTATGTTACAAGTTCATAGGGGTATGTTAAGAGTTCATAGGGGTATGTTTAGAGTTCATAGGGGTAATGGGTATGTTTGGAGTTCATAGGGGTATGTTAAGAGTTCATAGGGGTATGTTTAGAGTTCATAGGGGTATGTTTAGAGTTCATATGGGTATGCTTCGAGTTCATGGGGGTATGTTACAAGTTCATAGGGGTATGTTAAGAGTTCATAGGGGTATGTTTAGAGTTCATAGGGGTATGTTTGGAGTTCAAGGGGTATGTTTAGAATTCATAGGGGTATGTTTAGAGTTCATAGGGGTATGTTTAGAGTTCATAGGGGTATGTTAAGAGTTCATAGGGGTATGTTTAGAGTTCATAGGGGTATGTTTGGAGTTCATAGGGGTATGTTTAGAGTTCATAGGGGTATGTTTAGAGTTCATACCCGCGAGGAAAAAAGGGTGATTTTTCTCGCGAAAATTTTTGTACAGGAACTGCGGCGAAAACATTTCTCGTAAGTTTTCTTGCGAGTTTTCTCGCGAGTTTTCTCGTAACACACCCAAATCAACTCATAACATACCCCTCTCAACTCATAACATACCCCAGTCAACTCATAACATACCCCTATCAACTCATAACACACCCAAATCAACTCATAACCCATTAACCCACCCCTATCAACTCATAACATATCCCTTTCAACTCATAACACACCCCTATCAACTCATAACCCACCCCTATCAACTCATAACATACCCCTTTCAACTCATAACATACCCCAGTCAACTCATAACATACCCCTATCAACGCATAACACACCCTAGTCAACTCATAACACACCCCAGTCAACTCATAACATACCCCTATCATCTCATAACATACCCCTTTCAACTCATAACACACCCCAGTCAACTCATAACATACCCCTATCAACTCATAACACACCCCAGTCAACTCATAACACACCCCAGTCAACTCATAACACACCCCAGTCAACTCATAACACACCCAAATCAACTCATAACACACCCAAATCAACTCATAACATACCCCTCTTAACTCATAGCACACCCCTATCAACTCATAACTCACCCCTATCAACTCATAACATACCCCAGTCAACTCATAACATACCCCTATCAACTCATAACACACCCTAGTCAACTCATAACACACCCCAGTCAACTCATAACATACCCCTATCATCTCATAACATACCCCTTTCAACTCATAACACACCCCAGTCAACTCATAACATACCCCTATCAACTCATAACACACCCCAGTCAACTCATAACACACCCCAGTCAACTCATAACACACCCCTATCAACTCATAACACACCCCAGTCAACTCATAACATACCCCTATCATCTCATAACATACCCCTTTCAACTCATAACACACCCCAGTCAACTCATAACATACCCCTATCAACTCATAAGTCATAACACACCCCAGTCAACTCATAACACACCCCAGTCAACTCATAACATACCCCTATCAACTCATAACACACCCCAGTCAACTCATAACACACCCCTATCAACTCATAACACACCCAAGTCAACTCATTACATATCCCTATCAACTCATAACACACCCCAGTCAACTCTTACAGACGTACTTTGGTCAATCAAATATGAATTCGCACTGTTTCCCTTATACATAAAGCAATTGCCTTAGGCATAAAGCAAAGCCCTTATGGATAAGGAAAATGCCTTATGCGTAAGGCCTTTGCCTTATAAGTTTAGGGTTTCTCTTAAATAAGAGATTCCCTAGTTATGCATACCACCCAATGATATCTTTGTCTACATGCAACAGTACAGAGTAGCTGTAATATGATCAACCATATTTCTATAGTTAGCAAAAGGGAAACGAAACAAAACAGACGAAACAAACAATCTACCGCCTTTGCAATATTACAACAACAAATATGTAGGTAGCAAATAACAGGCACAATGGAATTGATTTCCCAGACCTCTGACTTCTGGGGGCTGCTGCCCCAAGACCCCTGTTGTTCTTTTTATTGTCAATATATTAATTGAGATTGTGTACATCGGAGCAATCGAGTTGGTTGAAAACAATGCCCCAACACTATTGAGTTGTCATTTTTCCAATACTCCAGACCCCTGCTGCTCTTTTGATTTTATATTTATTGAGATTTTGTACGACAGCAACAACAGCGCTGTAAAATTGGAAAACAATGCCCAAACACTATTGAGCTGTCATTTCTTTATACTCTAGACCTCTGGCTTCTGGGGGCTGCCGCCCCCAGACCCCTGCTGCTCCTTTGATTCTTAATATGATATTTATTGGGATTTTGTACGCCAGCAACAACAATGCTTTTAAATTGAAAACAATGCCCAAACACTATTGAGCTGTCATTTCTTTATACTCCAGACCTCTGGCTTCTGGGGGCTGCCGCCCCCAGACCCCTGCTGCTCTTTTGATTTCATATTTATTGAGATTATGTACGAAAGCAACAACAGCTCTGTTAAGTTGAAAACAATGCTCAAAAACTATTGAGTTTCCATTTCGTTCTATACTCCAGACCTTTGGCCTCTGGGGGCTGCCGCCCCCAGACCCCTGCTTATTATACTTTAATTATCCTTCGAATATTCAAAAACGTCCTATCTGCGAACGAGGTGCCGCAAAGCGGCGCCGAGTGAGCTTTAAAAATTTGCACGCCCCCAAAAATTCTGGGCTGAATCCATGCCTGAACTACTGATAAACAAACACAACCAAAATATGTACGAATATGTATATATGTATAATATTCATTTCAATGGTAGAAAATCTTCAATCAATGTAAAAAATAATAAATGACTGATTTTTTCAACTTTTTGTTTGTCCCAATTTTCCCAGTTGTCCCGAAAACCAGTCCCAAATTCAAAAAAGTAAATTGGGACAGGGACAATTGGGACAGTGAAACTCCCCCCCTCATTGCACGAACTGGATGTTTCAATTCTGTCAGTGCAATCAGTAGTTCAATCATTCACTCAATCATTCAGTCATTTTTTATGTCAGTCAATCTGTCAGTCAATCAGTCTGTCAGTCAATCAGTCAGTCAATCAGTCTGTCAGTCAATCAGCCAGTCAATCAGTTAGTCAATCAAGTCAATCAATGCCCAAAAGGGGGTTAAAAATTTTTCTAATAGTTCCCCCAAAAATAGGAAAGGGTTCCACCACCCGCGTTTTCATCAGCAGCAAATTTGGGGAAACCTCCCTTGGGGAAGTAAATGTAAGTCAAACAGTTCCCAATTGGCTCCAGTCCCAATCCCCGTTTCCCCCGGGCCAGTTTCCCGTTAAACCCAATTCCGTTCCAAAGGGCTGGGGGCCTTCCCCCAGGGGCCCCCAGCCAATTGAAAGCCACCAGTTGAAAAGGGCCAGTTCCCTTACTGTTTTTTTATTGCCAGTTTCAAAACCCGTTCCAAAAAGCCAGCCCACCTGGGAATTATGCCGCCATGGCCAATTGGGGCCCAATTCATTATTTAAAGGTCCCTTGAACCAGTTTTTCCTACCCTAATTGGACGCCTTTGACCGCGGGAAGTACCCTTGCCAATTGCCCCGGCGTCCCAATTCAGTTGCCCCCCCAATTGGGGCCCGTAATTGCCAAAGGGGTCCAAGTTGGGGACCGGTGAAGCCCCGGTTTGCCACCGTTCCAATTGCCACCAGTTGCCACCAGTTGAAGCCGTCAATTGGGGTTTACGTGAATTGGCCATGGGAAAGGGAAGTTGGGAATTGGGGCCAATTGCCCACCAAAGGTTAAGCGTTTAATTGGGCCCCCAATTAATTACCAAAAGTTGCCACCAGTTGAATTGGTTAAATTGGGGTTTTTAAGGGCCAATTTTAAGGGAAAGAAAGGGGGGTTTTTTTTTAAGTTTTGGAAAAAAAGTTGCCAATTTTTCTTTTTTTCCCCGGGGGGCCGGGGGGGGGTTTTTTTTTTTTTTTCCGGGGATTTTTTTTTTAAAAAAAAAAATTTTTTTCCCCACTTTGGGGCTGTTTTGGGGAAAAGGGTTTGGGGGGGGGTTTGGGGGGGAAAAAGAAAATTTCCCGGGAAAAAAAGGGGGCCCCCCGGGCCCCGAAAAACCCGTTGGGAAAAAAATTTAAAAAAAAAAGAATTAACTTTTGTTAATTAGCAAAATTTTTTATGTACATAATACCGTACAGTGCGAAAAAAGGCGACGTGTAAAGTAACGAATTTAAGCTTTGATATACAATGGTAGCAATGGTTCCACAGTCTACTTCAGCCAAAATGCACGAATTGGGGCCTATCATTTTAGATTTCAAAATGCGCCATATGATTTATGAATTTAGTATGAAATTATCACAATTATTTTAAGGTGCTGATCCTCATCATAGCCTTTCGCATTTACCCTCTAGTTGCATAGGCTATTATTCATTGCGGTTGAATACTACATGGCATTATTATGATACACCAAGCTTGATATCCACCAAGGATTAATATGCCCACAGATCATAAGTCGGCGGTTAAAATGTCGTAATTATCATAGAATGATGTGTTGAGTTGATGAAGTTGAACCTCCACTTCTTTGCAACGAGGTGAGGAGAAGACAACATCAAATTCGATTAATTAAAGACATCCTCCGATTCCAAAAATCATTAATATCATAGCTTTACGTATGGAAAGTTAGGAACGGCGCGATACCGCGGGGGTAACGCTAGACTTATCGTCGGGAGCCTCAAGTAGAACACAAGAGAGGAAATTAGAGGACTACATCATATTCAGTAGCATATTATGCCTTACGGTGATCAGTGCATCAAGCTCTAAAATAACACCATGTTATGAAATATAGGAACGGAGGAAATAGAATGACATGTATCAAAGTATCAAGCATAGTGTAGAATTTTCAGAGAGCGAAAAGAGTTTTTAGGATTTCTTCTGTAAATGACAAAAAAATGACATAAAATTCTGTGCGATTTTGTCGTCCCCATTTAGACCTTCGTTCCCAATGATATCGATCAGGGATCAGTTCTATGCAAGTGCTTTCTATTACGCTTCAACTGGTAAATGAATTGTGCTGTAGTTTTTGAAAATTTTACGTTTCCCTTATACTTCGAAGTCGAGATCTCAAGGTGGAGTAAGGACATAACTTGAATAACGGAGGATATTTCAGATGAATTGTTTTCTGTGGCAGAGTTTGACAGATAATCAATGCGGAGTCGGTGATAACAATAGAAACTATAGTTTTGAAATAAGCCGTTTAGTTTACACAAGTGTACAATTCAATCGAGTCGAATATAGGTAGGTGTAGCAGATTACGAAGACAGTTCCTGGCCTGGATTAATTATGTAAACAAAACAAAATGGTCCAATGTCACTGGTATCACTATCAGTATGAGAATAAACATAGACTTCTTGCAATCAAAACGGAACGCTGGAACAAAACTCACATGGTTTAGCATAACTAAGACTAACCGACGCCGTTCTATTTTCCACTCTGCTCCTTCATAAAATTGAATAATGATTTAATTGATTGCGTACCGAATAACTTTTGATCTAATTGGAATTTTTGATGCGGTAAGAAGTATCCAATCAATTTGAATGGTAGTTTTTAAAATTTGCGAACGAGGTAGCTGTGTGATCTGTGTATATGCAGGCCCAACGGGCCCGCTAGTTTTTTAATAATTTCGTAAGAGCACGTGAATTATGTCTGTCTGTGCCGCCGTATACAATTAAATTTGACCTTGCCAAGAAAATATCAAGAGAAACGAATGCAAACGGGAAAAAAGAGGTGCCGTTGCTATGGAGATTGGATATTTGCGCACGTGCAACATAAAGTAGTTCGTAAAGTAGTGTTAATATTACGTTAGTGATTAAAGCTGTCGAGATGTTGCTTTTGAAAGTTGATGTTTTTAAATTTGTAGTTCATGAGGCATGTAGGAATATTTTAGACGACAATCATTGGAAGTTTAGGAAAGTTGGAAATTACTACGAAAATAATCTCTTAGCGGTAGAGTTCAACCGATGAAATAAATTCGCACTGAACGATGTCCGTACGTCTCGGCGTGTTTCAAAATTAATGAGAAGTTCACGAAGTTCGATTCAGAACACTTCACGTAAACGTAAGGGAAAACAAAACTGTTGAACTAACGAAATGAACAAAATGCGGTGCGCGCGCATTGTAATATTGCGCGCTGAAACTCTGCGCGCGGCGCTATTTTTCTGCACAAAGTTATTTTAGATCGACTCACATACGTACAAGAGGAAATGCGCGGCGTAAAATTATGAATTTGATTTTGCTGTGCATAGTCTGAGCGCGCGCCACGCAAGGCCGAAAATTAAAAATTTAATCTTTAATTCATTTCCACTTATTACGCAGCTTTATTCAACGTATACAAATGAAGGATTGAAGGAAAAATAATAATTCACGGTAAGATCTGTCAAACATTGCGTTAGTGTTCCCTCATGCCTAACCACGCGCACGTCGGTGCGTCGCAATTTTCGTCGTTTGGTCCTTTGAGCCATCAGACAACGCACTTCATCAACTTCAGTTCCTATCAACCTATCTTTTTAATTACTTGATTCTGCTGGCTCTTGGTTTCACCTAACCAGATGCTTACGCGCGCCGGCGCGCGCGGCCTGAGGAGGAACGACGGCGCACCGCGCAGAATAGGACGCTGGTTAGGGCAAGCTGTTGTTAACTTGGTAAGAATTTGCGAACGAGGCGGCGCGTAGCGCCGCCGAGTGAGCAATGTAATACTAATAGCAGGCCCACCGGGCCTGCTAGTTTTTTAATAATTTGTTACTTTTACAATTACTAAATTTCATCGCAAACCAACCATCGAATTCAATTTTTCTTGTACCCAAAAAAAAAATATAATTCCTATTTTACATAAATTATGCTTCCTTAAAATGAAACAGAAATGAAACATAAATTCACGTTACACGTCTGCAATAGAATGTCCAATACGTGGCAAAAGCTACGACTGAGAACATGTTGTCATTGTTTTTATTAACAATTTAAACAGTTAAAGTAATAATAAGTTGAAGTAATAATATAAAGAATACTTTATTATGTGGCAAAGCCTCAAAGCCGACCATTGTTCCCAGCATTGAATTTTCACGCATGGAATCTTTCAGATTTTCAGACAATTGTTCCCAAATCTTATAAAATAGCGGAGGTTTTCGAAATACGCCAGTCTGCGGCAAACAGTTGCTTTCCGACTGGAACTCAACTCTGCCCATGGTTTTCCTTGCTTTAAGGGAGACCTGGGATGACAGCCATCTCAGTAAGGTCTCCGTTCACTGTAGAATTTGAGGGGAGCCTAGGCCTCAACCCTTTCCCTAATTCTAACATATAGTTTAATCCTAACCATTTATTATTATAAGGCCTGCTATTAGAGCTCTCGCGTACCGTCCACTGGCACAATCTTGTCTTTATGATAAAAGTTGTTTTTTAATTAATATCAATCATCTATTAAAAGATTTAACACTGATTTCTTCTCAGCCCATCTTGGAAATGGCAATTCTTGGCGTTTCAATAATCGTGCTGAGCGCATTGCTGGCACAAGCAATGGCTGACGACTTGGTTTTCGCTCATAACGAGTTCCTCCTCTACAACAAGGTCTACCACAAGTCGAGGCTCCGACAATTCGGAACTGGATGGCGGCAGTACGGAACCTACAATTACGAAGTGGCTTCCAACCAGCTGTGGCTATTTGACCCCCACCCCTATAAGGCCGGCTGCTACTACATCAGCAACGAGGCCTACCCTCACTACAGGTTCGCTATGTCCAGGAGGAACGGGCTGATCATGTACAAAGGTCAGTACTACGACGATCAGCTGTGGAAGCTGGTGCCCTCTGGTAAAAACGACGGTTTCTACTACATCTACAGTTGCACCTACACAAAGAAGAGGATAACGAAGTTCGGTCCCAACGACCAGAAAGTCGGGAGTTACGACAAGGGACAACACGATGACCAGCTCTGGAAACTGGTCCCCAGATTCACGGCAGACCTCTACACCGACGACATCTTCCACTTTGACAACAGACAGGGGAGCAGGGAGATCACCAGGGAGATCTCAGTGACAACAGGGGTGGTGAGATCATCTGAAAGCTCTGTCAGCAACACGGTATCTTACTCGATGTCGCTGGAAGCAAGTCTTTATGGGGTGACCGCTTCAGCTGAATTCTCTCAGGAAATACAGAATAGCTTCACCAGCAGTAATGAAGAAAGCTGGTCTAAAACTGAGACCATTAGTTTCACCATTCCTCCCAAGAAGAACTTCAAGGTGATGCAACACAAGGTGAATTTCAAGGGAGTGATTCCTCAGGATTCCTGTACTTTGATGACGAGCATCAAGATCTTTGAGAGTGACACAGCTACATTCTCTGATCCGGACAAGTTCATCATTTAAAGCGAGTGAAGTCAGGATTCTCCTATGTATCGAGAGAAAGGACATGGGATTGTTTCAATCCCACTTGCCTTGATGTATTGAGTATTATGTTGCACATTAACCTGCATTAGAGAACAAAAACTGTAGTTTGACTTAGTTCTAAAGAATAATTTACCGCTTTAACAACACGTACCAGGGGTTTCCAATAATTCCAAATTAACGATATACAGATCGGGAGGGGGAGGGGGAAAGGAATTGTCTTGAAAAAGAAACTTTCAAATGCTAATAACTAATTACTAAAACGACCCACCTAGCGGCATGAACTCCGTCAGCAACCAGAGCTGGTTGAGGAGCGGGTTGTCTAGGTATCCCAGCAGCTGCAGCAGATTGCTGTCCCTCTTCTCCGACATTATCATCAGCTCGTTCAGGAACGACTGTCTGTCGTACGGGGAGAACTTCTTGATCGCGATGAAACTGTCCCCCACTCTCGCTTGTTGGACCTGTTGGTAGAAGGTCTTAATGAAAGTGGAAACCTAAGGGTTGTGACCTGTTGGTGGATGATCTTGGTAAAAGTGGGAATCTCAGGTTCGTGAGAAGTTTTTCAAAGCACTTGATAATCTCATCCTTCTGCGTTTCTACACCACATTTCAAATACAACATCTAAAAGGCAATTATCGAAATTCTCGCGAGGACGCGCAATTATACAGAAAGTCAGTACCTGTCCATATCGGCCGTGACCAATGTCCCTGATCAGCTCAATCTCACCCTCCCGTTCATACTGCGTTCCCATGGGCTTGCCGTTAGGGAACCTAGGTACTAGGGACTCTGAGCATCCATCCTCTCCAGTATCCTAGGGAGGTGATGGAGTGGAGAAGGAATTGCTAATTTTAATCGTAGGGAAAATTATCAGTTCAACGTCAGTAAGATTTACATGTTTTCCGGTTGACTAATGTACCCACAAGTACCTACAGCAACTAGAAACTACTGCCACTTGCCAGTCTATTTGAACTGTAAAATTTAAGTTTTTCAGTGACAGGAACTCACCAGTAGGCGTGACATGGCCGGATGCTTGATGAACTTCCTGTAAACGAAGATGGACGCGAGAGCCAGGATCCCACAGAGAGCCACACACCCCACCACAGTACCCACTATGTGGTAGACGGGAGGGGGCGGCGCCGGGATGGGTGGGGTCGGACTCGGGGACTCCTCCGGTTCTTCAGTCGGCTGTTCCTGCGGAACGACATTCTTTACGAAAAATAAAACAATATGAAAATCGCTACGATTTCAGAGCTCACGAAACAATCCAATCCATCATGGATCGAGAGGTGTTTGGATTGAAAATACTCTTTTTGAAGTTCTGAATTAAAATTCAATCACACAACGCCGTCATTCAGTCTCCATTAGTTGTTACAGAACAAGAGCTAAATGTAAAGATGTTATATTGATGACGGTTCCTGGTAAAACATCTCTTTGTTGCAAAGGGGAGCACTGCATTGACAAGTGGACATGTTGGATGGGGTGTGGTAACTGTGGTAGCATTTGTCAGTACACCGGCCCGGGTTATGCCAACAACCTGCCAGGGGGAGTATTGGGTGAGGAATCCGATATAATAAGAAGGAAAATGCAAACTTGTTCCAGATTGACTTGTAAATTCCTTGCCTTATTTTAGGAAAAAGCAAAAAAACAGAAAAACGTCGTTTTGGATTAATTCACGCCAAAATACACAATTTAATACACGTAACAAGTCATTTTTCTGAGAAAAAGAACCCACTACCCACCCACCTCCTTCCCGAACGATTGTTGTCTCATTTTCCGCCAGATCTCCTTGTATCATTCCCCAGCAACAGGTTTGGCCTCCCTGGCATGTAATTACAGTATAGGAAGAATTGCGTAGTCTGTAACATTGGTGGGGCTCGGGTGCTAGTGTGGGCTCTGCTGCGATGTCTGGAATATTGGATGGGATTTGGCAAAAGCTTGTCAGACAACTTGGAGGTTCAAATATTTTAAGTGAATTCAGAAGGGTAGAAATCTTGCAACATAAAGTACACCATACCAAGTACATCAAACGCACTAAATTAAAGATATCAATACCTGCATCAGGAATTAGGAGGCAGCTTTCTATCAGGAAACTCAGGAGCAGGACATTTAAAATGTACATTTCAGGATCAAACCATTCTATGAGATTTAAGAAATGAGACAGAAATTTAAGGATCATCGAAGTGGGAAATTTAATTGATTCTGACTAAATTCTACAAAATGTGTCGACGAACGCGCGTTATCTAAACATGGTGAGACAAACGACTGGAAATATCGAGTCGCGCGTTCCATATTTTCCAAGATTGCATATTTTGTGTAAAAATTGCCACACTTGGCGCATTGATCTTTGTTTGGCTGGCAGAGGGACAACGCCATTTAAACTGCTAAACAAACATCATATGATACTTATTCGAGTTAATGGCAGAGAAAATTAACTGAATTAGCAATTTCAAGAGGAGGTTCCGACGAGAATGCTGTCAAAAAGTAGAAAATACCTAGTCGATACATCATAACATGATGGAATAAGGAATCATCCGGTGTTACAAACAAATTCATACTATTATTTAGACACATACAGTACTGATTTCTCGACAATCAACGACAAAACTCCAAACTTAACATACTTACTTCACAGTGCCTCAAGCAATAGCAACTATAAATACACCTAAATAACGTCAGTTTGTGATTATAGAAAAAGATAAGTTGATCCCTGATTTTCGTCACCTATGGTCTTGAGGCCACCAGGCAGGCTTGCTACCCACTGCTACTACGTCACTTCCAACAACCTCTAGTTCCATATCGAGGTATTGGAACCTGATTACCGCTAGTCCTATGTCACCGTAAACTGATAGCAGTTTACCAGCCGCTCGTTTACCTGTGTTGATGGGATCTGATCCATAGATTTCATTTGCCAGGCAAAAGCCTGCGTGAATTTAATGAATTTTAGGAAGGAATGAAATAATGCTGGGACAGGAAATTTTCGTGAGGGTAAAGTACTATTTGAAAAAGTCAGTTTGACTATAAACCATGCCCAATAACCATTTATTCCAAGTCGACGCCGGACCCACTTTGCCACAGCACAACTAACCTGCATTGAGTTTAGCTGGCAGCTGGTCTTGTGGTACTGATCCTGACAACCTTACTGGTACAACTCGTTTTCTTGTCTCCCCGACGTGATGCGTCCTAGCTGTCAACTCCTGCCCTGATGTCAGCAGTGACTAGTGAGTGGTGTCAGCAGAGGGTGGTGTCAGCAGAGGGTGGTGTCAGCAGTGAGTGGTGTCAGCAGTGAGTGGTGTCATTATCAAGTGGTGTCAGCCGTGAGCGGTGTCAGTAGCGAGTGGTGTCAGCAGTGAGTGGTGTCAGCAGTGAGTGGTGTCAGCAGTGAGTGGTGTCAGCAGTGAGTGGTGTCAGCAGTGAGTGGTGTCAGCAGTGAGTGGTGTCAGCAGTGAGTGGTGTCATTATCAAGTGGTGTCAGCCGTGAGCGGTGTCAGTAGCGAGTGGTGTCAGCAGTGAGTGGTGTCAGCAGTGAGTGGTGTCAGCAGTGAGTGGTGTCAGCAGTGAGTGGTGTCAGCAGTGAGTTGTGTCAGCGGTGTCAGCAGTGAGTGGTGTCAGTAGCGAGTGGTGTCAGCAGTGAGTGGTGTCAGTAGCGAGTGGTGTCAGCAGAGAGTGGTGTCAGCAGTGAGTGGTGTCAGCAGTGAGTGGTGTCAGCAGTGCGTGGTGTCAGCAGTGAGTGGTGTCAGCAGTGAGTGGTGTCAGCAGTGAGTGGTGTCAGCAGTGAGTGATGTCTGCAGTGAGTGGTGTCAGCAGTGAGTGGTGTCAGCAGTGAGTGGTGTCAGCAGTGAGTGGTGTCAGCAGTGAGTGCTGTCAGCAGTGAGTGGTGTCAGCAGTGAGTGGTGTCAGCAGTGAGTGGTGTCGGCAGTGAATGTTGTCAGCAGTGAGTGGTGTCAGCAGTGAGTGGTGTCAGCAGTAGGTAGTGTCAGCAGTGTGTGGTGTGAGCAGTGTCAGTATTGCTATCAAAGTGGAGTGATATGTTATGAGTTTAACTTTAAAGCAGAGGAAAGCAGGCGTAAGATTCAAAAACACAAACAATTTAAAAAACTGAGAGCAAACCGATGTAGCAGCCCTTAGAGAAGGAAACACCGTTGAGGAAGTCTAGATTGTGTTCGAAGGGAAAGTCTTTTCCATGGGCTATGTCTCGGGCTCCCTCGCTTACTCCCAATCCCGCTCTGAACCGGTTATACTCGTCTGTAGGGGAGGGGTGTTTGAGAGAGGGAGGGTGTTTGAGAGGGGAAGGGTGTTTGAGAGAGGGGAGGGGTGTTTGAGAGACGGGAGGGTGTTTGAGAGAGGGGAGGGGTGTTTGAGAGGGGAAGGGGTGTTTGAGAGAGGGGAGGGGTGTTTGAGAGGGGAAGGTTATTTGAGAGAGGGGAGGGGTGTTTGAGAGAGGGAGGGGTGTTTGAGAGAGGGCAGGGGTGTTTGAGAGAGTAGCGGGGATGTTTGAGAGAGGGGAGGGGTTTGAGAGAGGGGTGGGTGTTTGAGAGAGGGGTGGGGTGTTTGAGAGATAAGGGGTTGTTTGAGAGGGGGAGGGGCGTTAAGGAGAGGGGAGAGGAGTTTGAGAGAGGGGAAGGGTGTTAGAGAGAGGGGAGGGTGTTTGAGAGAGGGGTTTTGAGAGAGGTGAGGGGTGTTTGAGAGAGGGAAGGGGTGTTTGAGAGGGGAGGGGTGTTTGGTAGAGGGGTGGGTGTTTGAGAGAGGGGAGTGGTGTTTGAGAGAGGGGAGGGGGTGGAGAGAGAGAGAGGGGCGGGGATGTTTGAGAGAGGGGCGGTGTGTTTGAGAGGGGAGGGGTGTTTGAGAAAGGGGAGGGGTTTTGAGAGAGGTGAGGGGTGTTTGAGAGGGGAGGTGTGTGTTTGAGAGGAGGGGTGTTTGAGAGAGGGGAGGGGTGTTTGAGAGAGGGGAGGGGTGTTTGAGAGAGGGGAGGGGTGTTTGAGAGAGGGGAGGGGTGTTTGAGAGGGGCGGGGTGTTTGAGAGGGGAGGGGTGTTTGAGAGAGGGGGCGTTTGAGAGAGGGGTGGGGTGTTTGAGAGAGGGGAGGGGTGTTTGAGAGAGGGGTGGGGTGCTTGAGAGGGGAGGGGTGTTTGAGAAAGGGGCGGGGTGTTAAGGAGAGGGGAGGGGGTGTTTGAGAGGGGGAGGTGTTTGAGAAAGGGGAGGGGTGTTTGAGAGAGGGGAGGGGTGTTTGAGAGGGGGAGGTGTTTGAGAGGGGAAGGGGTGTTAGGTAGAGGGGTATGGGTGTTTGAGAGGGGGGAGGGGTGTTTGAGAGAGGGGAGGGGGTGGAGAGAGAGAGAGGGGCGGGGATGTTTCAGAGAGGGGCGGTGTGTTTGAGAGGGGAGGGGTGTTTGAGAAAGGGGATGGGTTTTGAGAGAGGTGAGGGGTGTTTGAGAGGGGAGGTGTGTGTTTGAGAGGAGAGGGGTGTTTGAGAGAGGGGAGGGGTGTTTGAGATAGGGGAGGGGTGTTTGAGAGGGGAGGGGTGTTTGAGAGGGGAGGGGTGTTTGAGAGAGGGAGCGTTTGAGAGAGGGGTGGGGTGTTTGAGAGAGGGGAGGGGTGTTTGAGAATGGGGAGGGGTGTTTGAGAGAGGGGTGGGGTGCTTGAGAGGGGAGGGGTGTTTGAGAAAGGGCGGGGTGTTAGGAGAGGGGAGGGGTGTTTGATAGGGGAGGTATTTGAGAAAGGGAGGTGTTTGAGAGAGGGGAGGGGTGTTTGAGAGGGGAGGTGTTTGAGAGGGGAAGGGGTGTTAGGTAGAGGGGTATGGGTGTTTGAGAGGGGGGAGGGGTGTTTGAGAGAGGCGCAGGGTGTTTGAGAGAAATGGACCGGGTGTTTGAGAGAGGGGAGGGGTGTCCACGCCAACTTCCCAGACATAGTTTTATCCATGGCCACAACTTGATAGTGAGAACAAGTTAATAATAAGTAATAGATACACTGTCAATGCAA
Source organism: Beroe forskalii (assembly GCA_011033025.1). Taxonomy (NCBI): domain Eukaryota; kingdom Metazoa; phylum Ctenophora; class Nuda; order Beroida; family Beroidae; genus Beroe; species Beroe forskalii. The sequence continues at coordinate 231,463 of WFMF01000069.1, read as the reverse complement.
TTACTTTCTTGATTTGATTCATAGTCAAAGTTAATTATATGATCAAGATTTTAGCCTCATCTCACCCTCAGGCACCTCAACAGAATCTTTTGGAGGATTACCAAGATATCTATGACCAAGAAGAGACAGTCTTGGGTCTACAAAACCTCCATCAGTAGTCCCATTGTCATTCCTGGCAGATATTTAACAAATCTTAAGCACCATTGATAATTTCTGATATTTCCTGGAAGACTTGCAACAAAAACGTATCGAATGATTCAGTTCAATTCAATTATAAATGAAAAGTTAATAGAGTAATGTGAATGAATTGACAATGTATAGATCACAGATGAATAGTGAATACCTGCACAGGTGTTTCAGGATTGAAGGAAGCAAAAATATCAATATCCTCCAGTGATATGCTAGCTTTGCTTCTAATATTGTACATCTTCAATAACTTGAGCAAACTACCCAAGAGATCCTTGTCAACCTGATGAATTGTGAATAGTCAAACTTTATAAATGCCGACAATTCAAACCCATATATACAGGGTGTTTCAAGACTCGTGTCCATATACCAACACAGCAAGTATTACTTGGCTGAAGGGGCAATTTGAGGATAAGGTGATATCCAGGAGAACTGATTTCGCATGGCCAAATGACAGCCCGACTTAAATCCTTGCAACTTTTTCTTGTGGGGCTACCTTAAAGAGTGTGTTTACGCCAACCCCATCCCCAGAACAACTGGGCTGCTGAAAATAACATTATATGGTAGGTAAGGAAGCTAAGTCTCGATACAGTGAAATCAGCCATGGATAACATGCTACCAAGAGTGCAAAACTTGGCCTCAAGAAAGGGGGCTTGGTTCGAGAAATTATTGAAGTATTGATAAAATCTGAGTTTACTAACCTAAATTATAATACAATGACAGCATTTTGAACATAAAACGAAACTGCCCTTTCCCTTGGTCTGAAAATTGTAGCTATTCAAAATATGGACACGAGTCTTGAAACACCCTGTATTGAGAGGAGTGTCAGTGTCTATTTTGTATGTGTCCATTTCACTGTTTTTTTTAATATCCAGGACTGGTTTTTGGGCCAAACAGAGTGGACAAAATGGTCAAAAAGCAATGGTAGATAAAATTTACATTATAACTTTATAACAGTAGATAAAATTAACACTTCATGTCTTTAGACATGAAGTGAGACATGAAGGAGAGCTAATCTTATAGCTCACCTCAATTAGTTCTTACAGGTCAATAAGTTATAAGGTTTATTGACAAATGAACAAAACATTGGACAGAAAAGAATAAAACAAATGTTCAGAATAAAACAAATAGAAAAACAAGTCATTTAGAGAAATAATGATATTTGTAATGCACAATGGACAGGAATTTCAAGTTTCATGGTGAAAACTAGGGCCAGTTTATGGCCCTAAGAAAATCGATATTCAGTAATTGATCTTATGTTTGTCATATACACCTAAATAGATAAGATTTGGATTATAAAGTGCTCAGTAATGCCATAATTGATAAATAAGTTACTTTCAATATGCATTACAGCAGAAACTCACCTCAATGAGAAAGGAATCTTTGTCCATTGAGTACACTATGTTATCATATAAAACACGCCCTTTGACATTCAACAGGTGAGTGAAGATAGAAAATTCCTTTGTGACTTTATTGACATCATTCGTGAAGAGACCCTAGAGATGCAATTTGAACTAAGTAATTAATCAGTTAACTACTTTGTCACTGTCAATTGTCAATCAGTTAACTATGTCTTATATTCAAAAAATGCACCACTAAGATGCTACTAATGCAATAGACAAAATGGAAAGCTGATATTTCCTTTGACCAAAGAAGCATTAAATATACACAGACTCAATAAGCAAATGATTAAGCTTCTCTTAATGAAATCTCACATTTTCCCCTGACTGATGCATTCTACCAGGTGAAAAAATTACAGCATTCACTCAGACCTTTTATTTTACCTGCAAAAGTTGTGTACTCTGTGATCCAGCAACCCTTACTACTTTTCGTTGACTAATCTTTGCATAAGATGATAAAGATCGAGAACATAAATGACATAATTGCTGCCTCAAGGCCATCCTTCAGGCTCAAAAGATTTAAAAGTAGCATGATGAATTTAGTCTATTGTGATTTGAATTATTTTTGTGCTGTAAATTTTAGATCTAAATAGAAGGATAGATGAAAAAAGAACAATTGATATTAAAATAATGCTAAATCCTATAATTGAATTGAATTGAATGAAATATTGAAGTACCCTAAGATCCAAGTACACACAGTCTAACACTTCACACACTCATGTAAATATTGGCATCTTGAATAATTGATGAGAATTGATAACGATGAAATTTATCTAGAGTTGAAGTAAGGAGCAGATTTATTGATAAATGATGATAAAAAGCAAATGGAAGCTACCAACCATTAAATTCACTTGGTCACTAGATGCAATTAGTATAATTTTTTTGTAAAATGTAACAAAATATTAAATGAAGGATTTCGAAATTCGATAAATACATCAACACTGTTTTAATGTTCTCTTCATCTAACCAGATGTTCACGCTGCGCGCCCGTTGCTAAACACGTATATCCCTGTCTGCGGCGCTGTCCCGTAGGGTAGCGCGGCGCGCGTATGCACACCTATGCGGGCTTAGGAACGCGCCCGCAGCCGCGGCCCATTCTGCGAGAAAGAACCACGGCGCGCACGCGCGCAGAATTGTTGGCTGACTAGAGCAACTAAACACCCCCTGTGTTCATGTTGTGCGGCGCGCGCGCGGACTCACACATATTCGGGTTTAGGAACGACAAAACAGTTCTTCTAACTAAAATAAAAACAAGGAGCTACGCCATTACAGCTTGCTAAACACGTACATCTCTGTGTGGCTCGTGCGGCGCGCTTCCCATAGGAAAGCGCGCGGCGCGTACACACAGCTATGCGGGCTTAGGAAAGTTACAGCAAACAAAACAGCATGAGTTTATGAATAATAAGACACCAGTGTGACAAAATTCTTTCCCCACAACTCATGCATATTTGTACATGCTGGTTATGAATTGTGTTTTTTTTAATTTTGTTAGTATACTACTTGACTGTTGCTATCTCATGATAGGTGTTAACTACTGTAATTAATACTGAATAATGTATATTCTGAAAGTGATTAATGTGGTTAGGGTACTTTATATAAGCAATACAACCCTATCTTAGATCGGTTTTAATGTTTGAGTTGATGCAGTTACATCAAAAAATTTCTTATTCACTTGAGTAATCCAATGATTAAGATTTGATTTAGAGTAGAGATGCATAAGATTTTAACGATTTTTTAAATGTTGAGTTTAGGCACCTCATGCAGACCTATTTGTGTTACATCATTGTAAAACCATTAGGTGGTTTCATCGTTCTGTGTTGATCTAATGGACTGATCAAATGAAAAACGCGTGCAATACACTTCTATGATGACGTCCGCGCAAAATATCAATTGTGTGCGCTTTTCATTTGATCAATTCATTTGATCGACGCGGAACGATGCAGGTGCCTAATATTATTATTATTATTATTATTGTATGATTTTCATACAACTTGATAACATTGTGCACTGTGATGACTGTTAATTGCTAAAATGGACATCATAGTCATACCGCATTGTATTCCAATTTCATGGACAGTTAGTTTTTCAGAACTTTGTCCTATGTGCCTACTATTATTTATATATTATTCAAATTGTAATGATAACTTATCATATGGTTATTAATTTTCTTTGACCTATTTTTAGTGTATATGGGCAGTGGGCACTTGCCTTGAAGGGAGTGCTTTTGAAGGAAAGTCATTTTATGTTCATGTATGTTCAATTAACTCATTGATTTCTTTTCCTCATTTAATGAGAGTTTTAAATGAAATTTGGGTTTTGATTCTTCAATAAATTTAGATAGACCAATAAATTTTGCATGATATATTGAGCAATGACATGATGAAATGCTGAAGGAACACTAAAACAGAACCTATCTTTCAGTATAGACTTGTTTGACACCAGGTGAATTATCCACTTTCTATGTTTATATTTGATATGGAACTGCATTTTTATGACCACAAACACATTTATCTGTGATTATGTCATGATAATTTATAAGTTTTTATAGATCCTTCCCATCTGTATCATAACTTTTAAACAAACTTTTATAGAAGACTTTAAAGCAAAAAATATCAATTGAAGCTTTATTGATTTCATATCTGTTTCAGGATGATATGCCGAAAGAGTCAAAACCTCAAAACTTGTTCATTAAAAAGTCTTTAACAAGACATTTAGGTGAGACTAAGATCGTTTTTCTATTTTTGCCAGAGAGAACTTATAATTTTCTGTGTTTTTAAACATCATGTATCATGGCAACATGTGCAGAAATAGAGCATGCAAGTGCTGAAATGATAATTTATTTAAGCTGTGTGTACAAGGTTTCAGATTTGATTGATATTTTTTGATGTGGTATGAAAACATGGTTTGTCATAAAATGGTTTGAAATTCTTTGAAAGTTTCTGGCAGAAAAATTTATCTGTGGTCTTCCCCCTTTAGTTCAGAATTCAATTATAATTAAATATTACTTCTGCCTCTACTTTTAATTTTCAGGCTTTCTAAATGGCATAACATTAAATATATCCAATAGGGGGTGGTATTCAGGCTGCTAGTGATCACTCAGAGAACTCCAGGACATCAACACCAACTGTATCAGAGGATGAAGGTGGTCGGGGAGTTGCGGGATCTGAGACACAGGGTAGTGCAGGAGCAGGTGGAAATGGTGCAAACCCCAAACCTGTAAGTGGTGGATCAAAGGGTGATGATAACACTAGTCAAGAGGGAGGGTTTGGAAATGATAAGAAGAATAGTGGGTCAAGCAAGCCAAAAGATGAATCAAGGCCCAAGATAATTAATGATGATGCTAAACATGATGAGAGAGCCACAAGAATCCTGGTTGATAAGTTTCAGGAAGCTCTTAATGACTCTGCTGATGAGAGTTCATCTGTCAGTACATCATCAGATAGCAGAGACCACAAGAGCAGTAAGAGGTATATAATTTCAAATAGTTTTTATGATTTTGGGATTTGATCAATTTTATTTTAAATAAAAGCCAAAACTGCAGTTTGGTGTTCAATTGTTTTATTCAGTCAGTATTTTGTAAGCTAACTTTTGTTTCATTATTTTATCCTCAATCTGTCCTCATTTTTCAGGCCACTTCGTAAGGGTAAGGATCACAGTGGTAGAGGAAGTTATCATGGTTCTTACAGAGGAAGTTACTTTCGAGGAGGTAGCAAGTCAGATAGGAGCAGAGATCATGCAGGGAGAATGCCATACTTTGGTAGAGGTCAGATGATACAGATTGTTCTTTTTCTAAATAGATGATAGTGCTTTAAAAAGTTCAGGATGTTGATTATCAACTTGATAATATTACCTAGCAACTTGCAAATCAAACCTGATTAATTTTAAATTGATACTCAAATGTTACTTGTAAAGTTTGCTTTGCTGTTTTGCTGCTAGGTATGCTTTGTCTCTTGATCAAATTAACAAGCTAAATTGTAATGAAATTAGTGTTTGATTATAGAGGCTCTATAACAGATATAAAGACTGAGAGTAGATTGATGCTACATGGATAAAAATTTTGTCTTACATACTTGGTACTTTCATTGAATTTATCTTGCATTCCAGGCCCTCCAAGAGGCATGATCCCATTTGGTCATGGTCCAGTTCGTCCCCCACCTCCTCCTCCTCCCAGCTACATAGATCAGCTGTCTCAATCTCCACGTGATACTAACCAGTACATGGGTCACATGACAAGGTAAGACCATTATATTTGGGGTAGCAGTAAGTTACAATTTTTCATGGACTTTGTTGAAGATGAGACTTAGAGGTGCCTAGAAATTGGAATTGATATCAAGTATTTAACATTTTATGACACAATGAAAGGGTTTCGTTAAGATAGACTTCAAAACTGTTTACATCCAAAATCATGGACTGAATATTACTAAGTATTTGTGAAATTGAACTTTAAGCACGTTGGTACTGTGAGTATTTTATGTAAATTTAACCCTTTCAGTCCCCGCAGAACTCCAAGACATTCCGAAAGCAGTTCGTGTGGCTCCCCTCTTCCCCTCCACTATCCGTCACAGACACCACCTCAGTCACCTAGACATTTTTATGAGTCTCCAATAAACAGTCCTCTTAGGCGACACATGTCCCCTTTCAACTCGCCCCCTCGACACCCTGCATCTCCTCTTCCTAGGATGCTTCCTCCTGAGACCATGCACCATGGCATGATGCCAGCTGTGCCTATTCCTCAGCACCAACAAGACATGGGAGCTTTTCATGGGGGGAACCCACCTCATTATCCTCAAATGCGACCAATGACCCCTGAACAGCAACATATGCTGTTTTCAATGGAGCAAACCATTGCTGACCAGCAACAACAACAGCATCAGCAACAACAGCATCAACAACAACAGCAACAGCTTGCTTTTGCATATCAAATGCCTAAGCAGGAACATGCAGCTGAATTCATTGCTAAGCAAAGAGCCCAGCAAGGCCAAACAGTTCCCATGAATGTCCAACAAAATCCTTATTACATGCAGTTCTTGGCACAACAACAACAGCAGCAGCAACAGCAACAACAAGGGTTTTTGTCAATGGCTCAACGACCAATGGTTCCTACAGGTGGCCAACAAATGCAATTAATTCAGCAGGTTCCACATCAGGGCCAAGGGGGACAGCCAATGCCGTTCGGGCAACAAATACAAATCCGGCAGCAGTTGCCATTTGGTCAGCAAATGCCCGTGGGAACACAAGTACAAATGGGGCAGCAGATGCAGCCTGGTCAGCATATTCCAGAGGATCAAGGTGTTGGCCCAAGGATGCCTATGAGTCAGGGTGTTCCACTTGGTCAGGGAATGTCCATAACTCAGGGTTTGCCTGTGGGTCAAGGTGTGCCAGGGGGCCAAGGTATGCCAATGGGACAGGGAATGACAACCAATCAAGTTATACCAGGCCAGGGCATCCCAGGCCAGGGTATTCCAAGCCAGATGATACCTACAGGACAAGGAATGATGCCTCAGGGAACACTTATTTTGAATGCTTCATCGCCAGGAGCATCAGAAATACCACAGCAACTTATGCAACAACATGCACAACACATGGGCCAAATGAGGCAAATTATTATGCAAAATCAGCAAATGCAACCTGGGTTTATGCCAGGACAACAAATGCCCATGTCTGGATATCAGATGCAAATGATGGCTGAACAGTGTGGTCAACCTATCATTGTCCCTCAACCAATTCATCCTGAAATCGGTAACATAGGGCAGTCGATGGAAAACACAATACCAATACAAAACATGAGTATCTCCACTGGGTCAGCTCCTCCCAATGTTGTTCCCCCTGGTGGGAAAAATGCGACAATGCATCCGTACTCCTTCATGCATCCAGACACATTGCAGCAGCAACACATGGGCCCTGTACAAACGGTTGCTTCTCCTGCCTTGCCCTTGGAAGTACCCAGTGAAAACACCTCTCTATCTTCGATTCCTGTAACCCATGGAATAGAAAACCCTGTTACTGCGTCATCGTCAGTAGCACCGACAACTATCCCTACAACACTTCCTACCGGGCAACCTAGAGACAGTTCCAGATCAGTGACACCAGTGTCTTCTGTTCCACTGAGTGAACCTGTACCAGCACCAATCAACAGTTCTGTGACAACAGCTACTCAGCAAGCTCACTCGGTACCAACTCCAAGAAAAGAAGCCGAGCCAGCAGAGCCGATTCAAACTGAAACCAAAAGTACCCCGACTCAACCCTCGAGTGAAAGAAATGTTGAGCTCCCCACTAAGCCCTCTGAGTCTCAACCTAAACAAAGCAATAAAACTCCGGGATTAATACGACTCCCCCCGCAGCTGCCCACTGAGGAAGAACTCATGAAATCACCTGATGCTTACACTCCCGCAGCCATGAAGAAAAACTACTGGCAGAATCGTCATCAAAGGTCATCGGAGTCTGAGAAAACGTCTGATGTTGAAACTGATGGGCAGAAGGAGAATAAGAGTAAAAGCAGCGTTGAAGCAGCTAACAAAGATTCTGAAGCTGTTAGGGAGGAAAAAGTTGTCCCTAAAGTATCTTCCGAACCCCAGAAAACAGAACTCGTTGAAACACCTAAAAAGAATAATAAGGCTCCTATCAAAACAAAGTCTTTTAATTTGCATGACTTGGGCGATCTTGTAACAAATACTGTGAAACACAACAAGACAATTCCTAAAACGGACATTTCATCTGGTGGAAATGTGGAGGTTTTCCTGAACCAGGGGATCCGTCGAACTCAGTCCCCGAATCCTGCATCTGCCCGATCCTCAGAGCCGCCTTCTTCCTCCCGTTCTGACGACAACTGGCGTCCTCTATCTCGGGAGCCCAACAAAGCTAAGGTAGATTCAGGCTTGAGTTGGAGAAACTCGGAAAACGCTGCTGCTGCAGCAGCGGCTGCTGCTAAAAGTGTAATGGACGATGACCCGGCACGAGAACAGGCTCTGAGGGAGGCTAAATCTAAAGATCTGTCAACGGGCCAGCAGATCCAATATGCGATTGAGAAGCTACAGAGTTCGTCGCCTGCAGTGAGGTCGGTATCAGAGTCCTCCTCCAAAAGTACTAAAACTGAAGACATTCCTGAGGAGTCTACCTGGTACGATGAGGCGGATGAAGACCAGTTCGACCCATTTGATGTTAAGATTTAGCTCAGTGCTGTAGCAGCACTAGAATAACATTTAGTAGGAACTGTACTAGACTGGACCCTAGGAGGCATTTTAAATTTCATAAACTGAACCCCGCCATTTTCATTGCTGTGCTTAGTTCTTGTTAATTCTCACAAGCTAGATGTAGCCTGTAACCTTCCCTTTCTTTGTGTGTCTGTGTGTGACTGTGCCCTAATTATAACCCATTAACCTCACATGTAACATTTTAGTGAATTTGATCGTTGCTTTAGATAAAATCAACTTATACTTGGAATGTGTCACATTGTCACAAAGGAAATTTTACATTGCAAGTTCGTTAGAATGATTAAAATGTAGTTAAAATCTGACCCTCTTTCAATTCCTTTACTGATATTTCTCCAACCAGTAACCTGCATGAGACCAAACATTAATAAGATGTCTTTTGAGATTGTCCTAATTGATCGCGAATCATTTGACTTAGGTTCCATGCCAAACACGTAATAATATGATTACAAATATATACAATATTGTTAGCTTTTATATATCATGATATAATATAATATATTATTTAATTATACCACTGGGGGTCTGCCAACGACCACGCCCTTTCTCCCGATTTGAAACCTCGCAATTATCTTAAATTTTTCGTAGGGCAAGTTGCTGTTTATCATATATATATCTTTATATTATGTTGCTCAAGAGCACTAGTCGGTCTTCAGCAGAGTGATACGTCATTTACCATTATTATGGTTAAGCGTAGTGAGTTGATGACGAATTAAAAGGCCCTAGTGTTCGGGGGTGACACTTATAATATTAATACATTATACATATACATTTATATACATATTATATTCTGTGGCGTCCAATCATCGCTTCCTCTCGCCGAAATGACATTTTTAGTTTCAATTTCTTACTTTGGTATATATTACGTAAGTCAGTGTTATGTTGAGTAGATAACGATACAGCCCTGAATAATACTGTAGAGATGTACCTTGGTGGACGGCAGATCAGTTTATACCCACGGCACGCCATGGCTCCACCAATCCGTGCACAGCTTCACACGTGTCCTGTGCGCTGATTGGTCTGATTCTAAGTACATGCTGTGGGTATTAACTTGTTCGCTGTTGATGCTAACTATGCCGTAATATTTGTAACAGTTTTAGCTATCAGTAAATGTCAAATAAGTAGGTACCGTCACTGTTTGGAAAGGATTAACGGTCTGAAATTCTGATAGCGTCTTATTCTATTTGCTTATTTGTACCTATCGTCTGGAAGCTGGAATCATCTAAACTGATATCGGTGACATATTAGCTTACGCATAGAATCCGAGAATCATCTTGTCATTGACCAATCAGCGCACGAGTTTACGGTCAACGCGTGCTGATTGGTCAATATTGAATATTGACGATATCTGTGAGTAAGCTAATACGCCGCCAAGAGAATACGTGCCCCTTCCTTTAACTATTCTTTGAGGAATGTATAGTAAGTGAAGATCTGTGTTGGCATATTATTGTAACATTATTATATACTAAGTTAGGGTTTGTGTAGTTTGTTACGCTTTGCTCAACTAAAGATTGTGGTCAATGCAGATGTTATGTACCAGCTTTAAAGCCCCGGGGAACGGGTATTTGTTTGAATTTTCAATGCTTTCAGTCTGTGCTCTTAAGGCATTGAGGCAAAGTATCCATGTTATCGATTGGTCATATAAGAGCTAATGGAATTCATATTTTCATAATATTCCCAGTTCTTCTAAACTAAAATTTAGTAGCATCATGTATCGCGCGATTGATTCATGATTGAGAAATGAGAATTTTTTTTTATTAAATTTTTGAATTCGGCCAAATTTTACCTGTGACAGGTCAAACGTCGAAGGACGGGAAAATCGAACTATAAAATTTCAAAATGAATGGCATAATCATCTGATGTTCTACAATTTTAATTGAGCAATTGTAATGAATTACTTAGATATAATAAGAGGATTTCTCGTCTGTTATGTACTATGATGGTCTCATTATAAAAATTATTTTTATAATATTTAACAAAGAATTTCATCTCGAGTTTCAATTGTTTTGATTTTACACTTTTATATAATGCCGCACTACACTTATTCAAATTCAAAACAATTTCCAGATGCCTCAGGGCTCTGACCAGTAGAGCAAGTCTATAACAGTTGATAAATTGAGATTTCCAGTACATTTCGAAGGTCAGTATTCTATTCTAATCCTCATATGCATAAGAAATCACACAGCTTCTACTCAATAGTCAACAAAAATGATACACACACCGAACTCAGTACACAGTGACGTAATCAGGAGCCTGCTGCTAAGTTCATGACGTCACTAATGTGGTAGACTAGCTGACGCACAGACATTGGGAATGCTCCGGCTAATAGTAAGGTATGTAGAGTAACATTGAACAGCACATAGTGTAGGTGAGTAGGATGGGTAACCTTAAGGGAAATTGTCTTGGGTCTTTAATTGTGAAGTTTGAAAGTTTTTTAAACACGCCATTCACAACGCCTCGTGAAAATTGATCATACCGTAGCAATAGTATACCTGATCTGACGCATCTCGTGCTGATGTTGACTGTCATTTTCCATGAGTAATCCAAGTTGATCATCTGATTTAGTGTAAATCACGGGCCTAAGGCATGTGATGGCATGTGCGCGATGTAGTTTTAAGTAAAAATACAGTTTATCGATCAATTATCATTATTAGTTTTCTATAAGTTGTTTCGTTTCTAAGGGATGCGTTATCTGATCCCAATGTCTCTAAATCTGATCATATTTTTTGTCATTCTTCGCACAATATCTTATGTAACTTATGTCATTTTCTGAATAAGATGATTCGAGTGCTTGACAGTCTGAACCTCTGTAAGGTCCGGTCCCACTTAGTACAATAAATGATTACCTTCCCCCTTGCTTGGTCAGGAGAATGGTACAAGACACTGGAGCCAAGAGAACGTGTATGCGAATAGGTGGGTACAATAATCTTCAGAGTGAAGTCTCAAGTTTAGACGCCTCTTGTCGCTGGTACACTGTTGTTGTAGAATCTTAGTTTGTATTTTTCAAGGCGTAAATTTGAATAATTGCTCATATGTGTGCACTTGGATCGATTGAATGGGGGATCTATAAAAACGCGCAATTTTCTGTTTGCCGGTGCTCAAACAGTGTCAGTACTCAATTTCGCGTCTTTATTGAATATGGATCCCTGAGCATTCAATCGTGAATCGATCAGTATGACACACATATGTGACATGCTTGTAGTGACGTAACATACATTTATCCCTGTTTAATCCGTGACCTACTGATTTGAAACCAGTCCATCCCCCTGCCAGGAACGCACAATGGTTCATTCCACTGTGACGAGGCTCTGGCCTGCTTCATGCTCAAGCAACTCCCTGCCTACAAAAGTGCGCAGATTGGTAAGTTTCTGAGACCCCCATTAGTTTAGAAGGGTGGCGTCTCATTAATTCAAATCATTATCAAACTCCGTCTGATTATGATCTGAAGTCTACAATTCAATTGAAATTTTCCTGCAAATATGTTTTAAATTCCCTTTAATCCGAATCATATGGTTTTGATCTCTCAAAACTGCCCAAAATGCCACGGAATGTCATATTGATACCACCATTTAATCAAGAGTTTCATGTGCTTGTGTACTTCATTCAGTTCGTACCCGGGACCCGGCAGTGTTATCAGACTGTGATATTGTAGTGGATGTAGGCGGAACTTACGAGCCTGCCAAACACAGATACGACCATCATCAGCGGTAAGAGTGGGAGAGGGGGGTTTCAGAGATTCCTAATGGGGATTAGTTTTGTTTTAGACATTTACTGACACCACTTCAGGACATTCACTGACACCACTTCAGGACGTTCACTGACACCAATTCATGACATTCACTGACACCACTCCAGAACATTCACTGACACCACATCAGGACTTTTACTGACACCACATCAGGACGTTTACTGACACCACATCAGGACATTCCATGATACCACTTCAGGACATTCACTGACACCACTTCAGGACATTCACTGACAACACTTCAGGACATTCACTGACACCACTTCAGAACATTCAGACACCACTTCAGGACATTCACTGACACCACTCCAGGACATTCATTGACACCACTTCAGGACATTCACTGACACCACTTCAGGACGTTTACTGACACCACTTCAGGACGTTTACTGACACCACTTCAGAACATTCAGACACCACTTCAGGACTTATACTGACACCACTTCAGGACGTTTACTGACACCACATCAGGGCATTCACTGACACCACTTCAGGACGTTTACTGACACCACTTCAGGACGTTTACTGACACCATGTCGACTCTAACGGATGGTAAGATGGACTTTCACACGAAGCTCAGTTCGGCTGGTCTCGTCTATCTCCACTTCGGAAAGAACTTTATCGACGAGGTAACGATATTACTAGATTAGTTAATTAGTTACTAGATTATCTAATTATTCACTATCTTAATCACCCCTGTTTACCCGACACCACCTCACTTAGAGTTATTACTCTGGTGTCAATGATTCCATGCGGTCTCAATACAGAGGAATATTATCTCTGCTGACTGCTGTGTAATAATATGCGATAGTCCATTCTGTACCCATATGCTCAGATAAAATTCGCTTTTTTAAAATGTCCTGCTAAATTTCATGGCAATAAAAAGGACCAGACGTGACGCAAAACTTATCGTGTCAGGTTGCATTGATTTATTCATAGGAACTTGCAAAACTGCAATGAACGGCTACAATGGGTTCTATAAATAGACGGGCTTGTCCCTTCGTGCAGTTCATTTTATCTACAAACTGTCATTGGGTTGCTAAAAGTTGTTTTAAAATGGCCAGTCTGTCACACAGTAAATTGTTGCTTTGTTGAAGCGTCTATGGACGCGAAAGGAAACAAATCGTAGTATTGCTTGATCCCAAAATGTGGCCCAGTCATAATGTTTTAGTTTACATGCTTTCTACAGTTAAGTGATGCCTTCGCTTTAAAGTACTTTAACACCAAAAAAGTTAAACTATTGCTACTGTGGAAATATTGAATAATTATTTGTTCCTTAATTGTGCTTAATCCTTTATTCACTTGAATATGCTATGGGTACATTGTTACTTGAAACCCAACTGAAACACTGTACTATGTATAAGTTTAAAACAACAATTGAAACATTTTAAAGCCAGAATAATTTGCAGTGTTCGACTTTTTAGTGTCTGACAAAATTTAGCTAAACTACTAGCAAATACGGACGTTGATTCATGGATCTCTGGCGCGATTTGCCAATTAAGTCGCGCGCAGCGCGCGTACTATAATTTATTTGCTCTTGATTTTGCGTGCGCGTTGTGTCCGTCCATTTCAATTTTGCTGGTGTCCCCATTTAATATTAGATGTGCCAACTGCCAGGAAAAGTTTAACAATTTCCATGCCATGATACAAAATAACTTTCAACTTAGAATCCCTTCTATTTGAATTGTCAATCTCCGTTGTATTATTTGATTTATACCCTCAGCTCCTACTTTCAGTTGATTCCCGACGTCAGCAAGGAGTACAAAGACCTGATTTACCATCGTATCTACGAATATTTCATGGAGGAAATTGACGCCGTGGATAATGGTGTCAACGCAACGGAGGAAAAACCAAAGTACCATGTCACCACTACGTTAGGGGGTAGAGTCAGGGACTTGAATCCATCGTGGAATGATGAGGTTCAGGTAAGAAAATTGTTGAAATTCTGTGATGAAATGCGATATGAAATTCTGAATAAATCATGAGTAATTGCAATGGCATCCAAATCCAGTGAAACTGTAAGTGTTATGAAAGCCAGAACAGTCCGAGTCAGACCAACGTCCATACATCGGTTTGAGCGTGTTTCGACAAATTCACTGGTTCCAACATTGTAAGATTTTTAATGAATTTTTCGTCTGCAGGATTTCGATGGTCAGTTCGAGAAGGCGATGGAGCTAGTTGGTAGTGAACTAACGCAACGTGTTCACAACATGGCTAACAGATGGCTGCCTGCCCTAGAAATCGTGAAGTCAGCATTCGAGAACAGATTCCAAGTCCATGATTCAGGGCAGATAGTGAAGTTAGAGAACGGTGAGTGGTATTTTTACCAATTCTTGACGTTTGTGAGCCATTTGTAAAATGATTGACCAATGGCTCCCGCCGTTCTATTCATCATTGCTTATTTTTGCGGCCTACACACGTCACACAGCCTAATAAGAGCTGGTTTGATCAACGCACCATTTCGCCCTATCCGAATGAATACCTAAATAACAATCCTTCAGGTGGCTGTCCTTGGAAGGAGCATCTCTACCAACTAGAGAGTGAGGCTGAGTGTGAAGGTCTGGTGAAGTACATGGTATACCAAGACTCCAGTGGGGCGTGGCGGGTTCAGGCCGTGGGAGTGAAGGGCGAGGGATTCACGAGCAGACTGCCTCTGCCAGAGGCGTGGCGGGGAGTCAGAGACGAGGAATTGTCCAAACTTACTGGCATACCGGAGGTAGGTTTCATGTGGCAAACTTTCCATGGTATGAAGTTATGTCTAAAGGTCCCCACTTTTTACTCTTAAATTTGAATTTGTTGTTGAGCCATATTATGAGTGTCGTTTGTTGACCTGTAATCAGTGACCTGAATGCATCTTATGATCTATCTGTGATATCATAATCCATCTGAACTATCATTTATTTCAGTGTGTATTCGTGCATGCTACTGGTTTCATTGGTGGCAATAAAACTGAGGCTGGTGTTCTTGAGATGGCTCGACAAGCTCTGAAGTTGTGATCAAGACAATATGTTATTAACAGCCCTCTTTTAGTGGTGTCTGTCATATTTATTTGTTAACTTGACGGGGTACAGTACTTTCAAAACAGGACCGAAAGAGAAACTTTCGGTGTTGCTTAAGATTTTGTACGATACCTTGGTACACGTGAGAACTGCGACACTTAAGTAATTGTTCGATTTTGATTAACTCGCACTAATTAAGTGCGTACTGATTGAAATTTTGTTCTAATGTTTTGTTCAATTAAAAACTCGTACTATAAAATTAAGTGCACATTAATTACGTGATGCAGTTCCTAAGTGTGCTAAGGTAGTTTGGAGTCAGAATTGAAATGGAATGATGCTCATTTTATGTTTTAATTTGTTAAATATTTGAAATATCTTCCTGTCTTACTTTGAAATTGTCAAATTTTAGCTAAAGGGTGCGTTAAGAGTGCACCTGATAGTGGGAAGATCTCTAAGTAGTAATTGTAAATGCACCCAGATTCACTATAAAGCAAATTCTTCCTTAAAGCCCGCAACGCAAACAGGGATAAACGTGTTTAGCATTAGCAACGCAAATTCAAATGTAACTTTTTTTGTAGCCCAAAGAGTACCCAGGCGCGGCGTAAATAGTATATATTTGTGTTTTGCACTTGCAGATATGATAAATTAATAAACAAGAACAATTGACTTCGAAATGAGTAAGTTCAAATGTCAGACATTTCGATGCATATATCGCTACAAGTACATGTCATGAAATACTCAGATTCTAAAGGTTTCGTGTAAGTCAACGAATTAGGTTACACTTAAGCACTTAGTCTTAACGTGGTGTCTCAACCTTTAGGGGCGCGACGTATCACGCCGCGGTTGGGTGCTTTTTTAATGCGCGATGCATTGAAAGTACTTAGCGCGCTTTCACGCGCAGGAAAATAACACCCTAGCGCGGCTCAATACGCCGCGCCTCATAAGGTCACGACACCTGGATTACTTTTACTGTAAGTGTAATGTCTGGACCTTTTCAGTTTTCATGTGCGCGGCGCATTACGCCGCGCATGGGTTATTATGTAAATGTAATGCTTTATAAAGCTAAAGCGCGCCAATGTACTTTTATATGTACTTTCTTGAACAATAATTGATAATACATTTTCAAAACACTAATAAGTGCATTTGCGCGCGCTGTCAAGCGTCGCAAAAACAAAATGAAAAAGTACCCATGCGCGGCGTTTCGGTGGCGTGTCGAACTCATATATGCGCGGCTTACTGCCTGTAATTAACAAGCAGCGAGCCGTGCACGATTACGCCGCGCATGGAAAAGCTGCGCACGCATGTGAGTTCGACACGCCCCTTAAGGGGGGGGCCAACCCCCTCAATTTTGGTGGATATCAAAAATCGCCAATAGGGGGTTTAATTTTGGGGGGTTTTAGGGGGTTTGAGGGGGCTTAATTCTTAGTGAAAAAAGGAGAATTTTTTTCTCAAATGGTACCATTTTTGTTCCTGATTTTTTGCACCATTTCAAAATGGTGCCATTTTTGGTCGTGATTTTTGGCGAATTTTAGAAATGGTACCATTTTTGTTTCCGGTTTTTGGTACCATTTTTGTTTATAGTTTGTGGAACTTTTATGAAATGGTACCATTTTTGTTTCTGATTTTCAGTTTTTTTTTCAAATGGTACCATTTTGTTTCTGATTTTTTGCACCCTTTCGAAATGGTACCATTTTTGTTCCTGATTTTTCGCACCATTTCAAAATGGTACCATTTTTGGTCGTGAATTTTTGCACCATTTCAAAATGGTACCATTTTTGGTCGTGATTTTTGGCGAATTTTAGAAATGGTACCATTTTTGTTTCCGGTTTTTGGTACCATTTTTGTTTATAGTTTTTGGAACTTTTATGAAATGGTACCATTTTTGTTTCTGATTTTCAGCATCTTTTTCAAATGGTACCATTTTGTTTCTGATTTTTGCACCCTTTCGAAATGGTACCATTTTTGTTCCTGCACCATTTCAAAATGGTACCATTTTTGGTCGTGAATTTTTGCACCATTTCAAAATGGTACCATTTTTGGTCGTGATTTTTGGCGATTTTTAGAAATGGTACCATTTTTGTTTCCGGTTTTTGGTACCATTTTTGTTTATAATTTTTGGAACTTTTATGAAATGGTACCATTTTTGTTTCTGATTTTCAGCATCTTTTCAAATGGTACCATTTTGTTTCTGATTTTTTGCACCCTTTCGAAATGGTACCATTTTTGTTCCTGATTTTTTGCACCATTTCAAAATGGTACCATTTTTGGTCATTATTTTGGCGATTTTGGAAATGGTATCATTTTTGTCTCCGGTTTTTGGTACCATTTTGTCTATAATTTTTGGAACTTTATGAAATGGTACCATTTTGTGTCTGATTTTCAGCATCTTTTCAAATGGTACCAAATTTGTGTCCGATTTTGCGCCTTTTCGAAATGGTACCTTTTTATTCGTGATTTTTGGCAACTTTTTCAAATGGTAGCTTTTTTTGTTTCTTCATTTTGGTGCTTTTGAATCATACTAGAATAATTTTTTGCTGTCGATAGGGGGTTTAATTTTGGGGGTTTAATTTTTGCTGTCGATAGGGGGTTTAATTTTGGGGGTTTAATTTAACCCCTGGTGGATATAAATTTCCAATAGGGGGCTTAATTTTGGGGGTTTTGGGGGTTGGCCCCCCCCCCTTAATAATAACGCGCCTAGCCTGATCCTGATTAAGGTCGAGACACCACGGTAAGTTAATGCAAGTGCAACTTTTCAATTGTGTCATATTTATTGTAAGTTAATTCCTAAACAACTACAAGATCAAAAAGTTAAATTTCTACAGATAAAGATAGCATCATGGTCATACTTTGCCAGACGTTGCTAGGCCCCCTAGCCTTCGCGCGCGCCTAGACTCGTAGAGTTTGGAAAATATAGGCCAGAAAACGTCTGACAAGTCAATCTCATAGCTACCTGCACGGGAAAAGGACGATGGTTTATCCAAATTAATATAAAAAAGCGAAGAGAAGCTTGTTAGTTAGCCATGAAACTGGAAAGTAACAACTTCCTATCATCTAATAGAATGATAAGTGTGTTAACATACGCTTAGAACATTAAAGCATGAAACATTCCATACTGATACAGTGATTCAATAAACTATCTAACTATAAGTATACTTTAACATAACTTATAATCATTTATTTCTCGAATCATCATATTCATAAAACTATAAAAGTAAAACTTATGAACTATATAAATATTCTTCCAAATAAACTTATCTTTATAAGAACTTCATTCTTCCACTGTAGTTATTTCATTTTTCATCATTTGATATTGTCCATGCAAATTGCAAATGCAATGCAAATACTCGTGCTACATGCTAGCATGTGCATGCGCCACGGCACACAGGGTCACCGGTAAACGGCAACGTAAAGCAGTGCGAATTGCTTTGCTTTTCTAGTCTCATCACAGTCTGAATAGAGTAATTTTACTTGAATGTGCTAATCAAATAGTCTCAGTGTTCGTTAAAAGAAGAATCTTTTAGATAGTGGCGTGATTTTCTCTTTTCTCTGCGCTCCAAGAATT
The DNA here is from genome assembly GCA_011033025.1 of Beroe forskalii. Taxonomy (NCBI): domain Eukaryota; kingdom Metazoa; phylum Ctenophora; class Nuda; order Beroida; family Beroidae; genus Beroe; species Beroe forskalii. The sequence goes on along the minus strand of WFMF01000069.1, from coordinate 212,360 downwards.
GGTCCTGTAAAGTTTCTGTGGTTCAATGCTTCATTATTCGGCAGTCTCTCACAATTATATCAAATTCAAAGATACTCCAAACTATAAATCGATTAATCGCCAATAGCTGAGTTTCGCAACACCTTCAGCAGTTCAAATAAAAGATCGGAACTGCCAACCTCCTCACTAGATTGAGATCTATGATTTCCGATCATGACTTGGGTTGCTCAGCTACTTGGTTCTCCTCAGCCATCTTCCTGGCCTCTTCGGCCGCTTTCCTCCTCACATTCCTCCTTTTTCCAGGTGGTGGCACATCAGAGACTTCCTTGACAGGGGCTTCAGGGGCAGTGGGGCTCTCCTGCTCAGACTCAGAGAACGTCATCAGCGGTGGAGGGGTGGGGGGCGAGGAACGCACATCGATACTGGTCTGGGGGAAAGAAATGGGTTATTTGGTGAGTAATCGTGAAGCAAGTTGGGTCACAAAATCTTTCGGTTGAGCTGAAGTCGGCCCAGACAACTCTTACAATGCATATTTGAAAGATTACATATGACTTTGAGGAGGAACTTTTGGAACTCTCCGAATGGAGAATTTCACTTATTCTTTCCGCCTGGTTAGGTGAGGACTTTCAACCAAAATATCAATCGTAAACATAACTCTAAGCATTCACCTTAGATCCGTACTCCGATCTGGAGGGAGGGGGAGGAGGAGTGAAGGCAGGAGGGAAGAGAGGGGAGAGGTTCTCTCTGGCAGCGTCCTGCAGGGCAGCATCAGAGTTCCCCGGACTCAGGGCACTGTTCTTCTTGGAGATGCTGAATATTGAGGAGATAATTCTGCAAAATAAAGGAGCAATTTGTGAATGAGAGCAATGCGTAGGTAATGACATTGACAGAATCGATAGCATTAAAACTTATCAATAAAGTTTTAATCGTGAAACAGCCATAAGGAATGAATAACTGGTCATCAGGCCCGAAAATTGAAAGAGATGAATGGCAGTCATGCATTGTGACCTGTTTATCATGAATAAAACACACATACTCGACAGTGAAGCGTTCCTCATACTCGAGCTGTCCCAGGGGGTTGTAGGCGTACCCACTATCAATAGTATCAGAAGAGTGTCGTCTCTTGAGGGGCACGTTGATCCCCATGATGTTACAGAAGGGGTTGTAGACCCCGTCATCCGGCACTTTGGGGGCACTGATCTCCTCCTTCTTTAGAGAGTTACGGCTGGGGACTCGGGAGGGCATGATTTGGGAGGCATTGCCGTTCTTGCCGGACCAGCTGGAGGTCGTGCTGCGGAGGGAGATCATCAGTGGGATCCTTCAAATTATTCTTATCTCAGCAGACAAAACATCAAAACATCTTCAGTAGAAAGTTGAGTTACCAAATGCTTCCAAATATTATTCTGATATGGATTAATGAAGGTAATATTAACCTGAAGCTGTTGATCCAAGCGTTCCTCACATCTGGCTTTGAAGCACAATGGAAGTAGAATATCAGAATACCCTGAAATCAAAAATAATTATGAACGCAAGCAGCAAGGAAGCCAGTAAGCCACCAAAAAATAGGCAGCTGGAATTTGGTTGGACGTACTCAACAGGAGCAAGTGGACATCTGCGAACAATTACGGGACTGTTTCTCTCCTGTCACCAGTATATTCCAGTCATACATATCACTCTCTAACCTGGGAAATGTTGGTGATAGTGAAGATGTACTGGAACACCAATCCACTCGGTCCGTCCACTGTGAAGGCCCCCACGATCCAGCCCAGCCCCATGAGGGCCATGAGACACAGCACAGCTCGTAGTTGGGTGAAGTGGTCCATCTTGTTAGCGGTGCTGGCCTGCAGGGGAGAGACAATAAGCATGGCAATACAGCACACAGTGTGCCGGTCCACATAGCCAAATTTCAATAGGCCGGGCCTTGGCTTAATGTTGGTATGTAGGCTAAAGCCAATCTAATGCTAGCCTGAAATGCCAATCTCATGTCAGGGACGGCCCGCTACTCCAGCATGTGGGAATATCTCCAGAGTCTTTTAGACTAAGACCTGCATACGTGGATTGGAGCCACAAGCCTTCAAGAGGTGCCCCTGTCTCGCTGAAAATGCAGGATCGACCCAGGACCAGGATATCAGGTCCTTCCCTTGTCTGGACTCCAACCAGCAAGGGACCCTTCTTGGTTCGGCGCCACGGTCCGGACGGGCATCATCGTCATGCCTACGAGTGGCACATCTCTTTTCTCTCGGCTTATGCCTGCTGCTTTCCCGTGTTTTATGGATTTGCTTTATTTAACATCTTTCGCGGAAACAGTTAGAAGTTGTCTCTACACTATTTATGAGGATGAAGGCAGCGCTAACTGCGTACGCACCCTGCTTTACACCAGGACTCTGGGCAGCGCATGGCTCTACCATCGCGAGCCGGGAGACTGTGTGTCACTGTCCGGATTAGCAACGACCCTTCCACGTGTAGGACCTGATCTGACTGAACTGAACCCCACCACAGTGCGATATCCTTTCAAAGGAGAATCAAACAGGGTGGGGGGAGGGACGGAAAGAACGGGGATCCATACGGGAGGGGCACCGAGCAACGTCGGGCCCACTCCCACCAGAACGTGGAGACCTTTCAAGGTAGCTCTGCGAATGGCTGGGGAAACTCCCACCAAAACATGGCCTCCCCTCAAAGGAGTGCCTAGCATGGCTGGGGAATCTCTCACCACAGCATGGCCTCCCCTCAAAGGAGTGCCTAACGTGGATGGGAAAACGGTATGTGTGCATTATTCTGATAAGAAGTTGCATAGGCGCTGGTACGTTATCTTTACTTTAATGACGGAAGGCGCGATGACATTTCTATTGATGATTTTGCGCATATATCCAATTATCAGGCGGTGCGCGCGGAAAACCCGCGCGCATACTGATAACACTCTTCATCAAACGGGCGAAGTCGGTGCGTGGTCTTCTTACACCGTAAACATACGCAGCATGTGTCCCCGGATTCAGTGCTGTGGTGTAATTGCGGGCTGGAAGGCCACTCGTTGGAAAGCAGGGGACTTTCTGTCCCCTGCACTTGGAGGGGAGCTTCACGCCCTAACGGGAAGTGAGGACCCTCCCAAAACGAATCGGAATCATGACTAAAAATGGTTCCGTCACCGGCCGACACCCCAAGATGAAGAAACGCGAGTTCAATGACAGTCTTGGCTTTGTCCAGATCAATTTGAACAAGCAACGGCAGGCCACCAAAGATCTGGGAACCTATATCCGCGATATAGATAAACCAATGATATTGGTACAAGAGCCACATGTCAACGGAAAAGGTGTTATCTCTAAGGGGTCATACTGTCTTCGGGCCGCGGCCTGTAAGTCTCGGGAGACACCAATTAGAGCAAGCATCTTTTTCCACTCATCCATGGAACGACAAGTTTGGTTTAAAGAGTCCATTACAACCGCGGACTGTGCAGTCGTGCAGACTAAGGTGGATGGAGTCGAAACACTAATTGCGTCATGTTACATGGATGGAACCGATACACAATGCCCATCGCCAGACTTCATGAAAGTCGTTGAGTACGCGAAGAAGCATAGTATCGCACTGATCATCGGAACTGACTCCAACGCTCATAACACGGCATGGAATAGCAGGATAGGTGATCAAAAGCGCAAGGAACGAGGGAACAAACTTCTCGAGTACATCCTTGCCAATGACCTGTTTATTGAGAATGCGGGGTCAACGCCCACCTTTGACAACGGCCGCTGGAGTAATTCTATTGACCTCACGATCACGAACAAGGCCGGGCACAGTCTCGTAGCCGGCTGGTTTGTGGACGTGAAGGATCGGGTAGAGCACTCCTCGGACCACCGCTTCATCGCATTCAAATCAACAGGGTCAACCCTTCTCGCCAGACAGAACTTCAGAGATATCTCAAAAACCAATTGGGAACACTTTGAGTCTGATCTGAACCTCCGGATGTCTTCCAAAGCCGAGATGTTCAGGAATATCGACTCTGTCGAGAAAATGGACACCGCGGCATCTGAACTCTCTTCGTCTATTCTTAGTGCCTTCAACTCGGCGACTGAACTGACATACGTGTCAGCGAAGATTAAACCACTTCCGTGGGATACGCCAGAGGTGAGGGAAGCTAGGAGGGATATGAGGGCAAAGATAAGGAGAAGTCAGCGGAAAATACCTCGGGACTCGGAACTTGATACTATCAGGAAAGAGGCCCGTAAGAGGTATGAAAAACTGCGGGACAATACTTGGACCGCATGTGAATACAGGGAATTCTGTGCGAATTTGGAATCCAAATCCGAATCCAAAAGGATATCCTGTCTCATAAAGGACAACAAGGACACTAAGTTATGTGCGGTTAAGAAAAAGGATGGTCTCCTCACGGAGACGCCATCCGAAACTTTGGACCGCATGACTGAAGTGCACTTTGATGTCCCTTCACCGGCCGACCCCAACCCTCCGGGCACTGCTGCGGGAGTGGACATCGAAGATCGGTGGAGTCTGGATCACATATTCTCTGAGAATAGAGTGAAACGGGCACTACAAGAATTCGATCCACTCTCAGCGGCGGGACCGGATGGGGTACGCCCAATCATGCTTCAAAAAGGATGGGGGAGCATTGGAGGTGCTTTCACGAGCATCGCCAAGGCTAGCTACCGGATGGGGTATACTCCTGCAATATGGAGGGACTCCTCTAGTATCTTTCTCCCGAAACCTGGGAAGGATGATTACACCAATCCTAAGTCATTTAGGACAATCACACTGTCACCTGTCATCCTGAAATGGATGGAGAGGGTGATTTTGTGGCACATGGAAGCAGATCTGAAAGTGTACGAGCGCCTAAGCAAGAAACAATTTGGATTCAAGCGAGGAAGCTCAACAACAGCTGCGATCCATAAACTAGTCAGGAAACTCGAGATGGCCATCCTAAACAAGGGGATGGCGCTCGGGACTTTCCTTGACATAGAAGGAGCGTTCGATAATGTGTCGTTCGACTCAATCGATAAGGCCCTAACCAAGAACTGCAAATCGCCTGGCGTGAATAGATGGATCATGTCAATGATCCGGTCTAGGCGCACCACGGTGGAGCTGCAGGGCAAGGAGAAGGTCATATCCATTTTACGAGGATGCCCGCAGGGGGGATTCTATCCCCATTCCTATGGAACCTTGTAATAAACGATCTACTTGAGTTCACCAGGGACAAAATACCGTGCGACCTCCAGGGGTTTGCTGACGATATATCCCTGGTCTCAGTAGTGACAACGCCTAAACCACCAACTGGCAGCAACCGTCAAGGCTTTGACTCGGATACCCTTCGGGAGGTAACCCAAAGAAGCCTAAACAGTATCAACCAGTGGTGTAGGGCAAATGGTCTGAAGCTATCTCAGCTGAAGACCCACTGCGTCATGTTTACGAATAGGAGGAACTGGTCATTCAGTAAGCCCCTGAAAGTAGACGGCGTCGAAATCGAAGTGAGAACTTCCACTAAGTTTCTAGGAATCACCCTAGACTCAAAGCTGACGTGGAACAATCACATCGAAACTGTGTGCAAGAAGGCCAAATCTATCTTAATGCAGTGCAGGAAAGCGGTTGGTCCCACCTGGGGCCTGAAACCGATCACCATGCGCTGGATTTACGAGGTAATGGTTCGACCAATACTCACGTATGGTTCAACGATATGGATTGCTGGCACACAAAAACGCACAACCAGCAGCTGCTAAAGGGAGTTCAGAGGTTGGCAAACGCGTTACTAATTACGGGAGCCTCTCCCTCGACCCCAACTACAGCGCTGGATGTCGTCACGGGGTTACCCCAATCACGCTGTGGACTAGGGAGGTCGCTGCGAAGGAAACCATGCGTCTGAAGTGCCAAGGTCATTGGTGCTTCCCTCCGCCTGGAAAGCCTTCAGCGCGCATCACCAGCCACATCAGTGAGAATGAGAAGTTTATCAGGGCCCTGCCCAAGGATTTAACTTCCAAAGAACAAGATCCGATGAAACCGATTCTCAGTATAAACCAACGGTTCACTGTGCTAGTCCCGTCTCGGGAGGAGTACAAGGAGCCGAAGGGTGAGGACTTTGATGTCGTGTGCTATACGGACGGTTCTAAAATCAACGACCACACCTTGGATGGTCCCATGTAATACTTAATAGATATCTTGAGGAAAAGAAAATATGAAGCATAATATCCACCTAAATTACGTCGTCGATCGATGATATTCAGATTAGGATCTAGTTAATTGAAGTACTCATGTACTCAACGACGTAAAATCAATGTGATTGAAATCGAAAATTTATTAACATCCAATTAGTTAGCAGTGCGAAAAAAGGCGACGTGTAAAGTAACAAAATTAAGTTTTGATATAAAGCTTCCACTTTACAGCTTCCACTTTACAGCTACTGCCAATTGCACAAATTGCGACCTATCATGATAAAATTAGATTACATAAGACGCCATCGGAATATTTTTATCTATATACTAAAGTACAGAAGTGCTGTAATATGATCAACCATCTCTCTAGTTAGGAAATGAAAAAATTATGGTATATGAATAATATTATCACAATCATTTTAAAGGTTTTGATCCTCCCACATAGCCTTTCATTGCGGTTGAAAAAAATTAAAGTACTACATCGCATTATTATACACAAAGCTTGATATCCGGGCCCAATATGCCCACAAAATAAATCGGCGGTTAAAATGTCGTAATTATCATAGAAAGATGTGTTGAGATGATTACGTTGAACCTTCACTTTTTCGCAACGAGGTGAGCAGAGGACAACATCAAATTCGATTAATTAAAGACGTCCTCCGATTCCAAAAATTATTAATATCATAGCTTTACGTGTGGAAAGTTGGGAACGGCGCGATACCGCGGGGGTAACGCTAGACTTATCGTCGGGAGTCCCAAGTAGAACGCAAGAGAGAAAATTAGAGTACTACATCATATTATTATGTGGCATATTATGCCTTACCACGATCACTGCATCAAGCTCTAAAAATAACGTCATGTTGTGAGATATGGAACGGGGGAAAATAGGATGACATGTACCTACCTATCAAGCATGGCGTAGAATTTTCCAAAGAGCGAAAGTGAGTTTTTTAGAACTTTTTCAATAAATACTCAGTAATATGACATAAAATTCTGTGAGATTTTGTCGTCCCCATTTAGACCTTCGTTCCCAATGATATCGATGAGGGACGGGAGCAGGAGTTGTGATCAAAGGTGGACCATCCTGGAGCCACTTGGACCACTGCGAATCCTTCCATCTTGGGCTACACAGTACGGTGTTCCAAGCAGAAGTCTTTGCTGTTGCTAAAACGGCAGAGATACTGCAGGAACATGCACTGAGTAACACCAAAATCTTGATAAATTGTGATAGCAAATCGGCTATTCAGGCGATAAATGCTACGATTATCAAGAGCAAGGTGCCACTTCGGGCATCAAACTCCCTCAACTCACTTGGAAACACCAACAAGGTCACACTTAGTTGGATTCCAGCTCACAGTGGGTACGAGGGGAACGAGCTGGCGGACCAGACAGCGAAAGCTGGGGCGACCAACTCAAACGACAGCGCATCCAGGGTCTTACTCCCCATACCGCGTGGGGTATGTTTCGCGGCAATGAGGAGGAAGACCAAAGAGGATTGGATAAGCTCCTACAAAGCTGATCCTCCCAGAATGTTCAACATGATGTGGAGGGACAAATTTGCAAAGGAGCTATCCAGTATGGGTAGGAAGGATCTGAGAGTGGCTACTCAACTCCTGACAGGCCACACAGTCCTAAACTACCACCTCAAGAAACTGAATCCCGCTGTCCCTGCAACCTGTCCTCTGCGAAAGCGAAGATGAAACGGTATCGCACTTCCTGGGAAATGCCCTCCCTAGGCAGTATTAGGGCCGAGTACTTCGACACCTACTACTGTGCAGGTACCGACATCGTGGACAGGTTCAAACTCAACAGGATCGTCAGCTACGCCCACAGGACTGGTCGCCTGGCCCCTAAGAGAGTATGCGACGATTCTGCAACTACTTGAGGCTCTGTCCCTCACCGGACTGAGCCTTCAGTCACAGGGATACACTCAAGCCGTCCTCAGAGGATGTCGCGGAGGTAGCCCTCGCTCCGGCCACAGAAGGAGGGGCTCGACCCCGCCGCTGGGTCGGGAACGCCGTCCTGTTCCGACAGGATGGCAACGGGGAGGAACGGGACTCCCGTCCCATCCGGGCGCATGGGAGCTCGGAAGCGCTTGTCTCGGCCAGTTGCTTCCTCTCCTGGGCGCCGCCTGGGCCCTCGCTGGCCCATCCCCCTTCTAGTAGTAGCATCTCAAGTAAAGGCTGATAACACCTGATACAAGGGTAAATTTCAAGATTCCAGGGTTATATCAGCTATACGAAGGAGCTGTAAAGATACAGTAGGTACAGGTAAAGCTATATTCCCTCAAGAGATACAAAAGATCAGGACCAGCTAAGTAATAGGATCATTGGAGCACATGTAACTCACAAGGAGCCGTCAGCGTAGACGGGGTAGGGGGTGGTGAAGTGTACGATAGTAGTGGATATTACTACCACTGCGGGGAAACCTGGGAAGAGTCACAGTTACTAAAAATTACAAAACTGTTATAGGTAGAACAAAGCTATTCATCCTCTTAGCGATTGTGTCAAACAATTTGTGTTTCTCAACACAAACCCAGAATCACTTGAACTTTATACGGAGACTTTGAGCAATGAGTAGAAGTTTCACCTGAGATAACATACCGAAAGCGAATGCGGCGCACTTCTTGTAGAAGTTGGTCTGTCCGCCAGTGAAGACCTTGACAAAGGCAATGTAGAGGTTGACTCCCTCTACCATCATCCAGCACAGAGCGGAGAGGTAGAAGAAGTGGATGAGGATGGCAAATATCGTACACATCGCCTGAAATGTATCGCAATATGAGTAAGGAATGTCAGATTTCACGTACTAACCAATGCACATATTCTCTTGAAAGATAGTTTGTCATTCGAGTATCACCCAATTATGGTAGAACCTAATAAGCTAATAATAAATAATTGGAATCTTCAAACAACCAGTTATATCAATTTTGTGACCATTCAAAAACCTTTTCGAATCATTATTTCACCATAACACTTATCGACTTACGTATGACTCAGTCCTGTCCAGACCTATAAGCAGGAAGATGAGACCCATCATCAGACTGAAACTCAGCGAGATGTGGATCTTGTTGGACGGAGTCTTCCGCAGTGACCTGACCAAGGCGAGTGTTATTAGTTTTCTTATAGCACTATTCCCCTATCTTGAACGAGAAATCGCAGGCAATGGGGCTGAATCGATTTTATGAATCAAGAAATTGTTAGATTTGAGCCAATGTCCGGGTCAACGGACTGTAAATTGTGGCTAAACAGACGAAAAACAGGAATCTGTTATAGTCCTTAGCTAAATCAGTAACTCACTTAAATTTTGCGAGTCCGAGCACAGTAAGGAAGAGGCAGACTATGGAGATGGACCCCCCGATCAGAGTTATGGATTGCAGAGCGTCCACGTGAAATCCGCTCATCGTCAAATTACCCACGTTCTGGAATTAGCAGGGTCAGAGAGCAAATAGTTACCAAGTCTCTTGACCATGGAATCCCACGGCAATTACCACCACAGTTTTAGCTTGGATAGTAACTCGTGTCAAAGCTGGCTACTCTTGAGATTTTGTATCAGGTCTAGCTGACAACCGTCTCACATTTCGCGCTAAAAAGAAAAGATACCGCGCGCCTGCTCAAAGACCAATGTCTCTTGTCTATTGCGTCTACGCGCGTATTTGCCAAAAAAGTAAGCTTTTGATTGGCAGACTCACCATCAGAACAGCAAAGTTAGTGAGGTGGTTAGCCTTGCAGATGATCTTGTTATTCTTGTAGTCTATCTCCGTTACCATTCCCTTGGCAGACCACCAACTGCTGGTTACATTCCAGTACACACACGCAGCGGAGGGGTTGAATAGCTGGCCCTGGGGAGGGATAGCTGAGCAAGAATAAGGGGAATTCATGTCTCGTAGACCAGGAATAGAGGAAGTAGGTGAGCGGAAATATACCAGGCTAGTCTAGTTACATTTCGATTAAATCTTCTGAAATTGTAGCCGCTTTACTGAACGATTGCACCCATAAAGAGTAAAAGCAACGTGCACCGTGAGAAGTGTGAATACTGCGAAAATACTAAAATACCGACAGATATTTCCTCGTTATTACCTCTGGTGCAGTGAACTGGATGAGCACATCATCCTCCAAGTCCTTGATATTGCCGTAGTTCTTGCCTATTCCAATACCCACTATAGTACTGGCTACATGACAACTCTCATTACAAGGCAGTGTGACGCCTGGCTCTGTCGTGTCCTGAAATGTGACAACACTTCAGAAGAGGAAATAAAACTCAGTGGGATCAATTACTCAATTACTGAGAACATTTAGTGAGAAAATTCCTAAAAGGAAAACGAAGGGGGGGATGAAGCCCAAAAAAAACCAAAAAAAACCAAAAAAAACCTAGCCCAAGAATCGGAAAAGTAGGGTGGGCCTTGGTTTTTTTTGGTTTTTTGGTTTTTTGGTTTTTTGGTTTTTTTGGTTTTTGGTATTTTTGGTTTTTTTGGGTTAGGTTTTTCAAAAATTTTGACTTTTCATGCCAATATGGATTGTTGATGCTATTAATGTGTTGTTATTGATATCAATATAATTTCAAACAATATTCAGTTTTCATCGATTTTTTGGGTGATTCATGGTGTTTTATATGACATAATCAGCACGTCAAGGCATTGTTTTGGTGAACTATCAGCGATGCACTGCTCAAGAGTTGCCGAGGGTCAGTCAGCATTGATCAGCAGGGGGTAAATAGGGTCAAACTTGAATCACCTGGCCACTCAAAGCTGAAATAAGGACAAAGGGGCCCTGCAAACAGCCAAGTGCTAGTGAACCAGGGGGTTTCTCAGGGCTCACTGGTTGGCTCATGGCTGATAAAGTTCAGACTAGTGTCATCTGAGATTAACAAGGTGTTTTGCACAGGAAAAGTCACCATGTTAAAAGATAGCCAAGGGTCGCCAGGGAACCAGTCACTTATGATTGTCAGGTAATGGTCAGAAGGAGCCAGGAGTTAGACAAGGTTAAGCAATGGGTCGCCATGCTACTATGGGATCAAAAGGCTTTTTGAGGATGAAGTTGAGTGAGGGCAATCAAGGGATAATCACTCATTCAGTTGTTATTAAGGGACAGCCAAGGTTCAGCACGAAGTCAGCCAATGGTCATAAAGGGACCACTATTGCAATCAGAAGAGGCGAGAAGGTCACTCAGGTTTTTAACTTCTTGCTAGCAGTCAGTAAAATATCAAATAGGTATCAGAGTGCTGTTTCACCCTTGATTCACCTACTCAAAGCAAAAAAAAATATTTCCTGTGTGCTGGCGGTATATACAACATGGAGGGGGAGAACTTACATGTCTTGCCCTGCTCAATGCGGTGATGTCCTAGCTGCATGGCCTGGCTAAACAAGGAACTGAAACCGTAGGGCTCCATACAGGGTTAGCTCTGCACGTTCTGGTAATACCTCTAGTGCTCAGAATTGAGGGCCAGGAAATAAAATGAAAAACTGTCAAATTGTAAAACTTATTCAAAACAGTCATAGATAGTGTTAAAATAGTGGGTCGATAGTGACCACTGACCGAGGAATCAGCCTGAAAGGTTCACTTCAACTAGGGTTCAGTAGGAGAGTAGGGAAGAAGAGGAGACACCTGAGACCTGCAACAGGTCATAAGTCATTTGGGGTTCACTCAGGGCCCCAGGATCAGCTCTGATATATAAATGGATGCTTTACATGACTGATTATTATTGGAAGTCACTAAGACGTGAATACCTAAGAATACAGTTGAAAACTATAGGAAAAAGTATAGGTACCTATTGGAAATCATCTTATAATACTACTTGATAAAAAACTCTGCAAGTGTCTTAATAACAGAGGAATTTAAGCACGACAATAATAAAATGTTTTGAAAACCAAAAGTCATGAACGTGAATTTTCAATAATTGGACCAATTTTAGAACGATTAGATGAGTGAAAATATTCAATTATATTCAGTAGATTACACAACTGTAGGTCGTTTAAGCTACATACCAAGCTCCTGTGGATCTACACACATGGTAGACATCATAAAACAATCGAATTTTAACCTAAAAATCGTTTGAAAGGTGCTAGAATTTACTAAAATGTAACCCAAAAAAAACCAAAAAAAACCTAAAAAAACCAAAAAAAACCTAGCCCAAGAATCGGAAAAGTAGGGTGGGGCTTGGTTTTTTTTGGGCTTCATCCCCCCCAACGAAGCAAATGTGATACAAAGTGATAGAAAGAGATTGCATACCACGGCACTATCCGTATGCTATCGGAGTTGCCGATTTATGTCCACAACATAAAAATCTCTATAAGCGACTATGAAACTAACGTTTCCGATGAATAGCTTGTCACTCCTGAAGACAGAGAACCAGACCCTGTCAATGTGTTTATCAGCAGCTTTCCTTATCGTAGAGGGGAGGAAGATCCCGATACCCGTCAATCCCTTCATCTGAGGGGAATTGTACTCTTCAGTATCAAAGATGGGGAAATAGAAATACTACATTTTAAAATTTTACCTTGACGGCGAGGGAAACAGGACAAAACAAAGTTTTGCCCAGTCAAGATTTCAGATGACACATTCTAGTTCCCACAGTGTTAAATTACCGCATACCTTGGCACTTTTAGCTGGTCTAACATCTAGCTCTGTGGACAGCATACTAGAAGGATCAGCTATAGATATCTTAGCTTGTATTGACTCTGTTAGATCCAACCTGTGACAAGTATTTAGTAGACATGTGGAAGGAACAGCAGAGAATAATTCCAATTATTCTTGGAATGTTAGCCGGATAAAGAAGCAAAAACAAGCGAAAATAGAGGCAGTAATTCTCAAGTGAAATGTTAATTCTCGAAGTAATAAACGGTGATATTATGTTATTAACAATTAATCAGAACATACCTTACCCTTGTGCCAATATGCTCATAGTAATTAGTGAATTGTCGCTAACGAATGATACCTTGTCCACGAACAGTGCTATAGATTCCCGAACTATCGCTGACCCTGGACGACCGCCTAAATCCACCATGTCAGCTGATCTATCTATCATCTCCAGCAAACTAGGAAAAACAGAAAATTTATAATTATATCCAATATTATTGCACATTTGAATCACCAATTCACTAATTCAGCCCTTCGATTTCAAAGCCGGGAAATCAAACCTTTCTCTACTCAACAAGTTCAGACATCAGATTAAAACTTTTTTTACCTACAGGTACCTAGCAAAGTACTAAAGTAAGAATTTCATATCTAATACCTTCTGACGATCCGCTCCTCCATTTCAGCCATCCAGAGCTGGGGCACATCCATCTTCATACACACTGTGTCCACCGTGTCTATGATGTTGTCCTGCACTGACATCGTTACGTTACCTGTTGCTAGCGCACGCTCTGAAGGGAAGGCCGGTTATAAAAGACGCTTATAAATTACACAAAAAGCTCAGAGATTTTCTGATAATAAAGTGTACCTAAACATTTGATTTTATGTCAACAACCAGCAGCAACCAAATTATCATGATTGATTTTATGCCTTTGATAGGCTCTTTTCTTTCCTCTCACCCACCAGTAAGGTTAGCCAGCATCTCCAAATGTAAGGAGGTCAAATCGTCAGCGTTCTCCATGATCTTCTTCATTTCAGTCGTTACGTGCAGCACGTTACCAGCAGAGATATCGCTCTAAGGGGCAGTGAGTTTATAGTTTCAGTATCAGTACTTCAGCAGACTGAGGATAGAGGCTGATAACCTTAACAGAGGCAAGGAATTCATTCATTTTCACACGTTTTAACACATTCTGGTCTTCGGGTTAAACACTCCGCATCATGCACACGAAATACGGCAGTAATTCGCAACACACGCTCACACACCTCGACCAGACCGTACAAAAGCTGCGCACTCTCACTCATAAAGGCACACGACTTGAGGTTCCTCCTCAGTTCCTCCAGATCGAACCCTTCCGGAGTGCACTTCATGCTTATTATGAGGGGGTCCCTGCGTGGTAAGGGGGAGTAGTATGGACAACACACTTCCATGAATAACTTACCGGAATAACATGGCGTATTGGGTTATAAATTCATATGCCCGATTGCTCTGACATGATTTAGATGCTGATTCAACTGAATTACTAAAAGAAGCCGAAATCTTTGGCTTTTACATATAATATCATCAGTGCCTATAATGAGAAAAAGCTAAAATCATGAGTTAAAATCATGAGTTATATTACTTCAAAAAGAACCGCCGTGATTTGGGTTTTTAACGTACTCCCTGCTGTAGAAGTTGCCAGCAGGACACAGGATGTACACCGAGTAGTCCAGGTGTATTATGCTCTCCCACTCAAACCTGCCCCGGAACTTGTCCTTCATCTCACCCGCAACACACTTATCTGGGGAGTGAGGGAAGGGATAAGGGATCATATCACCCGCAACACACTTATCTGGGGAGCGAGTAAGGGATTAGGGATCATATCATTCGGGATGGGGTACTGAACATCCATGAAACTCAGACGGTACATTTGTTTTTGTAGCTAGTTGATGGCGCTAGTCTTAGCCAAAATTTCAATGTGACACTTGACTTTCTTCTAACCTGTTTTAGCGCAAGTCTCAATGAGACACTTGACTTTCTTCTAACCTGTTTTAGCGCACGTCTCAATGAGACACTTGACTTTCTTCTAACCTGTTTTAGCGCACGTCTCAATGAGACACTTGACTTCTAACCTGTTTTAGCGCAAGTCTCAATGAGACACTTGACTTTCTTCTAACCTGTTTTAGCGCACGTCTCAATGAGACACTTGACTTTCTTCTTGCTCTGTCCGGGACAGTATCTCGAGGTGCTTTGTCTGGAGTGAGGTTCTCTGGCATGTGGCAGCTCCTCACCATGGTGAGACTGGAGTCCCCGCACCTTCCAGTACACGGTCCCTCCTCTGTCCAGTCCGACCACCCTCGCTTCTCTGAGGAGGGGTTAGTGGTATTGGCGTCACTTAAACCCTGAGGGGTGAAGTTTACCCACAGTGCTCCATTATAGTGTAAACTTAAACCTATTGGTTTTAGTTTTACCCATAGTGCTCCTTGTCTTGCTTCTCTGAGGGGTGAGTGGTATTAGTTTTACCCACAGTGTTCAATGGGTCGACCATTCAGCGCCCAGTATCAGACATATCCTGCACGATTATTGGTTGAATCTCAAGACGCTATTGCGTATCGGTAAAGTTATATTCCCATGTCGATAATAATATGTTTAAATAGGACTCATACACCAATGTCAAGGAACTAAGAGTGTAAAGTGTTTGATTCATGACGTCTAAACGCCTGACATTTTGGGTGTAGAGCGAGAGTTAAAATTGTAAACATTTCATGGCGCCAAACGCATGGGAGTTAAATTATTTGCTGGTATATCGTAAAACTGAAGCGTTAAAATGTTCACTGCTTTCATGAGAAAAAGGCTTGCGGCTTGCCGAAATTGTCATAGCTGTTCAACCCTAAAATTTAAGTTTTAATCATATATCAATTGGATATGATATGAAAATTTACAATTTACGCAGTGAGGCAATAGGTTTGTCGGTACACACGAATCCTACGATTGCAGCTGTTACTGCTTTTGGAATAGAAGTTAAACCTTCCTAATAAACGCTATGCCATACCTAAACACACAACCAACAGGAATCAATAAAAGGAATAAAACAGGAAATAAACAGAAACACAATGGGAATTAAAGAGGAATTGCAGAAGAATTAAGCAGGAATTACCTAAAAACTAAAAAAGGAGGTAAACAGGAACAAAACAGGAGTTAAACAGGAATATTACAGGAATTAAGCAGAAATAACCTATGATGGGTGAGAAACATGGTGATTCCTCCCCCTTACCTATGATGGGTGAGAACATGGTGATTTCCTCCCCTGCTTTAGCTAGGAAGCAGCGCTCCTCAGTGCAGCGCAGTGGTCTCCGATCAGGGTCAGTGAAGTAGAACACATCACTCGGCTCCAACGTCTCTCCTGAGGGAGGAATGTAGGTTTAGTGCTCTGAGGGAGGGATATGAAACTACCTTTAAATTTTGCGTATAAGTATTCCGCCAAAAGACAAAAGTATAATCGTTCGGCGTCAACGACTGAACGATGGAAATGCTGGTTGTGCGATAAAAACATGAACAGGATACATTCGATATCATACATGACACATCCGATAATCACCGGATGATCAATTAAAACGTGTCAAATGAATAATTGCAGCAGTAACCATACCATCGTGTTTAGACTCTGATTGTAGCATGAACTGTGTACCAGAATCTATTGACCCAGTACACTTAGCATCATCGCACTTTACTGCCAATCCTGTGAAATCATGAGGAATAAAACCTTGCGATTATAATAATAATTCAGGCTGCCAACTTGAGAACTTGGCAAAAGAGGACAAAAGAGACTGGATAGCACTGACTCTATTTAGAGAGAAAAATCAATTTGACGCCTCCCCTTGACCAAGAAACCACGTAATTTAGCAACATTTACCTTGTTCATTGTTGAGCATCATTGATACTCTGCTTCCAAACAGAATAGAAGTAACTCCTTCAGACGTATCGAGACGCAAATCTGTTCCCTGCAAATTAATAATTAAGTTTCTGGACAGTTATTCTAATTGCTATCATTCGAATCAGAGATTCGGGATTCAAAATGTCCGTGAAGGCCCGGCATAATCCCAGGTATTACGCGGCGTAAACTAGGTTGGAATATCACGGTAGTCACAGCAATTTTCGTTCTCTAATCTCTATTGAGAGGGATTTAATTGTTTGGGTTTACACCTCAACGATCAGTCTCTAAGTGTCCAGGAAAACTGCTGTATAATGTCTGCTTCATAACCATACGCACAGAACTCTGGTGAAATGGTGAATATTCACCACTGAGCCACTGCTCCATTAACTTTACGGTCTTTGTAGCTTTGAAGAGTGCCCTTTTATTCAGTTTATGCAGATTATTTAGACTGACAGTCTACTATTCTATTCTATAATACAGTTATACTTCAATAGGTGCAATATTGACGGCTGTTAGCCGTCTCCTCACACGCATTTTGCTTTCCAGGAGTCATTAATAAGTCATGTCAAAAAAGTTTGAATACGTTGCAATGTCGCCCTCCATTGTATGAGGTCAAATTTCACTAGGTGGAAGGATTTTCTGATTTTGTTACAGTTTTACCTTGAAACTCTTAGGGCGAATAGTGGGAAAGGGGTGAATATAATGAGTTAATTCAGATGGGTTAATAGAGAAGTATGACTAAATGGGTGAGTTTGACTTAATTTTGAATTGGTTAATTGACAGACATTTTACTTGAAACACAGAATGAAAGTTCCTTAATATAATATCTTGATACCATACAATATCTCGATAACCGTGATGTTACATCATGGCTACTGTTGTTTTTTGCAATGCACCTTATTGTGGTTGGTTCTCAGTATCATGTTACCACAATCCTGACGTCAGAAATATCTCAAAAAGTCAATAATAAGTTTTGGAGATGGGATGTAAGCAATATGCAGTTGAATTATGTTATAGTCATCATTTCCAAATTTTCCATGGTGTAAGTGAAAATTAACAAAAAATGAACTCAAATGCTTATTTCAGAACTGAGCATGAAGTCATGAGATGTATCATTCTATTATTAAATAATGATAACTCTGAATAATTACTGTGAGTAGTGACTAGAGAGCGAACTATCACTCTCGTTCCTAGTTCATTCCATATTCACCCTTTAATAACCTTCTGTCTAAGCATTGATTTGTAGGTATCTGATATCTGCAATGTAATCGTTTTGTGTAACTTATTGTTATATTAACCCATTGAAATTTAGTCATTAACCCATTAAAATTTAGTCATTAACCCATTGAAATTTAGTCATTAACCCATTAAAATTTAGTCATTAACCCATTGAAATTTAGTCATTAACCCATTAAAATTTAGTCATTAACCCATTGAAATTTAGTCATTAACCCATTGAAATTTAGTCATTTACCCATTGAAATTTAGTCATATTCACCCCTTTCCAACTTCTTCTGGTAGTTATTCCTCGGAGTTAAAAATAACCCAATTTATTTAACTGTGCAATTAAATTCATCCTTTTGTGAGATGAATTATATAACCTATGCCAAGTGCGGCGTACTGTAAAGAATGCTATCGCAACATATTATTGTACTTTACGACAGTTTTGACACAACTTCGTTTAAATAAGTAGCATGTAATAAAAGGATAACGCTGGTTGGTAGACATGAATCCAGAGGTGGAGGAATATTTCTGGATTTCTTTCAACATCTTCGTGATTCTATTCTCCTTCTTTGGTGATACGACTATCTTGGTGGCGTCGATAAAATTCAATGCGTTCACCCTCCACAAGTCGATAGTGGCTGTCATTCAGCACATGGCAGTATGTGATCTTATTCTCAGCTGTATGTGTTTAAGAGATCTCCACAGAAGTCACCTCAGTAGTGACTTCGTTATGGACGTGTCCGACTATCAGATCCGAGGACTGTGGGAGGCGGAAATCGGGCAGTATGTCTACTGGCTGAGTATCAATGCCACGTTCTTCTTCACAGCTACTTTAACTACAATCAAGCTCCTGATCATCATGTACCCATTCCAAGCACGTCTTTGGACTAAGCATAGAGCTCATCTGGTATGTGCAGCTATCTGGTTAATATGTCTTCTGTACGTTGGTTTTGGGTTTACATCTCACGGGAAGGGAAAGTGGAACTATTTCAAGTGATAAGTTGGCTGGAGATAAGCATTCTGCTACTACTACTTTCAGTAGTGATCTTTACTTCAGCCCGGCTGGTATACGAGGCATTTAAAGTGGTGAGGTACGGTAGAGACCGTCTTAAGATCGAGGGAATATCTACAGTAATAGCCACTGCCATGGTTTTCAGTACCACAATCCTGCCTAAGGTGGTGAGAAGAATTGCCAACAAGTCAGGAGCTTCCCTTTTGCAAGTTAAGGCGGGTAATGTATATTTCTACACTTTAAGAGTCAGTGTGATGGCTAATTTCTGTATATACAGTCTAACTGTAATGAGCTTCAGAATGTTTCTGCTTGAGCGAGCTCGCAGACTCAAGAACGCAATCTGCTGCACATCTGCCGGAGCAGAATCAGAGAGCGTAACGGTAAGTCACAGTAGAGGAAACCTACCATCAGAACAATCCACAGAAGTAGAATTTACAATCCGCAAGGGTAACCAAACAAAAGGAGCAGATACCCCAGATCCAAGTAGGCGGGGTAACCAAACTAAAGAACAATGTAAAGGAGCAGATACCCCAGATACAAGAAGGAAGGGTAACCAGCCTAAGGAGCAATTTACTTCAGTATATGCAAACAGAACGGGAGACCAAACTAACCAGCATGACAGTGAATGCTGAAAATACACTTGGGTGAGAATATGGTGCTCTGTTACGGCACATGACACCCAAATAAGCTACAAAAACAATTTTACTGATTTAGTAGGAAAGCACAGGAAATTACAAAAAAACTAGTTCATTTATCATAATTACGTTATGAATTTTTATCGTTTTCTTTTATTATTTGGATAATTATCCTTGTATAGTTGTATTGATTATTGACACACATCTGATTTCATATAATATGTACTGCATGTACTATGCTGGATAGTTCTTACGTTTGTAAAATGAGATTTATTCTTCATTTTCGTTCTGAAGTAAGATGGCATATGCAAATTTCGATTTTATTTTCCGAGCACTTGAATTGCAAATCAATACGGAGTTTATGGACCAAATCGGCAAAAGTTGCATGTAAATTATAATTAAGATTAATTGTAATGCTTGCATATGCAGGTAGTTCTCTTTGAAGAATTACCTTGCATCCTGGGTGGGTACAGAGTTTCATGTTTCCCTTCTCATAAATCAGAGCTTTACCATCCAACTTCAGCTTCAGAGACTCATTCGTTCCGAGCGATCCTGGAAAAAAAGGTAGTCTGACATTGACAAAGTATGACATTTGACAAGAAAACAACACTCACCTTTCACTGACACCACTAACTAACACTGCTCGTACTCACTGACACCATTAACTGACACCAATCGCTGACAACAATCGCTGACACCACTCACTGACACCACTCACTAACACAACTGTCATCAATTCACTGACACCACTCGACTGTTACCACTAACTGACACACCTCACTGACACACCTCACTGACACCAATTCATTGACACCACTCACCGAAACCACATACTGACACCACTCACTGACACCACTCACTGACACCACTCACTGACACCACTCACTGACACCACTCACTGCACATTTCGTTGTGTCCGAGTGCCCCCACGCCGACATCCTGGGTTCCGAAGTTGAGGACATCACCCCACCGTAGGAGGATCTGTTCGTCCCGTGTGAGGACGGTCTTACAGAGCATCATGGTGGAGGAGAGATAGCGTAGCTCTGCAGCTGACAGCGACCCCTGAGTGAGGTTTAAATAATGTATAAATGTATGATGTATAAATAATGTACAAATGTATAGGACTACAGGGAACCTGATACATGGTGTACAATGTATAATTTATAGAATTATAGGGTACAAAGAACATCATACAAATTTTACAATGTTCTCTCTGCAGTAAACCATAACATCACATCTTCCAACTAACGTTCCAGATGTTGAAGTTGGAGATGTCCCCCTCGAAGTACTGGTCCTTATCCAGCTTCTGATCCGACGTGCTCTCCTGGAAATCATCCTGCTCTGCCCCCAGAATCATGCGTCCGTACCGAGCTCGAGCTGAACTATCTAATGATATGGAGTGTCGTGTTATCAAATTTAGATGTTCATTTGTGGGTACTTCAACTTCTTCCAAAACAGAATGAACGGTTAAATGAACCAGATATCAGCCATGTACCATACGGTTAATCTAATCGAGTGTATGAATTTTCTCACCAGAATTGATTTCCCGTTTGATTGACAAGTCCTCCTCGTCAACAAATATTCTCATTTTCGACTCTTCAGTGGAGTAAGAAAAACACAGAGTGTGCCATACACCGTCAGCCAGATCTGAAAATTAAAAAATAACATATATCAATAAGCTCATTGTTCTATGACTGTTCGAAATCTATCAATTCATCAATACAAAAAGGAGACATATTTATGACTTATATGGGACAATAATTCTGGCATCAAAATTTTAGGGGTTCCAAAATATAGTTTTTTCTATGTTAACATCCAGGCATTTTGTCGTAAAATACCCAAGGTGTCGTAAGGTATCCCAAATCCCAATCCATGTAACACTGACTGCACTCCCAAAAAAGTGCAATACACATACCTTTGCTGACGAAGAAGGGCACGTTGTGGATCATGATGAGTAGCGCTTGTCTCGTCACCAGGACCAGAAGCTCGTTATCATTGCTGCTTGTAGCGTACGAGATGATGGTTCCTGAACGAGGCGGAGTTTTCAGAGAAATGGGGTCTCCAGACATCGAATAAAAGCTAATGTCATAGGACAAGCCGCTGTAATTTAATGGTAATGGATCTGTGAGAGCACAGGTGAGAGAGATCATTAATTTGGAGTTAGTGGTAAGGTTGAGGATTGTTATTAAGTTATTACCTTTGGCTTTAGCAGATTTGAAGGAAACACACGTTGTGGTTTCAATGACGGTGACCCCAGGAATGGGGTCTATTATCTTGACAACGGAGGAGGTGGCTTGGTTGAATACCAGGGAGGTCGTGTGGTTGTAATCTGAAATGCAAACCTTTATCTAAGCTAAATCGGGGAATGGGGACTATATAAATCACCAAATTGTTACTATAACATCAACAAATTTCTTCTTTCGCAATAGCATTTAGACCTTTAACTCTTCAATGCCTTGGAGGATTTTATGAGATTGACGGCAGTTAGATATTCTATGACGAGTCACGAGGTTACGTACTCGTTTCCACCATGCAGACGAAGGGTAGAGCTGTCTTCCCATCTCTCAGTTCCCAGTTCCCCCGAGTGTCAATGGACAGCTTGTCTCCCCCCATATACCTCGGATCCTGGGGGTTTAGAAAGTTAAGGTGTTTTCTGCGTGTTTACTTCGCACTTCTGAAAAGGTTCGACAGAATACAACTCATCACCAGAACTATAATTGATAATGTATCGACGAGGAATCAGCTTACTCGAAGGATACAGAAATCTGTGTGGCATTGACTCATCAGTAAGCGAGTTTACGGTTAACTAGCACATTGATTGGTCGATGTCAACTAGACCGATTGGAAGGTGAAACGGCGCCGACAAAGTAACGGGTACCAACCACCACTACACAAAATTACTGTAATTACCTGCTGCAGGTCAGTGAAGATGTCCCCGTTGTTCCACGCCACAAAACCATCCTTCACACTTCCCCCCACCCAGACTGGGGTCCTGGAGGAAATGGTGCGTATTCAGTCGACTCATGGTGACACTTGGCAGTGAGAGGTGTTTTTTACCAGAATCTTTCGGAAGCCGAACCAAATATAAAAGAAAACTCAATAGCACAATAGGCACATAAGAGTCCTCAGTCATCCTGTATGGTGCCATGTTCGCTAAAAAAACTAGAATAAGAGAGAAGCCTGGTAGCCTGGTGACTGGTATCTCACACACCTGGTACCCTGGTGACTGGTAACATACCTGGCAGCCTGGTGACTGGTAACATACCTGGCGGCCTGGTATCTCACCTGGCAGCCTGGTGACTGGTGATGAGTCTCTCCAGCAGCTGGAGCTGTGGTATGGTCTCGATGGTTGCCATTTCACCAGTCAGCGCCTCACACCGCCCCTCACTGTCATTGTAGGTTGCAGGGGTGCTCATGTAACGGTAGATACTCGCTGCAGGAGGGAAGTGCTGTTAATTAATTAGTAAATAATTACAGTATCATTGGGGTATTGGTCGAAAACTTGCTTTTTATCCGTCAGGAGCTGCAAAAATTCCACCAATCTTATTTCATTTATCTTATTGTACTTTGTGTCCACCCCCTATCCTCTGAGAGGATTTTTTGCAGTGGTGATGGATTTCCGTGATGTCGTAAGTTATAAGTTTTTTATCATTTTTTACCTACTAACTCTAGAGACATGGACTGATCAGGGTACAGCAATTCTGTACTGTGGTTAGTAGATAAAAATATTTACTTCGGAGAATATTCCCGTCGCGCCCATGATGAATGATTATGTATCTCACTTTTGAATTTCCGCTAATCAATAGTACAGTATGCTGCATTAATTTTCATATTATACCCATCTTTGAGATCACCAGAAAAATTATACAAATAAAAACTAGGTAATCGGATATTTTTATAATTTTATGCTCGTATATCCTAAGTTCCAAGGACCTTTTCCTGCTATAATGAGCCGGAAAAATGTTGTATTTTGTGTTCTTTCACACCCGAATCCGTTCTGCAGAGACTTTGATAAGTTTCTATACCGTTCAGAGCAAATACAGGCCAGACGAATGTTGCAGCCAGACCTGAAAAAATGGGTGTATCGAAAAAGTTGGTCACGTAGAAACGGTGCGCGCGTGAGGTTTCCGACATCATCAAACCTTAGAATGGCGAAATGATGACGAACATTCGGCTATCTCTCTCGTGAGCACCACCAAACACCCCTTCTTTCACTCCGCACTTCCACACTTTGTGGTATTATAATGACACCTGTCCACACTTTGCCGCACATACCAATGGTTGATTGACTCAGCTCCATCGTTTACGTAATTGCTCTGCCGTTGTCAATATATATGAGACAATATAATATTTGCTAAAGCTTTTTTTTCAAATTCTCGTTAATAATATGCTCTAATAAAACGTTACTTACCTAATGTATGAATATTAAACGGAATTCTTCGCATATTTGTCATTTTGATTTATTTCGTTATTTCAGGAATTCCACGGAATTCTATAACGGGTCGCACATTTGTGAGATCCGACTCCAAAAGAGTCCTTCAGTTCTCAGTACGAACATAAGGCGGAGTGACGTCATCAATTCACCATTCTAAACCTTGATAATGAAGTCACTCCCCCACCCCTCCTATATTGTATTTGAGCGTGAGACAGTCTGATCGTAGCACTTCCCGGTATGGATGAGAAGCCTACCATGGATATAATGTGACCAATCATCAAGCTGTCAGCGAGGAGTGACCGATGATTTAAATATATTACGAAAACTTTTATTATATTCCATAACAAATTCTTTGTAACGCATTTTTGTGTGAGTGTGGTTTTTAACAACTCTGATTATTAGGTTGCTCTTTGAGGTTGCTGTTGCTTTTGATCCGACGCCATGTCAAAGCTTGTTTACATTGAATACCCTTCACCGCTCACCAAGGTTTGACTAATACTCAAATAGTTCATTGTGGATGAAGTTGATTGTCTCCTTCTCGATTTGTTAAATCTTCTTAATATCTTAACATCTTAACATCATGATATAGTAATATGAAAGAGTTCACAGACAAGTATATCAATTATCATATCCAAAATATGCAGTATGCCTCTCCAGTCTCTTCTTTCTTGTCTTAACATCTCCTATCTTATCCCCCACAGCCTAGTTTCATTCTCTTTAGACATCACTTCAAACAAACACCGTTCCAAGGTCTCGTAAAATGAGGGTGTTCCAGCGTCATCACCTAAGCACTTTAAGCTCTGATAATGACATCAGATCACCAAACACTTCTTTTCCAGGTGTCGTGTGCTAACGTGGAAACCAATGAAGAGGTAGAAGTGACCACCATATCCCGGGGTATCTGTAAGGACATCAGCTGCATCCCTAAAACTAAGGGAGTCTACAGGATGGAGCTGGAGTTCGAGTACGATCCAGCTGTGATGAGCAGCATCAGTTCTATCAAGATCCAGGGGGCAGGGCAAAGTGTAAGTTTTGATTTATTGTGGGTTTGTTTTAGCATGATGAAAAGAATTTTTCAAGGTTCTCTTGCCTTTCGCAGCATGAAAGGCAATTGCAAGTCAGAACCTTTGAATAAATATTTTCAGAAGACCACTGAAGAAGTGAAGAGCACGGAAGAAATGGTACATTTCGACATCCCTGGGCTGACGAATGCTAAAGCAAACGACGATGGCACTGTCACCTTCGAGTCAGTTAACTGTCTTCAAATTGTCCAATTCGTGTATATCACACATTTATTTCCGAACGATCAAGAGAACTAACATAAACGTTTTTCTCAACGGATGCTCGTTATGATCATCATAAACATAACTGACCAGTGACCATCATCTGATCATGATTAACTTGCACTGACTATTAAACTGAACCCTTGCACAGGATCCAGTCAGCGGACGGCAGCACTACTGAAGTTAACGCTGACATACCGGGAGTGAAGCTCCATAAAAAAGAGGATGGATCTGTTTCAGTGTCGTAAGTGTTTGGTAGTCATTCATGACGTTTATACTGAATACTCAGATATTGATGAAAATATTAATCCCCAACTGACGACTACTTAAGTATTTAGCATAAATAATGGACAACTTCAACTCTATCTCATCAATAAAATAAATATCATCTCAATAATCATTGCTCATTAAATCCCTGATCCGCCAGCGTTCCCAGCCCACGACCAAGTCGGAAGGTAACAACAATCAAATACCACGAGGAAATGCCAGCCTTCACCTCGACCTCAACTACCACAACAACAACAGTAAGTCTATTATTGTGCTAGTTGTTGATATCAGGTACAGAGAACTTGTTTTGTTGATTACGAATTTGATTAATAAAATAAATGATCTGAGATAAATTTAAGCTGATAGAAATAATTTCTTCCAACAGACGAGTGTGCCTAAGACAGTGGTTGGTTCGATCAAACTTCCAACGCAGCAGAACATCACCGCCAAATTACCTTGCTCCAAGGAACATCAGGACACAGCCAGAGCAGAGTGTACCGGGCCAGATGGCACTCAGGTGGAAACACAGGTAATGATTGGCACGGGGCCAGATGGTACTCAGGTGGAAACAAAGGTAATGATTGGCACGGGGCTTTAACTACCTAATTAGAACCTACCTTTAAGAACCTAATTAGTATCTAGACTGGCTTTAGAGCATTCAAAACAAACCAACGAAGCAATGGGATTCTATTTACGTAAAATTTCAAACATACCTATTTCAGTGCTCACCTCTTGATGACAATACAATGAAAGTCGTCTTCTCGCCCAGTCTCGGCAATGGAATCTACAGTCTCAACTACTACATAGCTGACAAGATATTCCCAGGATGCCCCATACAAATGGATGTCAAGGGTCTTTAGAGTTTAATAAATATTTGAAATATTGCATGGTGAAATCGGGAAGAATTTCCAACTACCTGTGTTGCCTTAGTTTCTCGTTTACAAGAAACTCGTTCATACAAGTTTTATTGGGCACTATTTGACAAATTTTCGATTTTTCTGTGTGTAATTTTTGAAAATTTTATTTTTATGATATTTCCATTTTGTAGAATCCAATTCATATGTGCTTTGAATTATAATTAATTTTTGAAGAATTTCATATGCATCATTTATTAAACATTCGTTTCATTGAATGACTAATTTAACCTAAAGTAACTAAGTAAGCATGAAAGTAAGTCGTCAAGTTCAAACACAGCCGCAAGATTCTGATATGAGGATTTCTAAAATTCAGATCGGTTGGTCCATGCAATTCAGTTGGTCCATGCAATTCTTCACAAGAACAATTGATTGAGGTAAGTCAAAAACATATGTTCATTCTAAAAATTATACAGTCAATTGAGAAATTGGAAACCATTCAGCATCCTGATGGAGGAGGCTCCCTGTCCCAATTTATTTTTTTGAGTTCGGGACTGGTTTTTGGGACAAACAAAAACGGGAAAAAATCAATAATGAAAACTTCAATTTTAAACGGACCCAAGTAGCTATTTTATTGTTGAAATAAGGTTCTTCTATTTTTGCCAGAAATTTATATCCATACCAAGCTCATTTGGTTGTGTTTGACTGCAGCAATTAAAGCCTTGTTAACTTCAAAAGATAGATAAATAAAAAGATCGTGACAGTTTCAATGCCTCAACTGAGCTGCTATGTCACACAGCAAAGCAAAACAGACATAAACTTCAAGTGACATGGTACCTATTGCTGAGTTTAAAACTGCCATGTTCTTTTCTCATGTCATAGTTTTTGAGGGAAAGATCGCTAAACAACCGCCAACAAACACAACAAAATCCTTTTTGATATTGGAAAAATATCAGCTGCTTTTCAGAGCAAGGCTGTTTCGTCCAGTTTGTCATTTTCTCCTAGTTACCCCATTTGTCATTCTCGGTTTCCACTTTTGAGCCCCGTTTGAGCCCATTTGACTGTCCCATTTATCCTTTTGAATAATTGACTTTTAAGTCCCATTTCGGACAACATTCCAAGGGTCCCAAATTTCCTTTGTCCCAAACTTTGAACTATGGGCAAACTTTGGCAAACACTTTTTTTTGGCAAACTCGAAAATCTAGGGATTAATTTGCCAGAGTTTAACATATTCCGGGAATTCTAACATTCACTAATACAAAACATTTGCACTTACTTCTAGACCGTTGACATAGAACAGCTTGGCTGGTTTTCTGGAAGCTTGGATCCAGAATCCAGGTTCCCAGCTTTGTGAACAATCCAGCTTCTGTAAAGTGAAGGGTGTTAACTTTATTCGTGCAATAAAATCAGTGATCAGACGTTTCAGACTGAAAGGGTATCAGAAGCAAGAATTAGAGACGAAGCCAATCGATAAATTAATACTAGTGAACTAAATTAATTAGTAAACTAACATGGCCGAAGTACCGTGAATGTTTACCTTTCGTAAGAGGGTCGAGAGCCCAAGCCTTATCGTAGTCGAAGTAGGTGAGTATTTTAGCTGCGTACTCTACTATGTAATCCGTACTTAGGAAGGCCAAACTGCCTCCTTTCAAAAGGCAGGATTGCTTAGCTTCTTCCAATGTCAACTTCTCTTCTATCAGCGATAACTTGCCGTCTGAAATATTTGTTTTGTTGGTGGATCATAGATTTGATATTGTTAATTCTAATATTTTTTCTATGCTTAGCTTAGAGCATTCTTGCGAGTTGCAATATTTATTGTTCGGTATAAAACAATTGCAACATCAACTGTCATATCAATCCATACCTAAATGTCCATATGAAATAAAATTCCAAATTTTGGGTTCCACAGGCTCCAAGATTATACGTAGCCTGACATGTCACGTTTATTCATGCTTAGGAAATTGTAACTTGATTGGCCAGCATTTAGTAAATTTTTGTCTAAGTACAAAGTAAGATTATATTGTGCTCTTGTCACTCAATTGATCTGTCATGAAACTAGCCGACATGACAATAGTAGTAATAAAAAAGAAATTAAAATAAATTTCACGGGCTTCAAGGCGCTATTCAGTCGCAATTACTACCCAATAGTTTCGAACACTTGCAATCACAACTGAATTTAAAGCTCATAATAATTATCAATGAGATTATTCATATGATCTGTCACTGTCGGCATTGTAAATCAATGAGGCACGGAATCAAAGTGACTAAATCTCAAATCCACATCTTGTAGGGCGTTTGCTTCATCAAAAAGTAAACTAGAGCAATTCGATAATTTACATGCTGCAATTTCACTTCTCGTGTAGTTTAAAAAGCTTTGAAAAGAATTAATTCAACGCAAAATGTAACATAGAGATATGGACGGATCAAATCAGTAAGCACAGCACTTCTGATCTGTGGTTTGTAGACTAAAATATCACCTTATTTCGCTTCATGCACAATTGCACAGGAATCAGTATGTTTATTGTTTCTTACCTAGGAGCGGGCACCCGACTTCGTCACTTCCATCTAAGCAATCTCCTTGAGTCCTGTCACATCGCTGTGACAGGGGAATACAGTCACACGACCCACACTGCCACATGTCAGGCGGACATGATCCCGTGCAGACAGGACCTGCAAGAAGGGAATACCTTAGTGGTAGAAATTATGATGCGTACTAATTATGATTATTTTCGCAAAATGATCATAATTAGTACGCATCATAAATTCTACACACCATAATTTCTACAGATCATAATTTGTACTTTCTCAAAATTCAAACATTATTTAGACTTTTAGAAAACATGTTGAAACAACCAGGATGACCATGTTGCCCAAAAATTATGGTTGGTTCCAAGGCCCTTTTCACATCTTTGTAATACAACTTCAATCAGCAAATTTTCAAAATCAAAGGTTGCGTAATGCGTTGCTATCATATCATGGAGTTGCCATAAATTACGGAGTTTCACTCAACTTAGTTGATACCAATAATCAAGGCCCTAACCTCCAAATATGCTACCTTACTGCCAGACCTTATCGAAGACCAAATTTACATTTGATCCAAAATGAAAACACAGACAACATAAGTCGAAAAACAATATGTGAATGTGCAGGCATGATATTCACATAACATTAACTTCCCAATCACCATGAAGTTGAAAGTTAGCACAATTATGGATGTAAATCATGCCAAAAGGAATGATTTTGTCAGAAAATAGCCGGCATCAAGCTTATTTTATGATTTTTGACCAAATTTCGGAGGACTCTGGACAATTTTGGTTCAAAGGGCCGGGTAAAATGGTTAAAAAATAATGAAATTTCATTCCACTGGTTTTTCGCCAAAAAGGTTTGTTTTATCCCAAAATTTTTTCATCATAATTAGTACCGATCATAATTTCATTCGTCATAATAAGTACACATCATAATTTCTACCACTAAGGTACTAAAATAGGATGGGAATTTGGGGAGATGTAAGTGTGAATATTTGGGGAATCTGAGGGAATAATAATGAGGATTTATTGGTATTCCTCAAATGAATCATCTAGTGATTTAGTATGTTAAACCTGCACAAGTTTTTGAGAAGGTCTGTTCCAGGAATGCCCTTCTGTTAGAGTGAGCCTTGATAGTTTCCCAATCCAAGATGACGCTCTCCGCTTGGGGCAGCAGACACTTCGAGTGGTACTCGTTCACCTGAACGATTATTACAATTTCAGAGGGCTTTGTGAGGCTTGGGAGAGAACAATAACTACTGACGACGATAATCACATGATTTTCGAAAGCTCCTGATTTAAAGTTTATCGTATCATTTAACGTTTTAAACTTGCTAAGACAATAACTACGTGCATCTAAGACGTATCGAAATTGAAATCTGTTTGGCTAGATTTGTCAGCCATACTTTCGTTTCAAACATACACTTTGTTTGAAATCTAGACATACCTGTTCTTGGCCGAGTGGTTCACTCCAAACATTGACATCTTTGATGAGACCATTGACAATATAGGGTGGGTGAGAAGAGTGTGCTATCCCACCGATCATAACGTCTCCAGAGATTTCACTGCCTGAACAATGTATAAGATAACAAGATTGGATAAGAAAAAAGGCTGAATGACCATATGAATACTTTGATAGACCAAATTGAACCATAAATATGTCACCTGCAAATCTTAATCACTAACCAAATCTTGTCACTTCTGATCACTTGTGCCATATCAAGTAAAAATTAGAATTTTCCTTAAACAGCTTTAGTTACTCACCCTGCACGGCTACAATGCTCTTCTCCCTGCCAAAGAGGAGAGGTTTGCCGTCCAGGAAGAGGTCTAGAGCCCGGTGGTTGACGTTGACACACACACTAAACCACTTCCTATCCAGGGAGTAGGGCAGGGACACTTCTCTGTAGACCAGCTTGTTGAGCTGAACGTACAGGGCACGACTGAGGGGGAGTCGGGTTAAATGATCTACGAAGAAAGTTAGGGAACAACACTTCGAATTGCAATTCATCATTATCCTGAACAAATCTCAATTAAGTGATAAGGGCAATTTCCCAACTTGAAGAAAGGTATCATTCAATTGATTATTTCTCCGTGATTTACTCGGTTATCTTGAGCCAGAAGGAGTGGGTCTGGTCCTGCTCGAAGCTGATGAGAGAGCTGAAGGAGGATGTGAGTTTGAGGCGGGCCCACATGCACACCGCTACGTTAGTGATGGGAGACCAGGACTTGGGCACGGACACGTAGTTCTGTCGACCGGGTTTGAATTGCAGGGAGCTAGGGTTGTCGACTGAAATAGACAGGGAGTGGATTTCGTGGTATTAATTATAGCAGAGTTGGGTGATATTCTTTCAGATTGAGCTTTTTACGTATATTTTGACTAGTTTCTAAGTTAAAATTGAAATATTGAAAGTCATTCTCCAGAAGTGGAGGCATATATTCGGTATAAATAAATTCCTATGGACGAGTGACAACCATAATCGTTCGAGTGACATATGAGTGTACACGTAAAAGAAATATTTCGCATTCCTGAACGTTGATATTATTTTATCGTGGGTGGTTGACATATCATGGTTTGACACAAAACGTTTGTGCTAACGATCTCAGGATACTGTTATGACTTGCAGTTAGTGACAAGGAGAATTAGGGATGTTTTAAAGTCCTCCTTTTGAATTATATATCATAAATTTTGGGTTTGACAGGAATTAATGTAAGTCACACATACCTACAATCTATAAATAGGTCCATAAAATCTGAGATTTTAGCAACATAAATTCTTATGAATTCTCGCATAACATTTTGATGAAAAAATTCTCGACAAAAGTTTCAAATTCTTACAAACAAACTAAATCCTTACTTTCGGCAGGGCACTTGAGTTCATCAGATCCATCCTCACAATGCTGTATCCCGTCACACCTAACAGTGTCTCCAGCTGTGTTGGTGGAGTTGACACACTGACAGGAATCACAGGTGTACTCCCCACTCAGACACGGCAACGGACAGTACCTGGAAATATATTGGATTAAACATGATAAGAATCATGATCTACAGAAACATCGGGAAGTTTTTTTTACTACAATATCATGAAATCAATGTATGAAATTAAGCTGTAAAAAGTCTCAAGTTTGACAAGCGAGCGACTCAAGTTTTCTAATAAGTACACTGATAATGAAAGATTGACATTATCATAAACCCACTCAGATTGGCCCATCAAATAACCCGGTATCCTACCTGACACCGCATTCAGGTATCGGATCCTCACACTTCACTACACGGTTCTTGCTTCCCGAGGCATTGAAAGCCCAGTTACCCGTGCACGTTATATTGACGGGGGAGCCAGCAACTACTTGTGTAGTAGGGGTGGTGAGGTGGTGTTGTGGAGAGATGAGGTCGTCTAGTCTACAGGTCTCTGAAGGAGAAATCATATCAGTGGGGAGGGAGAAGCATAGTAATGTAACTGAGTAGTGGAGATTAAGGAGACAGGGGGGGGGGGGGGGGAGCCAGCAACTACTTGTGTAGTAGGGGTGGTGAGATGGTGCTGTGGGGAGATGAGGTCGTCCAGTCTACAGGTCTCTGAGGGAAAATCATATCAGTGCGGAGAGAAGCATTGGTAAGTAGAGGCGATAAAGGGGGCCGGGAGAGGGTGCGAAGTAGATTTTTTGGGCTATCATATCAGTCCGGAGTGGGATAGGAGCCTAAGCAAGCAGGATGACAGAAGAGTAATTGGAGGCCTATAGGAGGAGTAAACGAGATAGTTGAGTGTTTGAGGAAAGAAAGCATGGCTGGCTAATGGCTATGAATACTAATTTCTCACCCAAACAGTGGGACCTGTCCTTGGCCCCTTCACCGGTCGTTGTCATGTAACTCGGGCATTGGGTACACTCATGAGCTCCAAACACGGGCGAGAAGGACCCAACCGGGCAGTTGGCACAGATTCCGTCAATCATGTACGTCCCAGGCTTACACTTCTCTGGGGTGGAGTATTTTAGGGATGAATGTATGAGAAATTGAGAAAAATCTGTGAATTACCAGTCCACTGTGAGAGCAATAAACCCTTAAAGTTAATTACAACCTTGACACCAGTTTCCTTCGAGTTTGCCACCAGCTACCAATGACACAGCATCACAAGATCCCTACAGCAACTTACTGCAAGTGTTGTCCTCCATGACCCTATCAGGCCCGCAAGGGTTAGCCTTCACCAGAAAGGGGGACATGACAGGGATCAGCCGCTCATCTAACAGGAACTCCTCCCTCGCCTGGAATAGGCAGATCATTCATAGGATATAAACACTTTTTCATATTAAGATGGGTAATTGTATGTTTTGATTTCATTCGCCCGTACAAGAGGCAATCGCACGGGAGCTTTCAATCATCAATCAATCTATCAGATATCAGAAATCTAATCTTATTTCATCCAAAAATGCATGACACAAACTGTCGGTATGATCATATGCTGACATATCTTCTGATAATCAGAGTCGGGATATATTCTCGGTAGTTATTGCTTTCGTCTTTAAATCCTCACCATATCTAACTGTGACATCGTCTCCACATCACCCCACTTACCATATCTAACTGTGACATGGTCTGCACATAACCCACTTACCATATCTAACTGTGACATAGTCTCTACATCACCCCACTTACCATATCTAACTGTGACATGGTATCCACATCATCCCACTTACCATATCTAACTGTGACATGGTCTCCACATCACCCCACTTACCATATCCAATTGTGACATGGTCTGCACATCACCCCACTTACCATATCTAACTGTGACATGGTCTCCACATCACCCCACTTACCATATCTAAC
This sequence comes from Beroe forskalii, assembly GCA_011033025.1. Lineage (NCBI taxonomy): Eukaryota > Metazoa > Ctenophora > Nuda > Beroida > Beroidae > Beroe > Beroe forskalii. The sequence continues at coordinate 178,702 of WFMF01000069.1, read as the reverse complement.
TGTGACATGGTCTCCACATCACCTCAATTACCATATCTAACTGTGACATAGTCTCCACATCACCCCACTTACCATATCTAACTGTGACATGGTCTCACATCACCCCACTTACCATATCTAACTGTGACATCGTCTCCACATCACCCCACTTATACCATATCTAACTGTGACATGGTCTCCACATCACCCCACTTACCATATCTAACTGTGACATGGTCTGCACATAACCCACTTACCATATCTAACTGTGACATAGTCTCTACATCACCCCACTTACCATATCTAACTGTGACATGGTATCCACATCATCCCACTTACCATATCTAACTGTGACATGGTCTCCACATCACCCCACTTACCATATCCAATTGTGACATGGTCTGCACATCACCCCACTTACCATATCTAACTGTGACATGGTCTCCACATCACCCCACTTACCATATCTAACTGTGACATGGTCTCCACATCACCTCAATTACCATATCTAACTGTGACATAGTCTCCACATCACCCCACTTACCATATCTAACTGTGACATGGTCTCCACATCACCCCACTTACCATATCTAACTGTGACATCGTCTCCACATCACCCCACTTATACCATATCTAACTGTGACATGGTCTCCACATCACCCCACTTACCATATCTAACTGTGACATAGTCTCCACATAACCCCACTTACCATATCTAACTGTGACATCGTCTCCACATCATCCCACTTACCATATCTAACTGTGACATAGTCTCCACATCACCCCACTCACCATATCTAACTGTGACATGGTCTGCACATCATCCCACTTATACCATATCTAACTGTGACATAGTCTCCACATCACCCCACTTACCATATCTAACTGTGACATCGTCTCCACATCACCCCACTTATACCATATCTAACTGTGACATGGTCTCCACATCACCCCACTTACCATATCTAACTGTGACATAGTCTCCACATCACCCCACTTACCATATCTAACTGTGACATAGTCTCTACATCACCCCACTCACCATATCTAACTGTGACATGGTCTCTACATCACCCCACTTACCATATCTAACTGTGACATGGTCTCCACATCACCCCACTTACCATATCTAACTGTGACATGGTCTCCACATCACCCCACTTACCATATCTAACTGTGACATAGTCTCCACTTCACCCCACTTACCATATCTAACTGTGACATCGTCTCCACATCATCCCACTTGAAGGATATGCTCATACCAGTGGACTTATCCTCTTTCAAACAAGGGCCGTGGAGAGTGATTGTACACAGCTTCCGTTTGGAACATGGCATACCTTGTACTACTTTTATCAGGCTGAAAGAGATTTGCTGGTCAGATGATGCCCAACAGCCCATTCATTCTAAACTTACAAAGAGTAAATTTCATTTTGTGACTCAATGTAATGCCCGTCAGCAATCTTAACATATTTATAGTATTGGTATTGATCGCGTTTCTATAACCATTTTCCGCCGTGAATACGCCCGCGCCCAAGCTTGGAAATGCGAACTACTGAATAACTCTCACCTTTTCTCAAAGTCTACTGTTGAAAGCCTATCTTTACATGGGTTCCGAAGTTTAGCGTAGGTGAAGTCCAAGTTGCTCCCTGAGACCGCAACTGTAACGAAATACGAGTATTTTAGAGCCATGGAACATTCAAATTATCATATTCCCATATATGGTTGATTATGTATATCAATTCATGTCTAATATTTCTTAGACCACATCAAACTAGCTTTTAATGAAGCCTGTATAGCCATGATTTTTACAAAAAAAGCCTTGGTTTTCATTTCAAATCTGTAAAGCACTTTGTGCGCTTCATACCACACATTCTTCACTGACTACATCTATCAGAGCTTACTCTCAAAATATGCTAATTGCACATCATTTGGCATGTCGAACATTCTAACGTTGCAAGCATGTACTTTAGTACTTAGCTTAGGAAACACTCATTTTGAGATCAATCGACAGATGGAAATGCAAGACACTGCTGTGTATGGCTCAGAAAATCTAGAGTTCATTTATTCGAATGTTCTGTTCTTGTTTTCCCTTGTTCGTGCTAATTTGTGAGACTTAGATGGCTTTTTCAGGGCTGTCTCATTAGAGCGAACTGGCTAACTGGTGCATTCAAAGGGAGAAATGAAGGAACATTCCATCATTCTCATGAGCTTTACCTACACATATATTGGAAAACAGCTATTCCATATTTTTAGCTTCATTCTTCGAATCAAAATAATTCAAATAAGAGAAAAAATAATAATAAAAAACTGACCTGTTAGGAGGAGCAGCAATAAAGCATTTGATACGGTCGATATCATGACTTTCTGAGTAGGGGATATCATTCACGGGTCCTGTTTCGTCATTTTAAACTAATAGATAGGTGCAGTTTATTTTACCAAACCACAAATCAAAAACGAATAAAGGATGAAATTAATCAAGGAGTTCTAGAAAATAATTAATTATTGAGTTGTCAAAAAGCATATTGTCAAAAATTATATTACGTAGTCGTTAGTCATCATAGATTCATAAAACTTGGCTGTTCTATTCCAGATGATTATTGCTACGGGGTGTACGATTTAAAGTTAGAGTGATGAAAGATTACCAAATCATAGTAAAGCAAATGGAAATAATGAATGAAGTCACAATAATTTATAATTATGAGTTACCCATTTTGTCAAGAATAGGTACAAATATAATATGAATCCTCCATAACCCTACACACCCAACTGTTGAATGTGATATGTAAATTAATAGAGTACCCTATAACATAAGCGAACTATTTCGGATAAGTAACAAATCTCTAGAAGGTAAAATTGGCCCCGAATATCCTGATTTGAGGAATATGCAGAAAAGGGAAGGGCTTTAATTGATAACACTACGGTAAGTTAAGTAAGAAAAGAAACCTATCCATGATGTGCGAAAGGTATTCAAGCATTGTAAATACTATGAATGTTTGACGTGTCATTACCTGAGACATTTCTTCTTTTCCTATGTAAATTCTTGAATATGCGACGTTGTCTCAAAGACGCCTCGGTCTTTGACAGAAATTATACGTTAACAGACATGATGGAGCCAAGTCGAGAAAAAAATGACTGTGGAGTTTGGGTACTGACAGTTACCGAAATTCAGATAAACAGATAACACATCCAAACCACAAGTTTTCAAAAAGCATAGCAAAATCTACGATTCTGTCCGGCAAGCAGAATTGATTGAAGTTTAGCCAGGTAAAATATTACGATTTAATTATAAAAACCTCTCTCTAAATAACCGAAGCAAATATTCTCAAGGTATCGGTATTTGTCAGAAAACTACGCTTTGTAAATAGATGCCAGACATGAATATGAGCCGTTTCAAAAATTATATGATAGAAAATGAAGTGTTCAAACGAAAGTCGGGAAAATAAAGTCGAAAACTATCTTGGAGGGAACTTGGATCCAGACTTGCTATAATGAGCTATAACTCGACAAGTTTGAAGACAATTGCTAAAATTATAGCGCAACTTCATGATTCCAGAATCTCAATAGCTTGAGTTTTAACGCAATAATCCTCACACGATCCTACAATGTATAAACAATGAGTCTGAGAGGTGTTGGAATCGGTCAAATTTACGTTACTGCAAGACAGAAATGTAGCTCAAATTCTGAAAACCTTCACAATTATATGATTTCATGTGCAGAAAATGTATCATTTATTGCGAGCACCGCACATGTTGATGCCCATTAGACATACGTGGCTCTGTACAAGGTTTTGGAACAAATCCCCCTCCCCTTCTCCTCACTCTGAGACAAGAGGAATGCTATCCCACTCCCTTTGAGGAGGAAGCAGGGTTGATATACGTGCGCATCTCATGACGCACGACCGGGGGAAACTTTGACACTTAGTCCTGAATACCACAGCTGCTTGGTTCAAGTTGATTATACGACTCAACACTTCGGTGAGTGCTCCTAGCCCGAAACACGTAACAGCTCGTTATACTGAAGCCCTGTAGGACACTTATTCTAATATTCTGATATATCCCTTCTGGTGATCAGCCAATGGGGAAACTTAGGGAGGGAAGAGAAATGCTTGCGCAGTAAAAGGTGAAAAGAGGAAAAGTTTGGGGAGGACAAGTAACGCCTGCGGAGGATAAAGGAATCGTATGCGGAGTGCTTGGGATAACATATATACGGCTATAAATATGCGCGCGTTTGTGTCAATCGTCAGTTGTCAGGAATATTGATATTCGTATGTATGTATGTGACAGATAAGTGTCAGAACATGAATTAATATTCGATTAACTATTTAATTTGTCCTGTAACTTTTCCCAATTTCCAGCAGTATTTGTCGTCCACGTACGTGACCACTCAAATACTTGGCTTAACTTTACTTACGATGGTGAGAAAGCTATATTAAGTGCACATGAGTTTATTATTATTCTCATTTGTGTACGAGTTCAAACGCAAGATAATAATTTCAGTGATTCTCCCATGAGCAAGAAATTACTACAGATTCCAAATATTTCACCTCAGAGTTTCAACTGATTCTCAGATCCTAGTTTGTACGGTATCGTATAATAAGATATTAATAATCATTCAGCGGGGGTCTTCACACGTTAAGTTCATATAATTCATAAGAAACCGGAAACTTGTTAAGTCGCCGAATCCTGATTCCTGATCATTTGAAGTCAGATACTGACAGTATAATGCAAGGGAAATGAACACTCTCAGGGATCAAAGGCAAACCGATGAAACTGTTTCATCGCCGAAGGGATTCCTGTGTTTATCGCTTATTAAAATGTCCGGATTCCAACTTACATTCCGGAATTCCGCATGTTTAAGCATACAGAATAGAAATAAAAAGATAAACTAGACGACAAAGACTACGGTTCTACAACAGATGCTCGAGTAGTCATAGATAAAACCAATCCAGAAGAATGATTGATGGTTGAAAAATACTAAAATACCTTCATCACGAGATTTCAGTCATAGATCGAGTAGTGATTCAAGAAAATAAAAATATATGAGGTACCAATTTATATTTGAAAAATTCCACAGCTTCACTTTTCAAGAAACTCGAAAACTCACGGCTGATTTTCTATGTATTCGTCGGAGAAGTATAAACCGAAACTTAGAAAGTATGAAAAGTATGAAAGTCACAGGAGCACAGATGCATCAAACGCACTGCCGAAGCCAGAGAATGCAATTCTAATCTAAATACCGAGACTACCAGAATTGATCAGCGTTTGTATAAAAGAGAATGGAAAATACCAGCGCATATAATATAATGTTGACCAACGTAAACACATACATTCTATCAGAAATATGCAGCATTGCAGCAAAATTATCTATTATTAAAAGTGTTAAAACCATAACTACCGAAAAGTCATGAAGGCAATAAGTACGACAAAAACGGCACTTAAAAGCTTGGGATTGGCGTCATATTCACGGCTTAGAATGGTGAAGTGATGGCGTCAAGCTGCCAACTTTTCGTGCTTGGTATTTCCTTATTCTGCTGATGAAATATAAAATAAAACTTTAAATTCTATAGCTCTGCGTCGTCGTGTGTTAGTAATTCATAGAGCTGATAGACAAACCCTCAACGCCGCAAAGAAATGGGTGCACTTTACCCTGGTATGAAGATAAACAGAAATGAATTCGAATAAGTCAATAAAAAGTACCATTAAAATGGACGTGCAATAGGGCCCTTAACAGTTATTATACGGGCTCTTCAAAAACAGAGTAACGTTACGTTAATGTCATGGACATGGCATTTTCTAATTGGTTCTCAAAAATATTCTGTCATATTAATAGTTGGCAAGCCTAACAGCTGTTCAGCTGATTTTCTAACAATTAAATAAAGCCAAGCAAATGAAGCCAGAACAGCTGAAGAGAAAGGGAGAATGCTCAATTGATCAGAATTGCGACTTAAAGGACCAGTAAACTGAAAAAACTTTTTTGGCGTCCTTTTGATATATTGTGCATAATCATTAATGCTCCTGATATTCGAAATCCGTATCTCTCTAGCTACTTCCTAACGGAAGTTAATTGGGTTTAAGTTGCTAGCGCTGTGACGTCACTTAATCCCTGTGTTTGTATTACGAGCTACAGACGCGCTAATCACCGCTACAAATACCCTCGTATTACATTATGATATACGGACAGATTGGTATGCAGTTATGCAATTAAATTAGGTCTAATTGAAAGTAATGACATAGTTAATCGAGACATATTCTTTCGATAACAAAAATGTTCATTACAAAACTTCAGACTCAATTAGTCAATTCAAATGAAATGGAGAAGACATGACAGGCTGTTAGCAGCATTCAGCAAAGTATAAAACTATGAACATAGGTCGCAAATACATTGAAACATATTGTTGAATTCCCCATGCTGTTACTGTAGATAATTCTGTGATTGTTTACCACCTTGACCTATTTTAAGTCTTAAAGATATAATATGATATAAGTAATCTACTGTTTAGTATAGGCCAGACTTCATGAACGATTCATTCTTGTAAGTTTCTGTTCTTCCAACACTTGTATACTAGGTCTTTCAACCATGTGGAATGTTTTGGGTACATCTTTCTTCTTATATCGAGATAGATCAACAATCAGCTTGCTTTTCTTCTGGACATTTCCTCTTACTTTAGTCATCACAGCTTTTTTGAATGAGATATTGTCAACTATTTTGGTATTTTTGAGAACATACTTCTTTTGTGCTCTAGAATATGCAACTTTTGTACAGTTTTTGATTCAGTATTGAGTCTCAGATTGTGTTCCAAACAAACCAACATCATCATCACTATAGTTGTATCCATTGTGAAGGCCTTTCTTTTTTGGTAAGTATTTCAGTTTGGCACAGTGGAGAGCTTCCAATGCTCCAGTGTGAAGAAACTTTGCACATTTCTTCATGGCATTACATGTCTTGGTATTCGTGACAACCTTGAATAGTGCTTCGAAGTCAGGGTCCCCAAGCTTGAACCACATTCCCTTTCTTGTTCTCCCTTTGCTAAGACTTCCATGGAGGCACTTCTGATTCACTGTATCAAGCGTCGGGGGCTTAGGGGTAGGGCCGCTTCTCTTTCAATTTCTTGATATCGTTGTGAATCTTGACCCTTCTTCCCCAACTATGAATGTTCAAAACGTGGAAAATACACGAATGAAACAGTTCCAGGATAAGGTCTGGGTCCCCATTGCAGTTTTTAGCCGACCACCAAAAGTGATTGACAGCTAGCGTTCTCCCAAGCAGCTATTTTGGGGTGCTGTTTACTAGCTTTTGCTAACTTCTTCCTCAGAGACTTCCCGAAATGCCATATATCATGAGCGTGATGTATGTCTGGGTACTCCTCTCTGACCATTTTACCGATTCCACTGTGTGCATCAGTAACGAAATCAGTGATTTTCAGTTTTTCTTCTTTCACCAAAACTGAAAGCAGTTCCTCACAGGCTTGCTTTTCAAGCTCTCCTTCGTATTGACCTTTTTGAATGACCATGAAATCCACAACTTTATCTGATTCACACTCCATAACTGTGTAGCCATAGCTTCCGACCTTTGAAAATCCGTTCGGAGGGCAGTTTTTGGCCCAAAAAGGAGGGCAAATCAACGAAAAAGGAGGGCAATATTCTAACTATATTATTCCATGCAGTAAGAGTGTATTTTCAAAATCGATCCGAGATAGTGCTTGTTAGGTGTATTTCCAAAATATATGGTCGACTCCTTTTTGGAAACCGCCCAAAAAGACCTATTTCAGGCCGTGAATAATAGGTGTATTTTGGGAAGGGTCAAAAAGGAAGGCAAATGGAGCGTAAAAGAGGGCAAAAGGAGGGCTCGGAGGGCAAGACCCAAAAAGGAGGGCAAAAAGAGGGCATGAGAGGGCGCCCTCTCAAAAAGAGGGCAGTTCGGAAGCTATGTGTGTAGCTACAAAACTTCGCACTGTAACCGGGAGAATCGAACTGGGCATCCCCACACAATGTAAGGGTCTCTGAAGGTCGCAGTTCTCCCATAACTTTATTCCTCATATCTGTAAAATCTTGCACAATAACCGGATAAAGCCATGTCTTGGTCAATGAGTAGAACATAGGTTTTGATATCAATGGGATTTCTAGAGCTTGAAAAATGTGTCGAGCGTTGAGAAGCCAAGGCCACTTAGAGAGATGCTGCTGAACTTTTAGTCTCACATTCAATAACATTCTTCGACTCACCAGTTCAGAAGAACGCCACGTAGAACTATGGCCCAACCTGCAATTATAGTCAACAATAATCGTAGCACCAGAATAGCGGATATTAGTCGATTCAACCTCGTTTCCACACTTTGGACAGTGATAAAACAGCTCCAATAACATTTCAATGTCGACTATAACAGATGTTATCTTGGTAACATGCGTCGTATTCCTCTTTTTCGAGTTGTATGTTTTGTCAGTAGCTGATTGCCTTTTGTTCAGAGAGAGCAACTGCGACGGCTGATACTCATCATTATGAATATCCTCTGGTTCGTCAGTGTCTGAGATATCAATGTTGGTATCGGACCCTTTATCATCATGATAACGTTGAAAGTTACATGATTTGCAAGACATTGGTTCAGTTTGGACAAGTACAGACTTCATACGTGGTTTGTTCACTAGTTCTTCCAAATTACTAGCGGGGTTGGTTTCGGAAAGATTTACATTATTTGAAGTAGCAGATATACAATGATTATTCATTTCAAGAGGCACCACTGAATCATCATCATTGTCTGATGCTGGGATGCTTAGTATTGAGTTGTTTAGATCTACCAGTTCATCTATGTGCTTTACTGGATCTACATCAATTCTTCGACGTTTTCGAGAGCGTGAAGTCGAACTATCAGGAGTTTTACTGCTCATGGACGTGGTTGAAGGTCTTGCTATTTTCCGCTCTCCTGTCGCCCTGATCGTGTTTGGTATGGCATCTGGCTTTAGTGGAATATGCATTCTTTGCCACATTTCAGGAGACTGGACTTTAGTCCGTAAATACGGACTTTGCATGAAGTCATCATCTTCAAAATGATCTGAGCATACTCGCATGCTCTTGAAGTTTATATCCTTATACTCTCTGTCGATTCGTGTAACCCAACCTTTAGCCAATGATGTGGGTTTGTTGTCAGCATCAACGGGAAACTTGTAAAAACGTAGGAAGTTGCGGACACTACTTTCATCTTTTCCATTTCTTTTGAGCAGTTGTAGGCAGCACAGAAGCTCATAAAGTCATAAGTCTGGGTTGGATAGTATTTTAGTAAATCGTCATCTTATCATGGATTCGAGGAAATTACCATCGTTTGCTAACACATTTATATATAAAAAATTCATTTGGACGGTTTTGATATAAGTATTTAAACAAAATTGCGGCAGATTATCACATGGACCTCAACGAAGATGCAGACTGGCTGAGTGACGAAACTACCAGTGATGAGGACGACGAGTGCCCCCCCAATGATTCAAATGCTATTGATAATTGTGCTACACTCATGTACACATTGGCATTCGATCCTTATCGCACGGATTTGAGTGATCATGACAGTGATGAAGAGTTGTGTGAAGAAAGAGAATATGATACAGACGAAGAAGATAAAGATGCTGAGGATTGTCCTACTTCCACTGCTCCTAACTCTACAGTCGATTCATGGTGTCGATGCGGCGAGTGTATATCAGTGCACAGTGACTGTTCTGTCAACTACTGTTGCTGTGATGTTGATGTTGTTTTAGAGATGAAAGGAGATAACCAATGTATAACGCAACACAGCAAATTTACATCATTCATCCTAAATGAAGAAGCACTTGAAATGATGACATATAGCTGCAACATAAAACATATCCAGACAGAAATGACATTGAAAAAGTTCAACAAACTATTGCGCTACACTGCTTACAGGTCTTTTTAAACATGCTGCAATTCCATGGGCTTGGAAAAAACAATCGTTATGTGCTCCCTGCTTGTGCAATAGCAGCAATAAGAACAAAATATCCTAGTTTGACAGGGATTATGTGGGCTTTAAAGACAGCTCGCTAGCAACCGTCATCAATACACTTAAACAGTTCTAAAAAGTAAAGAAAAATTGTGAAAATGATGGTATTTAATACTTAAGCTAATTATTTTTGACTCAACAATCTATAGACTGAGAAATAAATGATAACGAATCATACACTGTACTGACAAAACGAAAAACGTAATGATCAGTGTTGTTTCAGTATGTTTATACAGTGGTCTAGTCTGTAATCTACACCACAGGGATTAAGTGACGTCACGAGCAGCAAATTGTTTTCCGCTTTTAATTGAGTTCCGTATGCGCTAGAAGATTCGTTCTTTCACTGATGAATTTATATTTGACTTAATAACAAATTAATGTGGGTTTCAATTGATTTTTGAAATGTAGAATTTTCAGTTTACTGGTCCTTTAAGAATAACATATCCAGAAATAATCATACAATTTTTGAAAGACAGTACCTAATTAGATGTAATTATCTATATTCTATGTCAATGATGACAATAATATGCAAAAAATATAGAAATAAAACTTTGCAGAGTAGTGATTATCAACTTTTCTACGGATTACTGAAGGTAGAAATAGGCAATCACACATGATGTTTGAATCAGCAATGTAGCGAAACGAAACCTTGTCAATGATAATTTGGTCTGTTGAAATTAGCTACGGCTCAGGTACCTATTGGGATGCAAGGTGGGGTGGAACTATCTTTAAAACTGAAATGTCATGTTAAATCTCTGCCTCACGCACGTTACTCCGTGATGAGAATAGGATAAACGAACAGAATATGATTCGGACAGGTTTATCTTTATCACTTAACATCTGAATAGATAAGCAGAATAGGACTCTTTACTTAATCATGAGATGATATTCAGGATCGTATTGACGTTGGAGCTCTGAAGCTGTCTAAAATCTGAAGAAGACCGGAACTGCACTGCACTGTGCCCCAAATATCAAGAGAACAATTTAAGTTTTGTAGGTACTTAGACGACAGGTACCTACATGATTCGATTCGGAATAACGAAATAATGCCAGAAAGTTTATAATGACGCTATCATTCATGAAGGCGACATGTGACTGACAAGCTCTGTGAAATCAAACACGAAGAATTGTAAATGAGGACGGAAATAAGCATCATGCATATTCAGAAAAATATAGTTGGCCAAAGCAAAGGCCCGAATCAATCTTTGTCAAGATCACTGATCGAGATCATTGCCAAGATATACCGGATAACGAAACTGAAGCTGTGTATTGATTGCAATTGACTGTTGAATAGAATTAAAGTATGCCAGTATGGACATGAAATTAAAAATAGGAGGTTAAAGTTTAAACGAAATAACTGATACGAGGGATTTCAAGTAATCAGAAGCTTTCGAAAATCTTGTGATTATCGCGATCGTCGTCAGCTGATTATCGTCGTCAGCTGATTATCGTCTTCATTTATCAAATATCTAACATTTAATAAATGTTAGCACTGCTCATGCAAGGCTAGTACAATACGGATGGTCCCGACCGAACGAGCATACGCCATACATCACATTCACACGGAATGAAATCATCAAAAAGCATGATTATGATGACTTGCAGAATTGCGCGTTTTCTGTAGAAAATTTAGCACTCGATTTTTGAAATGGAACGCCGCGCGCGCTCTCAATAATGATGATTGATATTTCCAATTTCTAAATAATGTATTTACTTAACTATTTGAGCACAATTGGAATGTACCAATGTAGTCAGATGTTCGGTACTTTTAAACATTAAACAAAACCAAATTCAAATGATTTGAGTTCAAGCTAAGGTCCCGGCTAGGCTTGTCTGACGTCGTCAGGCAACGCCTGACAAGGCTAGGCCTAACTGCAGGAGAGTTGAGCAATGATCAACGCCGCGCGCGCAAAAATATAAAGCAAGGGCCATTGGCCAAGGATTTTGGTTTTTTAAAGAAATTTTGAACTAATTCGATAACTGTAAATAGCGAAAATCCTTAATCCAATAATTTCAAGAAATTTTCAATCATTTCTTACACTGTCCTCCTACATGCTTCATGTATGATCATTGATCATCATTGGCAAATTGCAAAACGTTTTATTGGCAAAGATGATTTAGCTATTTTTGATTATTTACCTGCTGTGTCAGCTGAGTTGTAACTTCCTGTTGCTAACAATGAATTTCATTACCTCACAATTCACAAATAAGAGCTTTTATATAGATCAATAAATCCATAAATATACTGTTCTAATCATTGTGAAGAAAAAGTTCTTCCAAAACATCAATCTGCAATATAATGGCATCTAAGTATTTTCCTTACCTTTTTTATCATCACCCTCCTTCCCTATTAAACCTTGAATCAGATAATATTGATTGATATCAGATTTTATTAGTTTATAATTAAGTATTTGATTCTGTTATTGTGATACACCATCCATCATGGATGTTTGGTGCTTCCTCAAGCTATATAATATTTTACTCTCTTCGGAGATTTTTCCACACACATATAATGGTAGCCAAAATGCACATGTCCTCGAGACATTGAAGTTTAAATGATATAAACATGTTGCAAATTCATGTTTCATGTGGCAGTTTTTAATCATGAACCACTGGAATGCTGGACACCCTGACACCAGGCTTGAGGTCATCAATTGTAATGTAGATGTCAGGAGTTTTGAGAATGTGAGGATGCCTTCTGAAATTTCCACATAACTGCCATTTGTTTGTATGTGATACTGATACAACAGGATATCCACATATTTACATGATGATTCACAACTCTAAAAGTTTAAAAAGTTCTCATTTCTCAAACTCACAACATCTCACAACATTTGATTACTGAGATCCATTATTATAAGCTGAACTTGTGTAGATCTGCCAACAATTCTTTCTGGTAGAGAAAGACTGAATCCAACAACTTATCATCGAGTTGGTAGAACTTAGAAAACCTGGCTTTGTAGCTCTTAAGTGCTGCAATTGACAATTATAAAATCCATTTCTTTTTTTGATAATTATTGCAAGCTACTCTTTTAATTTTTACAATAATTAATTAATTATTTTAACTTTTTATCTATTCTCATTATAATGAACAGTATGTATTGATTGATATATTTAATTTATTGAATGTATGATACACCACTTGTCATGGACACCTGGTGCTTTCTCAGCCTATGTAATTCTTATAATTAATTATTTCAGATTGTTAGGATATCCTGACTTTTTAGTTTTTATAATTTATTAAGTTGTTTTGTTATGTTAATGTTGCCCATTGTAATTGAGCAATTAATCTGAATCATAATTGAAAATGAGATAATACTAATATATGTTCAATCATGGTGTAATGGCTATAAAATATAAATTACTTGTTTTATTAAAATTACTTGGGGGCCATCCATAAAGGACGTCCGCAAAATTTCGGCTATTTTAGACCCCTCCCTCCCCCCTTGTCCGCAAACGTCCGCAACCTGAAATACCCCCCCTCCGGACGTCCGCATTTTCATTGAAAATCTTTTTTGTCATCATTTTTATGCCCTTTTTCTCAAATATGGTGACAAAATCAACTTTATTACTTGACTCAATTTCGAAAATCTAAGTCAAAATTCTAAAAAGTCGACTATTTTCAAGTTAAAAACCACTCAAATCGACAAAAATTTTCATAAATGCAGACGTCCGCATTTGGCCAAACACCCCCCTCCCCCCTATGTCCACAAACGTCCGCATTGGCCAGACTCCCCCCTCCCCCCTCTTTGCGGACGTCCTTTATGGATGGCCCCTTGTTTTATTAATTTGATAAATAATGTGTGATGATTATATCATTTGGCTCTCCAAATAAAATAATAACCTAAAGATATTGTTTTGGTGTTCAAGTACAGGGTTGGAGAAAGTCTTGAAGAAAGTTTTTTTTGTGATTTAAATAGTAATCTGTAATAGATAATCATATTGCTCTGCATCATGAAGCTAATCAAATTTGAGCAGGGACTATTGATGGGCCCTGTTTATGGGTAAAGTAAGGTCCTTCAATTTTGAATTCACTGGGAACAAAGCTGTATTCTATCCTGGACAGTGGGTCAGTGGTGATTGCAAGCTTGTTGTGAATGAGTCCTTGAAAATCAAATCATTTGGAATCCGTTTAGTTGGTAAGTGGTTATTTTGTTCCATAGACTAATAAGCTGAGGGGTAAGAATTGTTATTGAGGGGCCAGAGCCTTCTATAAAAAGTAGGCGGTTTTCAAATTTGTATCAAGTTTGAACATAGGTTTGAATATAATGTTACACATTTGGATGTCAGAAATACATGATTGGTATTTTTCAGTGTTAGCTAGACACCTGTAGTATGATTTCACATGATTACTGAATGTTGAACTAGTGAAACTTATCACCCTGTACTTGTTTCTATAGAACTCTTTCCCAAAGAAGGTCACTTTAATTTTATTCTGGATTGAAGTACCTCTTTCAAAGGGGAAAAGGTTTTCAAGTTTTTGAGGAGTTCAAATTTGGTATAGAGGAGGGGGTCTGAAAATTGGGGTGTATTCAAAAAATTTATGGATGCCTCTCAGTTATCATGAAATAATTTTGATACCTGAACCAATGTGAGGTTTAGTTATAGCTATACAGAATTTAATTCAATCCTATTGCAACATCCCAAAACCTTTGACAGGAGAAGCTGGTCATCGTCTGAAGAAAGGTGGCGCAGTTAGGAAACGTGAATTTGTCACACCTGTGCAGCTTCAATCAATCTATGGACCATGTAAATTAAATACCAATTACCATGTTTGAATTAAAATTGAATTACCATGTTCCTTGATAATTGCCAATAAATCTAGCAGTGTAATATTCACATATACTAAACGTTTTGATTTGTGTTTACTTGGCTTTATTAACTGTGTTCTGTGAAACTGCAGTACAATATAAATCCATGGTTTGTATGGTGATAACATGAAGCCACAATGTCACAATCAAATGCCTCCAAAATATGTATTCATCAATGATTGTATTTTTTGATTTTTTAACTATATTTCATCAACAATAAGTTTAGGGGAACACTCTCATCAATTTCGCTTCCAAATACCCCCAGAAGTGCTACCAACTTCTTTTGAAGGAGACTTTGGCTTTATAAGGTACTTTCTGGAAGGGGTTATTGAAAGGCCATGGAAGGATAACATCACTACCCGCAAAGTCTTCACAGTTTGGGAGTATGTGGACTGCAACAATCCTCTACTGAGTGTGAGTAATGAATGGTATTTGCATTTGATTTGGTATTTTTAATTAATTTAAATTCTAAATACTGATTTAGCAATTTAACATGCAACCTATAACTGTATTATACTCAAATATCTGATCCATTCATGATTTTTTGATTACCCTTTAAACTGTGTGGGTCACATAATCTGCCCTCCCCTCAGGCCCCCCAAGTGGGACAGAGTGAGAAGTTGATCGAGGGGGGATGTTTCTCACCTGCCACTCGAAACTACATAACTCTACAACTTGATAGGAGGGGTTACTGCCCTGGAGAGAACATCATCGTCAGTCTCAAGGTATGTACTGCATTCTAGTTAAGGAAAACTTTCGAAATTATCTAATGTGGTCACGGAAAATCTATAACATTTTGATCATTACATTCAATTACAACGACCAGTTACCCATTGTTGTGTATTGTGTATTCTCCAGGTTGTGGACTTCCCTCCAGGCATCATTGTTAAGCTAATGCTGACGATGGTTTCTTTGTTCTCTGAAGCAGCCAACAAACAAGGTCCCTCTAAGAGGTACATGCAACTCACTGGATTTGAGATTGTATCAAAGAAGCCATCATTCGTCAGGGAAATGATTACAGAGCTCCCTATTAATATATAACACATTGTGATTCTAACAATTTGGTGTAACTCTCCTTTGTCACTACTGCTTGAGCCCCAGGTGACTAATAACCGGTAATAGCTTGTCAGTGCTTGCCTATCACAGTGTAGTGTTACACACATTCCTCTCTCAGGGAAGTGTTACGAAGCTGCTCAATAGGGACAGTACCACGGGGTGCTAAAACCCACCGTTTTAACAACGTGTCAGTGCAGATACCATCCGTACCACCCACCATCAGATGGAGAGGCCAGGGTGGTTTAGGTGAGTGTGTAATTTTAGAGTACGTTATCTCCATGGTACGTGTTACCATGGTATCTGTATGTTACTATGTTACCTTAGTAACATAGGAGTATGTCATCATCTGATGAACTTCAATTAGAATGCTCCATAAAACCTAGAATAGATGTTTTTAAAAATTCATACTTCTACCGTACACATTTACTTTGGAATGAAGTTCCATTGAATATAAGATCTGAAAATTGCTTAACAACCTTTAAGACTAAACTCAAGGAATATCTCTGGATGAAAGCGGACAGTGAATTTGACTAATTTTGGTTAATATGTTAATATCCTAAACATGTGCTTTCCTATGATAAGGGTAAGGGACAGGAAGATAGGTAAGGAACAGGAAGAAAGGAAAAGGTATACAAGGATTCATATCATGTTCATAGGGATCACCAGGTTCAGGTTCACCACCCATCACATACATCTTTTTGAATATTGCAGAGATTTATATCACTCAAGCACTCAGAGTAATAAAAGTAATTTATCATTATTTTATTATATTTTTACCATCTACTTTTAATGCAATTTCAAAGTCTACTGTTGAAAGCCTATCTTTACATGGGTTCCGAAGTTTAGCGTAGGTGAAGTCCAAGTTGCTCCCTGAGACCGCAACTGAAACGAAATACGAGTATTTTAGAGCCATGGAACATTCAAATTATCATATTCCCATATACGGTTGATTATGTATATCAATTCTTGTCTATTTCTAAGACCACTTCAAACTAGCTTTTAATGAAGCCTGTATAGCCATGATTTTTACAAAAAAGCCTTGGTTTTCATTTCAAATCTGTAACGCACTTTTTAAGCTTCATACCACACATTCTTCACTGGCTAAATCTATCAGAGCTTACTCTCAAAATATGCTAATTACATATCATTTGGCATGTCGAATACATTCTAACCTTGCAAGCATGTACTTTAGTACTTTGCTTTGGGAAACACTCATTTTGAGATCAATCGACAGATGGAAATGCAAGACACTGCTGTGTATGGCTCAGAAAATCTAGAGCCCATTTATTCGAATGTTCTGTTCTTGTTTTCCCTTGTTCGTGCTAATTTGTGAGACTTAGATGGCTTTTTCAGGGCTGTCTTATTACTTTATTAGAGCGAACTGGTGCATTCAAAGGGAGAAATGAAGGAACATTCCATCATTCTCATGAGCTTTACCTACACATATATTGGAAAACAGCTATTCCATATTTTCAACTTCATTCTTCGAATCAAAATAATTCAAATAAGAGCAAAAATAATAATAAAAAGCTAACCTGTTAGGAGGAGCAGCAATAAAACATTTGGTACGGTCGATATCATGACTTTCTGAGTAAGGGATATCATTCACGGGTCCTGTTTCGTCATTTTAAACTAATAGATAGGTGCAGTTTATTTTACCAAACCACAAATCAAAAACAAAATAAAGGATGGAATTAATCAAGGAGTTCTAAAAAATAATGACTTATTGAGTTGTCAAAAAGCATACTGTCAAAAATCATATTACGTAGTCGCTAGTCATCATAGAACTTGGCTATTTTATTCCAGATGATTGGTAAATTGATGCTACAGGGTACGGTGTACGATTTTTAGTAAGAGTGATGAAAGATTACCAAATCATAGAAAAGCAAATGGAAATAATAAATGAAGTCACAATAATTTATAATTATGAGTTACCCATTTTGCCGAGAATAGGTATAAATATATGAAACCTCCATAATCTTACACACCCAACTATTGAATGTGATATGTAAATTAGTAGAGTACCGTATAATATAAGCGAACTATTTCGGATAAGTAACAAATCTCTAGAAGGTAAAATTGGCCCCAAATATCCTGATTTGAGGAATATGCAGAAAAGGGAAGGGCTTTAATTGATAACACTACGGTAAGTTAAGTAAGAAAAGAAACCTATCCCTGATGTGCGAAAGGTATTCAAGCATTGTAAATACCGTGAAGGTTTGACGTGTCATTACGTGAGACATTTCTTCTTTTCCTATGTAAATTCTTGAATATGCGACGTTGTCTCTAAGACGCCTCGGTCTTTGAGAGAAAATTATACGTTAACAGACATGATGGAGCCAAGTTGAGAAAAAAAAAGTTGATAGTGGATACTGACAGTTACCGAAATTCGGATAATACAAACCGAAAGTTATCAAAAAGCATAGCAAAACCTACGATTTGTTGTCCGGCAAGCAGAATTGATTGAAGTTTAGCCAGGTAAAATATTACGATTTAATTATAAAAACCTCTCTCTAAATAACCGATACAAATATTCTCAAGGTATCGGTATTTGTCAGAAAACTACGCTTTGTAAATAGATGCCAGACATGAATATGAGCCGTTTCAAAAATTAGATGATAGAAAATGAAGTGTTCAAACGAAAGTCGGGAAAATAAAGTCGAAAACTATCTTGGAGGGAACTTGGATCCAGACTGGCTATAATGAGCTATAACTCGACAAGTTTGAAGACAATTGCTAAAATTATAGCGCAACTTCATGATTCCAGAATCTCAATAGCTTGAGTTTTAACGCAATAATCCTCGCACGATCCTACAATGTATAAACAATGAGTCTGAGAGGTGTTGGAATCGGTCAAATTTACGTTGCTGCAAGACAGAAATGTAGCTCAAATTCTGAAAACCTTCACAATTATATGATTTCATGTGCAGAAAATGTACCATTTACTGAGAGCACTGCAATGTTGATGCCCAATAGACATGTGGCTCTGTACAAGGTTTTGAAACAAATCCCTCTCCCCTTCTCCTCACTCTGAGACAGTAGGAATGCTATCCCACTCCCTTTGGGGAGGAAGCAGGGTTGATATACGTGCGCATCTCATGACGCACGACCGGGGGAAACTTTGACACTTAGTCCTGAATACCACAGCTGCTTGGTTCAAGTTGATTATGCGACTCAACACTTCGGTGAGTGCTCCTAGCCCGAAACACGTAACAGCTCGTTATACTGAAGCCCTGTAGGAAACTTATTCTAATATTCTGATATAGGTATCCCTTCTGGTGATCAGCCAATGGGGAAACTTAGGGAGGGAAGAGAAATGCTTGCGCAGGAAAAGGTGAAAAGGGGAAAAGTTTGGGGAGGACAAGAAACGCATGCGGAGGATAAAGGAATCGTGTGCGGGGTGCTTGGGATAATATATATACGGCTATAAATATGCGCGCGTTTGTGTCAATCGTCAGTTGTCAGGAATACTGATATGCGTATGTATGTATGTGACGGATAAGTGTCAGAACATGAATTAATATTCGATTAACTATTTAATTTGTCCTGTAACTTTTCCCAATTTCCAGCAGTATTTGTCGTCCACGTACGTGACCACTCAAATACTTGGCTTAACTTTACTTACGATGGTGAGAAAGCTATATTAAGTGCACATGAGTTTATTATTATTCTCATTTGTGTACGAGTTCAAACTTATATAAACGCAAGATAATAATTTCAGTGATTCTCCCATGAGCAAGAAATTACTACAGATTCCAAATATTTCACCTCAGAGTTTCAACTGATTCTCAGATCCTAGTTTGTACGGTATCATATAATAAGATATTAATCATTCAGCGGGGGTCTTCACACGTTAAGTTCATATTATTCATAAGAAACCGGAAACTTGTTAAGTCGCCGAATCCTGATTCCTGATCATTTGAAGTCAGATACTGACAGCATAATGTAAGGGAAATGAACACTCTCAGGGATCAAAGGCAAACCGATGAAACTGTTTCATCGCCGAAGGGATTCCTGTGTTTATCGGTTATTAAAATGTCCGGATTCCAACTTACGCTCCGGAATTCCGCATGTTTAAGCATACAGAATAAAATAAAAAGATGAACTAGACGACAAAGACTACGGTTGTAAGACAGATGCTCGAGTATTTATAGATAATACCCATCCAGAAATAAGAAAATACTAAAATACCTACATCACGAGATTTCAGTCAAAGATCTAGTAGCGATTCAAGAAAATAAAAATATTTGGTACCAATTTATATTTGAAAAACTCCACAGCTTCACTTTTCAAGAAACTTGAAAACTCACGGCTGATTTTCTATGTCTTCGTCGGAGAAGTATAAACCGAAACTTAGAAAGTATGAAAAGTATGAAAGTCACAGGAGCACAGATGCATCAAACGCACTGCCGAAGCCCGAGAATGCAATTCTAATCTAAATACCGAGACTACCAGAATTGATCAGCGTTTGTATAAAAGAGAATGGAAAATACCAGCGCATATAATATAATGTTGACCAACGTAAACACATACATTCTATCAGAAATATGCAGCATTGCAGCAAAATTATCTATTATTAAAAGTGTTAAAACCATAACTACCGAAAAGTCATGAAGGCAATAAGTACGACAAAAAGGGCGCTTAAAAGCTTGGGCTTGGCGTAATATTCACGACTTAGAATGGTGAAGTAATGGCGTCAAGCTGCCAACTTTTCGCGGTTGGTATTTCCTTATTCTGCTGATGAAATATAAAATAAAACTTTAAATTCTATAGCTCTGCGTCGTCGTGTGTTATAATTCATAGAGCTGATAGACAAACCCTCAACGCCGCAAAGAAATGGGTGCACTTTACCCTGGTATGAAGATAAACAGAAATGAATTCGAATAAGTCAATAAAAAGTACCATTAAAATGGGCGTGCAATAGGGCCCTTAACAGTTATTATACGGGCTCTTCAGAATAAGAGTATCGTTACGTTAATGTCATGGACATGACATTTTCTAATTGGTTCTCAAAAATAAACTGTCATATTAATAGTTGGCAAGCCCAACAGCTGTTCAACTGCTTTCATAACAATTAAATAAAGCCCAGCAAATGAAGCCAGAAGAGCTGAAAAGAAAGGGAGATTGCTCAAATAATCAGAATTTGCGACTTAAGAATAACATATCCAGAAATAATCATACAATTTTTGAAAGACAGTACCTAATTAGATGTAATTATCTCTGTCAATGATGACAATAATATGCAAGAAATATAGAATTTAAAACTTTGCAGAGTAGTGATTATCAACTATTCTACGGATTACTGAAGGTAGAAATAGGCAATCACACATGATGTTGGAATCATCAATGTAGCGAAACGAAACCTTGTCAATGATAATTTGGTCTGTTGAAATTAGCTACGGCTCAGGTACCTATTGGGATGCAAGGTGGGGTGGAACTATCTTTAAAACTGAAATGCCATGTTAAATCTCTGCATCACGCACATTAGTCCATTATGAGAATATGATAAACGAACAGAATATGATACGGACAGGTTTATCTTTATCACTATCAGTTTAAATCTGAATAGATAAGCAGGATAGGACTCATAACTATATCATGAGATGAGATTCAGGACCGAATTGAATTTGACGCTGAAGCTCTAAAGCTGAGTAAAGTCTAAAATCTGAAGAAGACTGGAACTGCACTTCACTGTGCCCCAAATATCAAGAGAACAATATGAGTTTTGTAGGTACTTAGACGGTTAAACGACAGGTACCTACATGATTCGACTCGGAATAACGAAATAATGCTAGAAAGTTTATAATGACGCTACCATTCATGAAGGCCGGAAAGCGACATGTGACTGACAAGCGCTGTGAAATCAAACACAAAGAATTGTAAATGAGGACGGAAATAAGCATCATGCATATACACTAGGTACCTAAACGTAAGTTGTCTAGAAACTGCACTGTTTTTGTTTTATTCTGAAAATTTTTGTTTTATTCTAGAATTAGAGTCACTAATCGGGAATATTGGAAGATCAAGACACTATCATTATCATTATTGTCAAATGGTTATCTCCTCTGCTTATATTCAGAAAAAAATAGTTGGCTTTAGAGCCAAAGACCCAAATCAATTATTGTCAAGATCAAGATCATTGCCAAGTAGATATATCGGATGAAGCAGATGAAAATGTAACCGAAGCTGTATATTGATTGCAATTGACTGTTGAATAGAATTAGAATATGAACATGAAATCAAAAATACAGAATATTTTATATTTAATAAATGTTATCACTGCACATGCAAGGCTCGTAAACTACGGATGGTCCCAACCGGACCAGCATACATCATAATCACACGCGAAGAAATCGCCAAAAACATGATTATGATGACTTGCAGATGATTGCGCGTTTTCTATAGAAAATTCAGCGCTCGATTTTGAAGTGGAACGCCGCGCGCACTCTTAGTATATGATGATTGATATTTCTAAAAATGTGTTTACTTTACTAAGCGATTTTAGCGCAATTGTAATGTGTCAATTTGGTCGGTACTTTTAAACAAATTCACATGGTTTGAGTTTGAGCTAAGTTACCGCATAGGCCTAACTGCAGGGGAATCGAGAAATAATCAACGCCGCGCGCGCAAAATATAAAACAAGGACCAAGGATCTTGTTTGAGTGCAATTTTGAAATAAAATTTTTACCACCCAGCCGTTGACAGACTCTCGTGAGAATATTCGTGAATTCAGTGCCGCAACCGTTAATCCAGATTACAAAATCAATGTCAAGACGTTGAAGTTTAAATGATATAGACATGTTGCAAGTTTATGTTTCATGTGGCAGTTTTTAATTATGAACCACTAGAATGCTGGACACCCCGACACCAGGCTTGAGGTCATCAATTGTAATGTAAATGTCAAGAGTTCTGAGAATACCTCCTGAAATTTCCACATAACAGCCATTTGTTTGCATGTGATACTGATACGACAGGATATCCACATATTAACATGGTGCTTCACAACTCTAAAAGTTTAATGAAAATGTTCTCATTTCTTAAACTCACTACATCTTGGCAATATTGTAGTACTGTGATCCATTATTATAAGCTGAACTTGCATAGAACTCCCAATAATTCTTTCTGGAAGAGAAAAACTGAATCCAACAACCTATCATTGAGTTGGTAGAACTAAGAAGACCTGGCTTTGTTGCTCTTGACTCTTGAGTGCTGCAATTGACAATGATGTGATGATCACGACATTATTTTTCCCGTTTTGATCATGATGTGATGAGTAGTGCATATTCTAAATTTGTGTTTCGACGATTTGACTTGGTGTAATATGCTTTTAATATTTATTGTTGCATTGTAGATCATCTGATCCAAAAATGTGGATTCACAAATAGTTTTGATTTGCTTTGTAAAACCATCAGTAATCAAATTTAACCTGAATGCATTCAAGATTATTTTGCAAGTTTGTCATTTGCTCCACTATGCTTTGGAGTATTTACGGTAGTTTGTCCTTGCTTAATGCTTATTGACAATGATAAAAATCCACTTTTTTTTTTGATAGTTTGATAAATAATCTGTGATAATTAGATCATACTGCTCTAAATTAAATAACAGCCTAAATATATTGTTTTGTTGTTCAAGTATGGGTTGGCGAAAAGTCTTTTATGTTTTGAAGAAAGTATTCTTTGTCATTTAAATAGTAATCTGTGATAGATAATCCTATTGCTCTGCATTATGAAGCTAATTCAAAATTAGCAGGGACTATTGATGGGCCCTGTTTATGGGTAAAGTAAGGTCCTTCAATTTTGAATTCACTGGGAACAAAGCTGTATTCTATCCTGGACAGTGGGTCAGTGGTGATTGCAAGCTTGTTGTGAATGAGTCCTTGAAAATCAAATCATTTGGAATCCGCTTAGTTGGTAAGTGGTTATTTTTTGCTTATTATTATTAGCTGAGGGGCAACAATTGATACAAAGGGGCCAGAGCCTTCTATAAATAGTAGGGGGTTTCAAATTTTTAACAAGTTTGAACATAGGTTTGAATGTAATGTTACACATTTGGATGTCAGAAATACATGATAGCTATTTTCAATGTTAGCTAGACATCTGTAGTATGATTTCACATGTCACATGGTTACTAAATGTTGAAATTATGAAACTTATCACCCTGCTTGTTCCAATAGAGCTCCTTGTCAAAGAAAGTCACTTAAATTTTATTCTGGATAGAAGTACCTCATTCAATGCAAATGTTCCAAAAAGGAAAAGGCTTTCCAAGTTCGTGAGGTTCAAATTTAGTATGGAGGGGTCACGAAAATTGTAGGATATTCAAACATAATTTATGGATGCCCCTAATTTATTCAAGTTATCATGAAACAATTTTGATACCTGAACCAATAGCTATACAGAATTTAATTCAATCCTATTTCAACATCCCAAAACCTTTGACAGGAGAAGCTGGGCATCGTCTGAAGAAAGGTGGTGCAGTTAGGAAACGTGAATTTGTTACACCTGTGCAGCTTCAATCAATCTATGGACCATCAACAATAAATACCAATTACCATGTTCCTTGATAATTGCCAATGAATCTAGCTGTGTAATATTCACATATAATAAACGTTTTGATTTTTGTTTACTTAGCTTTATTAACTGTGTTCTGTATTTCATCAACAATAAGTTTGGGGGAACACTCTCATCAATTTCGCTTTCAAATACCCCCAGAAGTGCTACCAACTTCTTTTGAAGGAGACTTTGGCTTTATAAGGTACTTTCTGGAAGGGGTCATTGAAAGGCCATGGAAGGATAACATCACTACCCGCAAAGTCTTCACAGTTTGGGAGTATGTGGACTGCAACAATCCTCTACTGAGTGTGAGTAATGAATGGTATTTGCATTTGATTTGGTATTTTTAATTAATTTAAATTCTTAATACTGATTTAGCATGTAACATGCAACCTATAACTATTTCATAATCTATTTATGATTTTTGGTTACCCTTAACTGTGTGGGTCACATGATCCGCCCTCCCCTCAGGCCCCCCAAGTGGGACAGAGTGAGAAGTTGATTGAGGGGGGATGTTTCAGCCCTGCCACTCGAAACTACATAACTCTACAACTTGATAGGAGGGGTTACTGCCCTGGAGAGAACATCATCGTCAGTCTCAAGGTATGTACTGCATTCTAGTTGAGGAACACTTTCGAAATTATCTAATGTGGTCACGGAAAATCTATTACATTTTGATCCTTACATTAAGTTACAACGACCAGTTACCCATTGTTGTGTATTGTGTATTCTCCAGGTTGTGGACTTCCCTCCAGGCATCATTGTTAAGCTAATGCTGACGATGGTTTCTTTGTTCTCTGAAGCAGCCAACAAACAAGGTCCCTCTAAGAGGTACATGCAACTCACTGGATTTGGGATATCACGATTCGTCAGGAATTGATTGCTCCCTATTAATATATAGTTCTAACAATTTGGTGTAACTATCCTTGTCACTCTGCTTTAATCCCCAGGTGACTAATAACCGGTAATAACTTGTCAGTACTACCAGCCTATCACAATGTAAGGGACTAGTGTGTTACACACATTCCCTCTCAGGGAAATGTTACGAAGCTGCTCAATAGGGACAGTACCACAGGGTTTAAACCCACCGTTTTAACAACGTGTCAGTGCAGATACCATCCGTACCACCCACCATCAGATGGAGAGGCCAGGGTGGTTTAGGGTGAGAGTGTAACTTGGAGAGTAACGTTATCTGTGTTACCATGGTATCTGTAATGTTACTATGTTACCATAGTTCACATTAGAATATTTAAACGCCTTTACAGCAGGCTTCATAGTTCATACTGTTGTTTAAAAATTTGATGAAAACTCCTCATAACTCTCCCACCACGTTTCAGCTATATCAGTGTACTACCTAGTTGAGGTTAAGATGTTTAAAGTCAGGTAAGAAGACGAAGATGTACTGGCACGTTAACGTGCCCGTTACCATAAGGAACAATCCCTGAACCCCTGCTAACGTGGCTTCAGCAAGTCAAACAACACACCCCTCACAGCAACCCAAAAATACCGAAAATTTTTAAAAAATTTCGCATTTATCGTGAAACGCTGCGTTTCGTCAAACACAAGAATTGTAAATGAGGACGGAAATAAGCATCATGCATATACACTAAATTTCAAGCGTAAGTTGTCCTAGAAACTGCACTGTTTTGTTTATTCTGAAAATTTTTGTTTTATTCTAGAATTAGAGTCACTAATCGGGAATATTGGAAGATCAACACTATCATTTATCATTATTGTCAAATGGTTATCTCTGCTTATATTATTCAGAAAAAAAATAGTTGGCTTTAGAGCCAAAGACCCAAACAATTATTGTCAAGATCAAGATCATTGCCAAAGTAGATATATCGGATGAAGCAGATGAAAAATGTAACCGAAGCTGTATATTGATTGCAATTGACTGTTGAATAGAATTAGAATATGAACATGAAATCAAAAATACAAATATTTTATATTTAATAAATGTTATCACTGCACATGCAAGGCTCGTAAACTACGGATGAGATCCCAACGGACCAGCATACGGCATATAATCACACGCGAAGAAATCGCCGAAAACATGTTCTGATGACTTGCAGATGATGCGCGTTTTCTATAGAAAATTCAGCGCGTCGTTTTGAAGTGGTTTCCGCGCACTAGTATATGATGATTGATATTTCTAAAAATGTTTACACTTTACTAAACGATTTTAGCGCAATTGTAATGTGTCAATTTGGTCGGTACTTTTAAACAAATTCCGGTTTGAGTTTGAGCTAAGTTACCGCATAGGCCTAACTGCAGGGGAATCGAGAATAATCAATGCCGCGCGCAAATATAAACAAGGACCAAGGATCTTGTTTGAGTGCAATTTTGAAATAAAATTTTTACCACCCAGCCGTTGACAGACTCTCGTGAGAATATTCGTGAATTCAGTGCGCAACTGTTAATCAAGATTACAAAATCAATGTCAGACGTTGAAGTTTAATGATATAGACATGTTGCAAGTTTGTTTCATGTGGCAGTTTTAATTATGAACCACTAGAATGCTGGACACCCTGACACCAGGCTTGAGGTCATCAAATTGTAATGTAAATGTCAGAGTTCTGAGAATACCTCCTGAAATTTCCACATAACAGCCATTTGTTTGCATGTGATACTGATACGACAGGATATCCATATATTAACATGGTGTTTCACAACTCTAAAAGTTTAATGAAAATGTTCTCATTTCTTAAACTCACTACATCTTGGCAATATTGTAGTACTGTGATCCATTATTATAAGCTGAACTTTACATAGAACTCCCAATAATTCTTTCTGAAGAGAAAAACTGAATCCAACAACCTATCATTGAGTTGGTAGAACTAAGAAGACCTGGCTTTGTTGCTCTTGACTCTTGAGTGCTGCAATTGACAATGATGTGATGATCACGACATTATTTTTCCCGTTTTGATCATGATGTGATGAGTAGTGCATATTCTAAATTTGTGTTTCGACGATTTGACTTGGTGTAATATGCTTTTAATATTTATTGTTTACGTAGATCATCTGATCCAAAATGTGGATTCACAAATAGTTTTATTTGCTTTAAAACTATCATAATCAAATTTAACCTGAATGCATTCAAGATTATTATTTTGCAAGTTTGTCATTTGCTCCACTATGCTTTGGAGTATTTACGGTAGTTTGTCCTTGCTTAATGCTTATTGACAATGATAAAATCACTTTTTTTTTGATAGTTTGATAAATAATCTGTGATAATTAGATCATACTGCTCTAAATTAAATAACAGCCTAAATATATTGTTTTGTTGTTCAAGTATGGGTTGTGAAAAGTCTTTTTGTTTTGAAGAAAGTATTCTTTGTCATTTAAATAGTAATCTGATAGATAATCCTATTGCTCTGCATTATGAAGTTGATTCAAAATTAGCAGGGACTATTGATGGGCCCTGTTTATGGGTAAAATGGTCTCTTTCAATTTTGAATTCACTGGGAACAAAGCTGTATTCTATCCTGGACAGGTCATTAATTGATTGCAAGCTTGTTGTGAATGAGTCCTTGAAAAATCAAATCATTTGGAATCGTTTAGTTGGTAAGTGGTTATTTTTTTGCTTATTATTATTAGCTGAGAATAATTATTGATAAAAAGGCCAGAGCCTTCTATAAATAGTAGGGGTTTTCAAATTTTTTAACAAGTTTGAACATAGGTTTTTGATGTAACATTTGGATGTCAGAAATACATGATAGCTATTTAAATGTTAGCTAGACATCTGTGGTATGATTTCACATGTCACATGGTTCTAAATGTTGAAATTATGAAACTTATCACCCTGCTTGTTCCAATAGAGCTCCTTGTCAAAGAAAGTCACTTAAATTTTATTCTGGATAGAAGTACCTCATTCAATGCAAATGTTCCAAAAGGGAAAAGGCTTTCAAGTTCGTGAGGAGTTCAAATTTAGTATGGAGGAGGGGTCTGAAAATTGTGGGATATTCAAACATAATTTATGGATGCCCCTAATTTATTCAAGTTATCATGAAACAATTTTGATACCTGAACCAATAGCTATACAGAATTTAATTCAATCCTATTTCAACATCCCAAACCTTTGACAGAGAAGCTGGGCATCGCTCTGAAGAAAGGTGGCACAGTTGAAACATGAATTTGTCACACCTGTGCAGCTTCAATCAATCTATGGACCATGTAAATTAAATACCAATTACCATGTTCCTTGATAATTGCCAATGAATCTAACTGTGTATTCACATATAATAAACGTTTTGATTTTTGTTTACTTAGCTTTATTAACTGTGTTCTGTATTTCAGCGACAATAAGTTTGGGAACACTCTCATCAATTTCAGTTAAATACCCCAAATACCTTCTTTTGAAGGAGACTTTGGCTTTATAAACTTTCTGGAGGGTTATTTTGAAGGATAACATCACTTGGATCTTATAAGCAATAATCCTCTACTGAGTGTGGTAATAAAATGGTATTTGCATTTGATTTGTATTTTAATTAATTTAAATTCTTAATACTGATTTAGCATGTAACATGAACCTATAACTATTTCATAATCTGTTTATGATTTTGGTTACCCTTAACTGTGTGGGTCACATGATCCGCCCCTCAGGTTTGGGAGTTGATTGAGGGGGGATGTTTCAGCCCTGCCACTCAGAAAACTTCTCTCCTTGATAGGAGGGTTACTGCCCTGGAGAACATCATGGTCTCCAAAGGTATGTACTGCATTCTAGTTGAGGAACACTTTCGAAAATTATCTAATGTGGTCACGGAAAATCTATTACATTTGATCCTTACATTAAGTTACAACGACCAGTTACCCATTGTTGTGTATTGTGTATTCTCCAGGTTGTGGACTTCCCTCCAGGCATCATTGTTAAGCTAATGCTGACGATGGTTTCTTTGTTTTCTGAAGCAGCCAACAAACAAGGTCCCTCTAAGAGGTACATGCAACTCACTGGATTTGGGATTGTATCAAAGTAGCCATCATTCGTCAGGGAATTGATTACAGCTCCCTATTAATATATAACACATTGTGATTCTAACAATTTGGTGTAACTATCCTTTGTCACTCCTGCTTGAGCCCCAGGTGACTAATAACCGGTAATAGCTTGTCAGTACCTACCAGCCTATCACAATGTAGGGACTAGTGTGTTACACACATTCCTCTCTCAGGGAAGTGTTACGAAGCTGCTCAATAGGGACGGTACCACGGGGTGCTAAAACCCACCGCTTTAACAACGTGTCAGTGCAGATACCATCCGTACCACCCACCATCAGATGGAGAGGCCAGGGTGGTTTAGGTGAGAGTGTAACTTGAGAGTACGTTATCTCTGTGTTACCATGGTATCTGTATGTTACTATGTTACCATAGTAACTACATTAGAAGCCATTTAAACGCCTTGCGCAGCAGGCTTCATAGTTCATACTGTTGTTTAAAATTTGATGAAAAACTCCTCATAACTCTCCCACCACGTTTCAGCTATATCAGTGTACTACCTAGTGGAGGTTAAGATGTTTAAGAAGTCAGGTAAGAAGACGAAGATGTACTGGCACGTTAACGTGCCTGTTACCATGGGAACCATCCCCCTGAACCCTGCTAACGTGGCTGCCAGCCAGTCAAACAACACACCCCTCACAGCAACCCTCTCTTGCCCCAACGTGAGTACTCGCAATTAATGTACGATTAACAAACGAATGGGAGTGTTATATCGAAAATTGTCACACGAGGCGTCAGCCGAGTTTGACAATTTTCGATATCGCACGATCCATGAGTTTGTTAATTGTATTATTACCCGACAAAACAGTACTCCCTACCACTCGGGTCTGACGACCCTCGTCTGAATTCAACGTTTTTATAGATTTTCGAGTGCTCCTTCATAAAATCAACAATTTATTTAACGATATTCTGCTCTTTTATTCCGCCACTGTTCAGTAGTCCGGCGCCCGTAACGTTCGTCGGTCGATCGAATGGAATTGGTCGATCGATCAACTCCATTTGAATGAATAATGAGTTTTACTGGTCCCTAATGACTTAAATCGTGTTTAAATGGGCAATATTTAGTTGTTTCCCTACTAGCTCAAAGATTTTTTATTTAGAACACATCAGTCGATCAAATAAAGTTGATCGATCGACCAATTCCATTCGATCGACCGACGAACGTTACGGGCGCTTCCTATAAAGGAGTGATATATCGATAATTATCACACTGGAGTTTGAGCCACGGGAGGGTAATAATGGTAATTAATAAACCGATAAAAGCAAATTTAGTTGAGGTATAATTAAAGACATGGAATGTTCGGTATATCTGTGATTTGTCAACTGCAGTATAAATTCATGGCACTCACATTTCTTAACCCTAACACGTGTCCGTTGTCAGGGTAACGATGTTAGTGGGGTTGCAGAACCGCCCCCCTATGTTGAGATATCCCCCAGCGCCCCGCCCCCAGACCCAGACAACTTCCCAGGTAAAAAGGAGCTTTCGTTCTTCTTTAATTAGTTTGATGTGTTTTGTTAGGTTTTGTCAAGTTACAGAACTTTTCCCGTTTATTAGGGGAGGCATTACCAAGTCGTAGCACTCCTTATTAGATATTGCTGTAAGTGAACTGTGCAGACACATCTTTTCAATGGGCATATTGCTCAAATAAGAAGATTTCTGTACATAGGTCGTGTGTCTTAAATAAATTACACGATTACATCAAATACTTAGTACTTAGGCACATGCTATAAATAATGTAATATCAAGAGTAGCCTGTGTCATTATAAGGAATGTATGCCTAGAATACTCACTACATTCGGGATAACTTGTACATTCAGAGTTTTTACTGGTGACGGACCTAAGCAATCTTTTTAAGTACTTTAAATGTACGATCAAGAATTCAACTGCCAAATATTTGAGAAATTTAGAACTTCGCTCCCACGTTCAGAGCATTATGGACCGATGTGCTAGATTCCATAATCCATACCGTGCTAATGCGACGGTACATGATCGAACTCTACTAACTTTTAAACGAACCTACTTACCACAATACCACAATATCAAGCTCAAGGCCGTAGTCTTACTCATAGTCTTGCTCTTATTCGCGGTTCTGACCACTGCATATCTACAGATTAATAGTGTTTCTCCAAGTATCATACCCTATGAAGTATAAGAAGTTGTAATTTCTCTTGAAGCCTCTATGAAGTCTAACAGAAACTGCTACGTAGCCCTGAAACTTACAGTAATAAGGTTTCTTGGTTGAGTTAAGAGTGTTAAAACACTGCGAACAGGAAGTAGACGCTGCAAACGTCATAAGTTTGTAGATGTAACAAGTGATAATGACGTCATTTTCAACAACTGATTATTTGTGTCTGATCTGTTCGAAAGTGCCCTGTATATTTAATGATACAACACTTCAATAACATAAAACTTATCTATTCCAGTCTAACATCATGTAAAGGATATTATGTCTCAACATGACGTATGTCATCTACTCACAAATGAAGTCCATGATAGTGACGTCATACCTTCAGTGGATATATTGCTTTTTAAATTATATGATATGGTACGGAAGTTGTTGAGTTTTATTAAGACGAGTTAGAGCAAGTAAGAAAATAATTTGACATGATGTAAACATAGCATATGACCTACATAATTTGTATGAAAGTGGAGTGTGGACTGTTCAGTCGACTCAAGTTTGTACCTCATGCTTTTTCTTTGAACCATATGGATCCCTTGTACATTACACTAGATGTTCACAAAAGAGCAAAGGCAAATGATCTGTGATTCAGAGAAATTTCTTATTAGAATTTTACTATCAAACACAAAAGTGTACTCTATTGTTTTGGAGGTTGTACTTAGAATGGCTACAGTATTAATTGTTTCTTCATCACATTCATCACACTTATTATTAAGCTGAGCTTCTGTTTTCACAAATCAAAGATGTCAATTTACACGACAAAAATGTGTTCGTTACATCAAATCTTAGCTCACTGCTCACCAACATAAAGACATATAATAATCACAATGGTGAGATTCGTGAGTTTACAATGATTTATGCATATAAGGCTCCCTACATAATGATAATTTGTTCTTCCAAATTACAAACCCTGTGCACAAAAAATAAACATTTTAACGTCATTAACTCACTACATTACGCTATAATAATGACGACATCTCAACCGCCTATTTCTCGTGTGAGCATATTATTTACTGTGCTTGATAACCATTGGTTGCTGACATTCGCAGAGTATATAGTCCGCACAGACTACTCCTATTTAATTTACTCGGGTACACAGATATTCTAATGTAGACTACTCCTATATAATTTACTCGGGTACACAGATATTCTAATGTAGACTTGGTTAAGAACATGGATCTTTGGCAGTTGGTCGCTAGAGATTTTTTCAGAGATTCAGCAAATTTCCGTGTTGCAGAAGACAACAGTACTGAACTAAGGCAGGTTCAGTTCGTTTCTAGGTTCGGTACGATTGCGCGGCTTGGTAAATTTCGATATTTGAATATATAATTTTCACACTAAAAATCGATATATGCCGAGCCGCGCAATCTTACCGAACCTAGAAACATACCGACCCTGCCTAAAGGTCAGCACAGTAACCGTCCAATGAAATCAATTAAATTTCTGATTGTAAAACTCGAAAGTATTTGATGAATGGCAGCTTTTGGTTTGACAATATATCCTAGGATTAGAATGAATGAAGATGTTTGAAACGTAATCCCATCTACATTGGGAATATGTTGCAGGCATTAGGTCACTGTTATAATTAAATCCGCAGACCTGCATCACGAAACAGGATCTGAGAGGTTGTGACGTCATTCTCAAGTTTGAGTGAATTGCGACCTTATCATTCAGCTGGAATTTGTGAAAATGAAATGAATTATCTAGAAAGTGTATGCGTTCCTTGACCGAATCCGGGGTGTATCAACGATTTTGTAATGTAGTAGTAGCAAGTATGACACAATATGCTAGTCACAGACTTTGCTTCTATGACGTTTGTGTCACCTAACGGACGTGTAAGAGAGTGTGTGTGTATGTCAATATGTCATCCCCTGATAGATCATATTACAAATACTCCCTACACTCTACCAGGGACCCTCACACTCCCCTTCTAGTCTCCACTCTATCAGGAGCCTGAGTGTAGAAAGAGTTTGGTGGCGTGGGGTCGTCACACACTGCTATACTGCTCTTACACTTAAAGGGATCCTGAAGTTTTTGGCGAGTTTCGAAAAATATCCATTTTATTATCTAAATCAAATCTCAAAACATAAACAAAAAGGTTGTTGAAAATCTGGCATTTCTATCACCTTCCATTGTGCTATTATAGAGGTGCGAAGTTTCGTTGTGGTCGAGGGCGCTACGTCATCACGAGGCATGGTCAGAGTAGACTGCACACAGTAGTGTGAAAATACTGTGTTAAATACCTATCTCTACTATAACAGTAGGGACGTGTCAGTACCATGCTTTTTATGCTTTTTGCGTCATGATTGCTAAAATTACGAATGCTATCATATTTTTTGATAATTCAGGATATATTATGATCAGCAGGGCAAAAACAGACATCAGCTTGGCATAGGTAAGTTTAGCTATGTATGGCCTTGATTTCCTCATCTTCCATCATCTTATCATCTTCCCTCTGTTTCAGAAAACGCTTGTTCATTTATTATCTCGTTTGACATTTCAACGTGTCGCTTGATTCTGAGCTCTAACCAAAGGATTCAAGTTACAAATGACATAAAACTAGGACGGTGAACTAGGTATTAATAAGTTTATGGAAAATTAAGAACCTAAAAACTGCCAATTTACCTACTTTGCTTGATATGACAACTGATCAGTGATCATCCATTGCTTTCGGATTTCGTCTTCAACCTAGGTACCATTGCGAGAAATTTGACGGTTGATTAGATACCGTCGGCTTCCTAACGGACTGGCAGCCTCGGAATTCCACATAAAATTTAACACCAAGTTCTAACTATCTAAATAGAATGCACTTCTCTTTCAAATAGACTGGAACTTGAGATTTAGCATTTAAATCCAATTATAATACCAAAATCTTCCGTATCGTACGATATAGAAGTATATAAGCATAGAGAATCTCTATTATACTTCCGCAGTATCTCTATTATAGAAACTGCAAAAGGTTATATTAAAAAGAGTAGAGTAAAGCTAGAAGAAAGCTAGAAGAGGAGGGCATGAGTTATTGCAATAGCTTCGAATCAATCAAGAGTTTGACGACACAATATGATTGTAGTGGGACTCGGTGGGTCTTGACTGCTGATATCCAAAATGCATTTCAAGTCCCTTTCAAGTTTTTGTATTTTGATTACAGCTGTCGGAATCATTTACTAAGTAGCAGTCCAACCTCCTCGCGCTCTGTTATTTACCACTCTAACCACAAGATACCTTTTAGCAAGGGAACAGTGCACCACTTTGAAGCGTGATAATGATGCCACCTTGAAACGCCTATTCTCCATGCACAACCTATCTACTGCGGTTTGAGCGATCCCATGCCTCTTGATGACGTAGCAGCCATTTTACACCTCGTTGCGAATATGCTGTACATGCGCTATATTTACCATTTTAATGATCGGGATGTGTTTGTATTGGTAAAACTAAAGGTTTGCCGGGCAAATCATGGAAAAACAAAATTTTCGATTTTTAAACTTCAGTGCCCCTTTAACAGTCCCCTCTCTATCAGAGTGTAGCATGGTGACATGGGGTCGTCACTCACTCCCCCACTGCTCTTACCGTCTCCACTCTACCAGGAGTGTAGTATGGTGAGGATGACGTAAGGTCGGGATGTCACTTAATAACGTAATAACCTATGTGTAGTGTAGTATAGGTCCTGTATAGCATGGTGACGTTGGGTAAAGGGTGTAATAATATTGTAATGTAGGACTTGTGACAAGGTGACGTGAGGGGTGTCACTTACAACACGTGTGTAATGGGTGTAACACTCCACCTTCTGATGGATCATCTTACCTCCTACTGCAGTCAGTTACACTCCCTTCCATCATTCACACTCTACCTATGTACAACCCTAGCAGAGTACCAGGAGCCATCAGAGGTATATCGGGTATATGACACCACTCTCTGTCCTAAACTCACTCACACGGGGTGGAGTATCGCAGAATACTGTTTACACACTTACACACGGGTTACTGGAGATACAGTACTGTCCTTTACTCAGTGTCCTTGCACACTCTACCCACTACCTATACCCTAGGGTAGAGTTACCAGGGTATACCACTCTACAAGGGTAGAGTTATACCACTCTACCAGGAGCCATCAGAGGTATATCGGGTATATGACACCACTCTCTGTCCTACACTCACACACTCACTCAGTCTGACAGCGGACTGAGTACTCACACACTCACTCACAGGAGTTATTGAAGTATATTACAGAATATACAGTACTGTTCTACTGTCTTTTACTGTTTACAGACTCACTCACACGGGTTACTGGATTATCACTGGTACAGTACTGTTTACACACTGACACTCGGGTTACTGGAGTATCACAGTGGGCTGCCCTGCAGTTAGAAGAGTTCCGATAACGAAATACAGAACTAGAAGTGCAAAGTGCTATATGTACAGCAGCCATCCACCGTACACAGTACACTCAGATACGACCATAAGATAATGAAATGTTCTCAAAGTGTTACACACGATGAAGCCAACACTATTTTGTAATTACTTCTGAGCTTGTTGCACACAACTTGTAACACTGGTACAGACATATTGCCAATGCACACTACACAGTGAAAGTAAAACCACTTCAAGAGCACTGAGTAAACCACATACACCATGTACACTGTTCTACTAGATACTGTATGTGTATACACATTACATAATCGAATCCACACTTAATCTACGCCGTGTAAGAGAGCGGATGGAGTTCAGTTTTCAGTCGCCAGATCACTGTTTGTTGGTCTGTGTCTTGCACCTACTCAAAGTTAAATTACCACCCAAATGCTTTGATAAATAATCTGTGCCCTGAAAATGAACATACGATAACTCATTACTGCGAGAGGTCCAAAAATCTAATGATATAATTTGTGTGGAATATTTCAATGTCATAAATTCAAACATTTTTCAAGTTGTACTATGAATTCACGTTATGGATTAAAAGTGCTGTCAACTGTCCACAGCAGAGGATCCACTGAGACTCACCTGGATGTATTACTGCTGTCATTTGATCAGTTCCGACAGTTTTCACTCATCCATTATAATGCCACAAACCAATTTAACTGTGGGTACAGTTCTGACGAGAGGAGCACGTGTCGTGGTTAACAACATCCTGTCGCATGTTTCTATTTCCCCTCATCCCCCGCACAATGAAACATGTCAGATCACGGTTGCAGCACTTCTGTACTGTGGTATGTACATGAAAATACCGTTGAAGCTATGACCACATTCCGTGTCACATGTGTCACACAGTCTTTGGAATGTAATCTCATTGTCAAGAATGCAGTGAAACCTGAACCTGATAAGCTGATGGCTGAGAGTGACGTCATTATCAGGGTTAAAAGTGTGAATTTACGATGTCATTATCTCGGTGTCATTACTCGGTCATAACCTGAGTAACGAGCCTATGTCACACAGATGTCACAAGTTCTGAGGATGTTCCCTGAAATTTTCATATGACCGCCCTTTGTACGGTCATGTGTACTTGTGGGAATGTGTACTTGTTTGAAGTTGTAAATACCAGAATACCGCAGGATAATGAATAAAAGAGTAAACTTTTTGTTTCTTCTACTCATAGGATCAGGTGTTTTGTCGAGCCTCCTTCAATACAAAGGAGTGTTTATTGAAGTTAAGTGTGCTACGTATGTGTGTGAGTGTGTCGGACTTACGTTCAATTGTTTTTGTAAGCATCATTGTATTGTAATGTTCTTACATGTTAGTTCTCACTCCTGATTCTAGGATCAAGTATTTAAACTTAAATAATCGTTTGAATAGGAGAATAATGTAAAAAGTTAAGTGTGTTATACTAAATATAGAAATGTGTTAGTATTTCATCACAATGTAGTTTTGTGTGTTGTTATAGTATGAAGTGAGATCATCGTGACAGAATGATTACATCATTGCTTGATACGATAATTCGGATAATGTAAACTATTGATATGGACAGTGAATACGGGTCAAATGACGTAACTAGTGGTTTGAATTTCCCCCTGAGAAATTTCCATATATGTCTAAAAAGTGGCACCAGAACTGTTAATAACTGATAAGTACAGACACTTTGATTAATGCTGTAAATTCTATTTCATTCATAAATCTGTGATAACTTTATGGCATAAGAGATTGTTAATTAATTACTTACAGGTGACACCAAGCTCTTATTTGACTTGACCCACGTACACTGAAAATGTTACACTGTACAATAAATGCTGAATGCTTTATGGTGTACCTACACAAGTACGAACCCCACGCAAAAAATATGCGGTTCAACGAAGTACATTACACTTTGATAATGACGTAATCCTAACCGCCTATTTCTCATATGTGTACTATTTGGTGACCTCAGAGTGGCCCATGTCCATGAAATTAATTGTGTATGAAAATGTATTAGTATAAATTCAATCCGAGTTGGTTGGGCCGCAGTATGTGCAAGAACGCCTAGATCAATAGAATTTGTAACCGGAAACCGATGAAAGCGGTAGTTTTGTGTGTGACCTGCAGGTGCTCTGCCTTGAACGGAATCATCATCGTAAAAAACCTATCCCTGTAACCTTGACCACCCCAAACTCTTCTGACACCTCACCCC
The DNA here is from genome assembly GCA_011033025.1 of Beroe forskalii. Lineage (NCBI taxonomy): Eukaryota > Metazoa > Ctenophora > Nuda > Beroida > Beroidae > Beroe > Beroe forskalii. The sequence continues at coordinate 140,547 of WFMF01000069.1, read as the reverse complement.
CTCTAACAGTCTAACATACCACTCCCCCTATAACACACCACCTCCCCTCTAACACACCAATCCCCCTCTAACCCCCATTCCCCTCTAACCCCCATTCCCCTCTAACCCCCATCCCCCTTTAACCCCAATCCCCCTCTTACCCCCATTCCCCTTCCCCTGTAATAACTCCCTCTAACTCCCCACTCCCATTTTACTAACTCTCCCACCCCCTAACACCCCTCTAACCCCACACTCCCACTCCCTCAGAACTCCCACCACCATACGAGGAATGCATCCTGGGCTCCTCCAACCTACTGGACGAGAGTTCCGCCCCATCTGCCCCTGCTGAAAACATATACGGAGACCACAGCTACACCCCAGTCTACACCATGGCACGCGGTGCTAGACTGGACTTCAACTTCGCTGACGATAACACAATGGCAGACTCCTAGGATGGAAGAAGGAAGATCAGTCCTGTTGTTTTGGTGTAGATTCCACTGTCTGTGGAGGTTTTATCTGATGGATTCCAAATTCCATGATCCATTTATCAGGGATTGCGTCTTTTGATTGATGACATACTTTGAACTGACGAAGAATGTAACAGCAGTACCCCAGCTGGCGACATCGAGAGGCGAGAATCATTCTGAAATTTCCAATCGTGCGCACTTTGTACGGACGGAATTTTCAGGATCATTTTCAGATGTGGCAACACCTCTGTGAAATAAATTCTTTGTTCTAGTAGACGTGAAATCGTGAAGGGATATGCTTAATCACGAGTTTGAATTTCATATATTGACACACATCATATACACTCAGTTTGCTTTGGATACCGGTGTTCCTTTATAGACTAGATATTCATTAACAATCTTCAAATGAACAAAAATTACCCCCACATTTTGATCAGCGACTCTTGTTTTTGTTAACATAATTTCAAGCCCCACATTGATAAGGATATATTGTGGTTATCATCCTTTAATCAGCATATATCCTGAATTTCATAGTTTTTAGTTAACTTCCAACTTCTGTTTTATTTTGTGAATAGATCGATGTCTTTTCTGATGTCAACATAATATATAGGCATCAATTGCCAGTACCCTCACTAATATACGATAGTTTTCTCTTGTCTGGTAAATAACCTAACTTAGACATATTGTTTAAACAGTACCATATGTTTATTTTAATTATTATAACCCATCTTTTTAACTTTCTTTGTTAATAGAATTTTCTAGCTGTTCCTGGAAAAAGCTAATGCTCATCATTGTATAGTTATGAATTACTCACATTAATTGAAAGGTGGTTGTTTCAAAATTGGCATTGTTTGATGAAAAATACAATTCTTAATTTGATTGACATGAAATCTGTTAGAAAAATGATGAGTACCTTTTCTTTCAATGAATGGATATTGGATTGCATTGGTCCGATGTACAGTTCAAACGAATTGATGAAATCACCACAATTGTTAAAACACGCCACACTTCTTGTAAGTACTGTAAACTAATGATTTATCGTAAAAATTAATTCTTGGCGTTATATTTTGTATTGCTTTACAATTCAGTTTATATTGCTGTTAATTAAAATGTGCTTTTCTTTGCCTTCTAAACTGTGGATTAACTTTGAAAGGAATGAACTTACCCGACTCTTAAAATCAGCAATTTTTGCCACGACTGGATGGAACGCGCGTGGATTTTACTTACATCGCCCAGCGAGGCCTTGACCAATTTGAGCACGCGAGTCCGTCATGCGCGCGATCTGGACTACAGCTATTAAAATAGCCCAAAAATCACCCTTCGATTGATGAATTCAAGGGTGATATTTGGACCATTTCACTTTAGCTGTAGTACAGATCGTGCGTGCTCAAATCGGTCAAGGCCTCGATGAGATTGGACCGTCACTCACGATGAGATTGGTGAGTGATGGACAAATTTCAGAGCGACGTAGCAAAATTCTTGTCAGACGTTGCCTGACCCCCTTGAAATAATAGGTCTGATCACGACGTCAGACAAGCAAAATTCAGTGTCCAAGACAAAAGACTTAAAAGATTGATACAGACGCCAGTGCAGTCTAACTCTTTAAGTAACTGTCCGGGTCCCATTAGTACCTTTTCGGTATGTCTCCCATGTAAACGGGGCTGAGTGACGTCACAGATCTAAACGTCAATTTTTCTGTATCCTAAACCTAACCATAACCCTAACCAAAACCCTAACCTTAATCCTGACCCTAACTCTAACAAATCCTGACCCTAACCAGAACCCTAACCCTAGTCCTTAAAGCGCTAGGTGCGCTTAATTTTCCTAAGCCCGCATAGGTGTGTGTACGCGCGCGGCGCTTCCCTACGGGAAGCGCGCCGCGCAACGCAGACAGGGATATACGTGTTTAGCAACGCTTAATTATATTTTTCTGAGTGACGTCATTGTCATAGATAATGAAGGCTCCCGTTTACATGGGAGACTGACCACCTTTTCGGTATCAATAGAACAGCATCGGACTGGTGTCAACGTATAAACATAGAAACATCATGATGTTGGTTAAACGTAGACACCAGTCTGATGCATCAGACTGGTGTCTACGTTTAACCATCAGATTGGTGTCAACGTATAAACATCAGACTGGTGTCAAGGTAACATTTACATCATCTGTAATTGTCAACTAAACATCAGACTGAGGGACTGGTGACAACGTAACACCAGACTGGTGCCAACGTGATACTGACAAAAGACTGGTGACAACGCAACAGTAACACCAGACTGGTGCCAACGTAACACCAGACTGGTGCCAACGTAACATCAGACTGGTTTCCTAAGCCCGCATAGGTGTGTGTACGCGCCGCGCGCTTCCCTGGGGAAGCGCGCCGCGCGAGCCACACAGGGATATACGTGTTTAGCAACAGACTGGTGTCAACGCGAACGTTACATCAGAATGGTGTCAACATAACACCAGACGGGTGCAATTCAACGTGCGCGTAACCAGGGTCCTGGTTAGGGCAAAACGTGTAATTACGCAACTACAGACTGGTGCCAACTTAACACCAGACTGGTGCCAACGTAACACCAGACTGGTGCCAACGTAACACCAGACTGGTGCCAACGTAACACCAGACTGGTGTCAGCGTAACACCAGACTGGTGCCAACGTAACACCAGACTGGTGCCAACGTAAGGTGGTTTCATCGTTCCGCGTCGATCGAATGGATTGATCAAACGAAAAACGCGCACAATACACTTTTACGATTACGTCCGCGCAAAAAAAGGAATTGTGTAAACGTTTTCTATTTGATCAACTATTGATCATAATGCCAACGATGCTGGTGCCTAACCAGATCCAACGAAGCTAACAACGTAACACCAGACTGGTGTAACGTAACACCAGACTGGTGCCAACGTAACACCAGACTGGTGCCAACGTCCAGACCCAGACAACTTCCCAGGTAAAAATGAATTTTATTATTAGCAGTTCTGATTAGGTTTTAGGTTGAAGTATTGGGTTCTGTATTTAAGGTTTTGAAAGTGTTTTATTTCGTTTGATTTGTTTCCGTAAGCTTCTGCCAGGTTTCAGAGCTTGAACCGTTAAGGGAGGCATTACGAAGGCGTCGCACTACTCATTAGATAGTGCTGTAAGTGAACTGTGCAGACGCATCTTTTCAATGGGCATATTGCTCAAATAAGAAGATTTCTGTACATAGGTCGTGTGTCTTAATAATAAATTAAACGATTACATCAAATACTTAGTACTTAGGCACATGCTATGAATAATGTAATATCAAGAGCAGGCTGTGTCATTATGAGGAATATGTGCCTAGACTACATTCAAGATAACTTGTAGATGCGGAGTTTTTACTGGTGACGGACCGAAGCAATCTTTTTAAGTACTTTGTACGTACGACCAAGAATTCAACTGCCAAATATTTGAGAAATTTAGTGCTTCGCTCCCAGGTTTACAGCATTATGGACCGATGTGCCAGATTCCATAATCCATATCGTGCTAATACGACGGTACATGATCGAACTCTACTAACTTTTAAACGAACCTACTTACCACAATACCACATTATCAAGCTCAAGGCCGTAGTCTTACCCATAGTCTTGCTCTTATTCGCGGTACTGACCACTGCATATTATCTACAGGTTAATAGTGTTTCTCCAAGTGCCATACCTAATATGAAGTATAAGAAGTTGTAATCTATCTTGAAGCCTCTATGAAGTGTAACAGAAACTGCTACGTAGCCCTGAACTTACAGTAATAAGGTTTCTTGGTTGAGTTAAGAGTGTTAAAACACTGCGAACAGATGCGGTCAACGTCATCAGTTTGTAGATGTAACGCGTGATAATGACGTCACTCCCTACCACTGATTATTTGTGTCTGATCTGTTCGAAAGTGCCCTGTACATTTAATGATACAACACTTCAATAACTTATAAAACTTATCTATTCCAGTCTAACATCATGTAAAGAATATATTATGTCACAACATGACGTATGTCATCATCTCACGAATAAAGTCCATGATAGTGACGCCATAGCTTCAGTGGATATATTGTTTTTAAAATTATGATATGGTAGGAAATTGTTGAGTTTTATTAGTACGAGTTAGAGCAAGAAAGAAAATAATTTGACATGATGTAAACAAAGCATAGTTATTACCTAAATAATTTGTATGAAAGTGGACCGTAGATTCGACTCAAGAGTCTAGTTAGTACCTCATGCTTTTTCTTTGAACCATATGGATCCCTTGTACATTACACTAGATGTTCACAAAAGAGCAAAGGCATATGATCTGTGATTCAAAGAATTTTACTATCAAACACAAAAGTGTACTGTATTGTTTTGGAGGTTGTACTTAGAATGGCTACAGTATTAATTGTTTCTTCATCACATTCATCACACTTATTATTAAGATGAGCTTCTGTTTTCACAAATCAAAGATGTCTATTTACACGACAAACATGTGTTCGTTATGTCAAATCTTAGCTCACTGCTCACCAACATAAAGGCATGATATAATAATCACAATGGTGAGATTCGTGAGGTTACAATGATTTATGCATATAAGGCTCCCTGCATAATGATAATTTGTTCTTCCAAATTACAAACCCTGTGCACAAAAAATATACATTTTAACGTCATTTACTTACTACATTACGCTATGATAATGACGACATCTTAACCGCCTATTTCTCGTGTGAGCATATTATTTACTGTGCTTGATAACCATTGGTTGCTGACATTCGCAGAGTTGAGAGTATATAGTCCACACAGACTACTCCTATTTAATTTACTCGGGTACACAGATCTTCTAATGTAGACTTGGTCAGAACATGGATCTTTGGCAGTTGGTCGCTAGAGATTTTTTCAGAGTTTCAGCAAATTTCCGTGTTGCAGAAGACAACAGTACTGAACTAAGGCAGGTTCAGTTCGTTTCTAGGTTCGGTACGATTGCGCGGCTTGGTATATTTCGATATTTGAATATATAATTTTCACACAAAAATCGAAATATGCTGAGCCGCGCAATCGTACAGAACCTGGAATCATAGCGAACCTGCCTAAAGGTCAGCACGGTAACCGTCCAATGAGATTAATTAAATTTCTGATTCTTGGTAAAACTCGAAAGTAGTTGATGAATGGCAGCTTTTGGTTTGGCAATATATCCTAGGATTAGAATGAATGAAGATGTTTGAAACGTAATCACATCTACATTGGGAATATGTCGCAGGCATTAGGTCACTGTTATAATTAAATCAGCAGACCTGCATCACGAAACAGGATCTGAGAGGTTGTGACGCCATTCTCAAGTTTTAGTGTACTGCGACCTTATCAGCTGGAATTCGTGAAAGTTGAATGAATCATCTAGAAAGTGTATGCGTTCCTTGACCGAATTCGGGGTGTATCAACGATTTTGTAATGTAGTAGTAGCAAGTATGACACAATATGCAAGTCACAGACTTTGCTGCTCATATGACGTTTGTGTCACCTAACGGGTGTGTAAGAGAGTGTGTGTATGTCATCTCCTGATAGATCATATTACACATACTCCCTACACTCTACCAGGGGCAGTCACACACTTCCCTTCCAGTCTCCACTCTATCAGGAGTGTACGAGAGTGTGGTGAAGTGAGGTCAGGGGTGTCACTTAATAACGTAATAACCTGCATAATGGGCTGCAGTGTAGGACTTGTCAGACATGTGTGACATGACGTAATAAGGTGTGTAATGAACTGGAGTGTAGGACCTGTGTGACATGTGGGGGATGTCACTTACAACACGTGTGTAATGGGTGTAACACGCCATCTTCCGATGGATCATGTTACCTCCTAAACTCAGTTACACTCCCTTCCATAATTCAAACTCTACCTATGTACAACCCTAGCAGAGTACCAGGAGCCAGCAGTGGTATATCGGGTATATGACACCACTCTCTGCCCCACACTCACACACTCACTCAGGCTGACTCAGTACACTCACACACTCACAGGGTTACTGAAGTAAATTACAGAATATACAGTACTGTCTTACTGTCCTTTACTGTTTACACACTCACACACGGGTTACTAGAGATACAGTACTGTCCTTTACTCACTGTCCCTGCACACGGTTTACTGGAGTATTACTGATACAGTACTGTTTACACACTGACACACTCCCCTCAAAAATGGAGTATCACAGTGGGCTGCCCTGCAGTTAGAAGAGTTCCGATAACGAAATACAGAACTAGAAGTGCAAAGTGCTATATGTACAGCAGCCATCCACCGTACACAGTACACTCAGATACGACCATAAGATAATGAGATATTCTAAAAGTGTAACACACGATGAAGCCAACACTATTTTGTAATTACTTCTGAGCTTGTTGCACATAACTTGTTACACTAGCACAGAATACAGACATTAGACTGCATAAACTGAAAGTAAAACCACTTCATGAGTACTGAGTACAGCAGTACACCACATACACTGTTCTACTAGATACTGTATGTGTATACACAGTACATACTCTAAATCCACACTAAGTCTACGCTATTTAGTGCAGCAAGAGTTCAGTTTTCAGTCGCCAGATCACTGTTTGTTGATCTGTGTCTTTCACCTACTCAAAGTTAAGTTACCACCCAAATACAATTACTCATCCACTCAAATGATATAATTTGTGTGGAATATTTCAATTTCATAAATTCAAACATTCGAAAAAAGTAGCACTGATGTATTCAATATCTTCCAAATTTCCAAGTTGTTCTATAAATTCGAGTCATACATAAGCATGATTAGATGTGCTGGCAACTCTCCACTGAGACTCACCTGGATGTATCACTGCTGTCATTTGATCAGTTCCGACTTCTGACAGTTTTCAATTATTCATTCGAAAATCACAAACCACCTCAACTGGTCAGTGCTGTGTGTCGGGGTTCACAACATTTTCTCTCATGTTTCTATTTCCCGTCATCTCCTTCACAATGAAACATGTCAGATCACGAGTGCAGCACTTCTGTACTGTGGTATGTACAGTAAAATACCGTTGAAGCTATGACCACATTCTGTGTCACATGTGTCACACAGTCTTTGGAATGTAATCTCATTGTCGGGAATGTAGTGAAACATGAACCTGATAAGCTGGTGGTTGAGTGTGACGTCATTATCAGGGTTAGAAGTGATGAGTTTATGACGTTATCATCAGGATTTCTCGGCGAGTAAAGTAAAACTCCCGATCGTGATGTCAGATGTCGCGAGTCCTGAGAACGACCCCCGAAATTTTCATACGACCGCCATTTGTACGTGTGTGATACTGATTGCTGTGAACTTACTTTTGTAAAAGTATGTGAATAATATGTGGGAATGTGTACTTGGTTGAAGTTGTGAGTACCAGAATACCGCAGAATAATAAAAGTTTTGTTTCTTCTACTCATAGGATCAGGTGTTGAGCTTTGTTGAGCCACTTTCAATAGAGACATGAGTTGATCGAATCACTGCAACTTTGTGCTGTGTTTTGTAGACTAAAATAGAAAGGAGTGGCTATTGAAGATGAGTGGTTATGTGCTACGTATGTGTGTGAGTGTATCGGACTTACATTCAATTGTTTTTATAAGCATCATTGTATCGTAATGTTCTAACATGTTAGTTCTCACTCGTAACTCTAGGATCAAGTATTAAACTTAAATAATCCTTTGAATAGGAGAATAATGTAAAAAGTTAAGTGTGTTACTAAGTATAGAAATGTGTTAGTATTTCATCACAATGTGTTGTTGTAGTATGAAGTGAGGTCATCGTGACGGAATCATTACATCATTGCTTGATATGATAATTTGAGAACTTGATGTACACTATTGATACGGGCAGTGAATACGGGTCAAATGACAGAAATAATGGTTTAAATTTCCCCTGAGAAATTTCCATATATGTCCAACAAGTGACACTAGAATTGTTAATTACTGATAAGTACAGACACTTTGACTATAATGCTGTAAATTCTATTTCATTCATGATTCTGTGATAAGTTAATAATGGCATATGAGATTGGTAAGTAATTATATGTGACACCAAGCTCTTATTTAACTTGACCCACGTACACTGAAAAGTGTGTTTTACACTGTACAATAAATATTGAATGCTTTGTGTACCTACACAAGTATCAACCCAACGCAAAAAATAGGCGGTTCAACGTCATCTACGAACTTCATAACACTATGATAATGACGTAAAATTTTCTGCCTATTTCTCGTGTTGGTATACTATTTGGTGACCTCAGAGAGGCCCATGTCCATGAAAATAATTGTGTATGGAAATGTATTAGCATAAATTGATTTCGAGTTGGTTGGGCCGCGGTATGTGCAAGAACGCCTAGATTAATAGAATTTGTAACCGGAAACCGATGAAAGCGCTAGTTTTGTGTGTGACCTGCAGGTGCTCTGCCTTGGACGGAATCATAATCGTAAAAAAACCTCTCCCCGTAACCTTAACCACCCCAAACTCCTCCTCCCCCCCCCCTCTAAGACCACTCCCCTTCTAGCACACCACTCATGGGTGGAGCAGGAGCCGGGGACAGGGGGTTTTTTCCCCGGCTTAATTTATGGAGCCGGGGAAAAGTATCCTTTTTCCCCGGCTCAAATTTGACAAAATTTTCAACCTTCTTATATAAAATCGCAAATTGTGACCAGCTTTGAGCCTTACTTTTCAAGTTACACTTTCTGGCCAATCTATAATTGTGTAAAATTTGCTTTTGTTATTTCAAGGCTACTTTACCTTGACCAAATAGGATTATGACCATCATTAACCGATACAAACTAGATTCGGTGTGGTTACGACTTTTTCATTTGATAGGCGGTTTTACCAATCGGTAATTCAGTGCAATAACACAATATTATGATGTCACTTCCATATGCCTATCATTTTTGATATGCTGCAACATGAGAACATGTAGATATTGGTCCGACCTGATTGCTTTAGGAAAACAAACAACCTTGGGACTGGGGTGGGAAGCTAATGTTTCATACAACTACGTTACTGTTTGTCTTTTGGGATCAAAAATGTTGTTGGACTGCTATAATTAAATTACCATAATTCAATTAGCGTTAATTTTCGAGGGAAAAATTCCCCGGCTCAAAAATCAACATTGCTCCACCGTTGACACCACTCCCCCTATAACACCCCACTACCACACTAACACATCACTCCCCTATTCGCTAACAACCCTCTAACACACCACTCTCTCCTAACCCACTAATCTCTCACTCCCCCTCTAACACCCACTCCCACTCTAACTCCCCACTCCCATTGTACTAACCCCCCACACCCCCTGTACTAACAACCCATTCCCCCTGTACTAACTCCCCACTCCCCCTTTACTAACTCCCCACTCCCTCAGAACTCCCACCCCCATATGAAGAATGCATCCTGGGCTCCTCCAACCTACTGGACGAGAGTTCCGCCCCTCCTACCCCCACTCCCCCTCTTACCCCCCACTCCCCCTCTAACTCCCACTCCCTCTGTACTAACCCTCCCACTCCCTCAGAACTCCCACCCCCATATGAAGAATGCATCCTGGGCTCCTCCAACCTACTGGACGAGAGTTCCGCCCCTTCTGCCCCTGCTGAAAACATATACGGAGACCACAGCTACACCCCAGTCTACACCATGGCACGCGGTGCTAGACTGGACTTCAACTTCGCTGACGATAACACAATGGCAGACTCCTAGGATGGAAGAAGGAATATCAGTTGTTTTGGTGTAGATTCCACTGTCTGTGGAGGTTTTATCTGATGGATTCCAAATTCCATGATCCGTTTATCAGGGATTGCGTCTTTCGATTGTGGCATACTTTGAACTGACGAAGAAAGTAACAGCAGTGTGCCAACCGAGAATCATTCTGAAATTTCCAAGCGTCCGCTGTGTACGAACGGAATTTTCAGAATCATTCTCAGATGTGGCGAAATAAATTCTCTGTTTTAGTAGACGTGAAATCGTGAAGGGATATGCTTAATCACGAGTTTGAATTTCATATATTGACACACATATCATATAAACTCAGTTTGCTTTGGATATCGGTGTTCCTTCATAGACTAGATATTCATCAACAATCTTCAAATAAACAAAATACTTTAGCGAATATTACCCCCACATTTTGATCAGCGACTCTTGTTTTTGTTAACATGATTTCAAGCCCCAACATTGATAGGGATATATTGTGGTTACTTGGAGGTGATTTTATCATCCGAAATCCGTTAATCAGCATATATCCTGAATTTCATAGTTTTTAGTTAACTTCCAACTTCTGTTTTATTTTGTGAATAGATCGATGTCTTTTCTGATATCAACATATATAGGTATATTAATTGCCAGTACCCTCACTAATATACGATAGTTTTCTCTTGTCTGGTAAATAACCTAACTTAGACATATTGTTTAAACAGTACCATATGTTTATTTTAATTATTATAACCCATCTTTTTAACTTTCTTTGTTAATAGAATTTTCTAGCTGTTCCTGGAAAAAGCTAATGCTCATCATTGTATAGTTATGAATTACTCACATTAATTGAAGGGCGATTGTTTCAAAATTGGCATGGTTTGATGAAGAATATAATTCTCAATTTAATGGACATGAAATCTGTTAAAATGATGGGTATCTTTCTTTCAATGAATGGATATTGGATTGCTTTGATCCGATGAACAGTTCAAATGAATTCATGAAATCACCACATAAAACACGCCGCACTACTTGTAAGTACTGTAAACTAATGATTTATCGTAAAAATTAATTCTTGGCGTTATATTTTGTATTGCTTTACAATTCAGTTTATATTGCTGTTAATTAAAATGTGCTTTTTATTGCCTTCTAAATTCTGGATAAACTCTGAAATAAAGAACTTGTCCGACTCTTAAAATCAGCGATTTGTGCCACGACTGGATGGAACGCGCGATAATTTTGTTTACATCGCCCAGCGAGGCCTTGACCAATCTGAGCACGCGAGTCCGTCATGCGCGCGATCTGGCCTGGACTATAGCTAAGGTAAAATAGCCCAACAAGAATTGCGCCTGCACCGACACAATTATTGTTGTTCCCGTAGGCCGTATGCAGGCGCTTAATTTCCCTCCCCCGCAGTGCTTGATGTAACCTTAGCATCATAATAAGATACCTTAGTACACTTAAGAACGACATCACGTAATTTGCGCGCACTTTAAGATCGGCGCACTTTATTAGTGCGGTTTTTTATGAGATCGAAAACGATGTTTAAATATGAATAAAATTTGAAATTTTTCTCTTGATTGCAAGACATCATATTCATAGGACCAGCGATATACAATTTTGCAATTATGACAAGAAACAAATTTTCAACAGTAATAATAATAAGTTGTAGTATTCATTATTTTAAACTTCAAACTACAGTTCAGAAGTGCTGTAGTTTGGACCGTGCATATCTCAGAAAGGCAACATAACAATTTCATTCTTTAAACTAATGAAGTTTTAGCAGACGGTCATGATTCATTAATTCATGCCCGAAAAAAAACAAAATCGGAAAAAACGCAAAATTCATAAAATTGTTCACTTAATAAGCATACACTTAATTTCATGCGCACTTATTTACTGTACACTTAATTAGTGCGGTTTTTTCCAAACCGCACTAATTAAGTGACGCCGTTCTTAAGTGTACTAAGGTAATACAAAACGCAGTCGTTATAAATTAATAAGAGCATAAATATTGTTCCGATGCGGTTGCTGCGCGCGACCACCGAGAACACGAATTGGCACGTGCCATTTCTTCTAAAATTCTTGCGCGCGTGTCGTTGTTGTACTCGGTTCGTTGTAGATTTCGCGCCATTTTGTTGAATTGGTTTACGTTTCGCATCAAATTATGTCACCGTTTATTCACGCGATGTATTTTCTTGAATGTTTATACTAAGTTGATATGACTTTTTATCTGATTTTCAAATTTCATGCTTTTGTTTTATGTTTCAATGCTGTCTCTTGTTCCAAAAAGCAATATTCGTCTTTCACAGCGAATAGTATTTCTTAAACCTAGTCGAATCCAGCAGAAAGTCTAATAGTTATGCAGTTTTGTACCTACTAAACCTAGTACAAAACCGAAGCCTTTTCCTCCAATCCACCGCCCAACTCACACCTAAGATTTTAGCTTTTTAACCTTTCAAGACACAAATTCTTCAACAGCCTAATTAAATTTAGAACTTATCATAATTTAGGAGTTCGAGCATGCGGCACGGATGGGCCAGATCAACGGTCAACCTATCAGATTTATACTTTTGACATCCGACAGCTCCATGAATTAAGAAATTCGTTATTTCGAAGATTTATGTGATATGGGGACGGAGGGGACGGACGGAGGACGGACGGAGGACATTTTCGCGACTGATATTATAAAGGCAATCCGGGCACTTTCAGAAATTACAGTAGTTGTATTGCAAAACTGGACCTGATATACACATATTCTATTTCTCACCCTCCCAGACCATGATCTCTGCCAACCCTCTCATTTGCCTTTTTGTATTCACAAAAAGGCCAATGGGGAGGGAAAAAATCACCCTTCGCACTTCGATCGACGAATCCAAAGGGTGATATTTGGACCATTTCACTTTAGCTGGTAGTACAGATCATGCGTGCTCAAATTGGTCAAGGCCTCGATGAGATTGGTGAATGATGGACAAAGTTCAGAGCGACGTAGCAAAATTCTTGTCAGTCGTTGCCTGACCCCCTTGAAATAATGGGTCTGACGACGTTCGACAAGCAAAATTCAGTGTCAAAGACAAAGGACTTGGGGCCGAGCCCTTCTGGTCGATTTTCGGTTTTTTGACGTTTCTGATGTGAGCGAACGCCAGCTACCAGTAGGTTTTTACCGCATCAAAAATATTGTTCTAGCCGAAGTTATGAATTTTCAAATCCGGGTCCAGTTTGTACCTGTAATTCCAGTGCGCGCGCAAACTTACGACGCGATTTGCCGAAAATCAACTTTAAATATCTCCTCCTACAGTTTTGAGGAAAACCCTTAAAACTTGGTAGTTATGTTCTAGGGCATAAAAAGTAAACTTTTGAGCGAGCCGATTTTTGATTTAGGCCTCAAACCAAAACCATAATTTTCAAAGTTGGCTCTGTCCCAAAAATGGTCAAAAATGACGATTTTCAAATTTCAAAAATTCATATTTTTTAGGCCCTCAAAATAAAGCGCTCAAAAGTTTTTTTTTATGCCCTAAATTTTCCTAAGCCCTCAAAAACTGTTGGAGGAGATAGATTTTAAAGTTGATTTTTAGCGTCGTCGTAAGTTTGCGCGCACTGTAATTACAGGCGAACTGGCGATTTGAAAATTCATAACTTCGGCTAGGAACAATATTTTTTGATGCAACCTACAGCTGGCGTTCAGCTCTATCAGAAACAACAAAAAACCGAAAATCGACCTCAGACCCCCCCCGGCCCCCTTAATAGTTTGATAAGACGCCAGTGCAGTCTAACTCTATCAGTAACTGTCCCATTAGTACCTTTTCGGTATCAATAGAACAGAGCATCGGACTGGTGTCAACGTATAAACATAGAAACATCAGACTGGTGTCAACGTTTAACCATCAGAATGGTGTCAACGTATAAACATCAGACTGGTGTCAATGTAACACTTACATCATCTGTTGTCAACTAAACATCAGACTGAGTGACTGGTGCCAACGTAACACGAAACTGGTGACAACGTAACACCAGACTGGTGCCAACGTGATACTGACAAAATACTGGTGCCAACATCACACCAGACTGGTGCCAACATCACACCAGACTGGTGCCAACATCACACCAGACTGGTGCCAACGTAACACCAGACTGGTGTTCGACGGGCGATGTCCGTCCCTTTCTTCTGACTTTTTGAAGGCGCAAAGTGACGTCCAAATGTGGAACGTTGCGCCGCGCGCGCGAGGGTAGGGTAACATCCTACGAACTGGTGTCAACGTAACACCAGACTGGTGTCAACGTAACACCAGACTGGTGTCAACGTAACACCAGTCTGGTGTCAACGTAACACCAGACTGGTGTCAACGTAACACCAGACTGGTGTCAACGTAACACCAGACTGGTGTCAACGTAACACCAGACTGGTGTCAACGTAACACCAGACTGGTGTCAACGTAACACCAGACTGGTGTCAACGTAACACCAGACTGGTGTCAACGTAACATCAGACTGGTGTCAACATAACACCAGACTGGTGTCAACGTAACACCAGACTGGTATCAACGTAACATCAGACTGGTGTCAACATAACACCAGACTGGTGTAACACAAGCCAACGTAACACCAGACTGGTGCCAACGTAACACCAGACTGGTGTCAACGCGGCACCAGACTGGTGTCAAATAACGCGTAACCCAGACTGGTGCCAACGTAACACCAGACTGGTGCCAACGTAACACCAGACTGGTGCCAACGTAACACCAGACTGGTGCCAACGTAACACCAGACTGGTGCCAACGTAACACCAGACTGGTGCCAACGTAACACCAGACTGGTGTCAACGTAACACCAGTGACCAAACTGGTGCCAACGTAACACCAGACTGGTGCCAACGTAACACCAGACTGGTGTCACCAGACTGGTGCCAACGTAATACCAGACTGGTGTCAACGTAACACCAGACTGGTGCCAACGTAACACCAGACTGGTGTCAACGTAACATCAGACTGGTGCCAACGTAACACCAGACTGGTGCCAACGTAACACCAGACTGGTGCCAACGTAACACCAGACTGGTGCCAACGTAACACCAGACTGGTGCCAGCGTAACACCAGACTGGTGCCAACGTAACACCAGACTGGTGCCAGCGTAACACCAGTGACCAGACTGGTGCCAACGTAACACCAGACTGGTGCCAGCGTAACACCAGACTGGTGCCAACGTAACACCAGTGACCAGACTGGTGCCAACGTAACACCAGACTGGTGCCAACGTAACACCAGACTGGTGCCAACGTAACACCAGACTGGTGTCAACGTAACACCAGACTGGTGTCAACGCAATACCGGACTAGTGCCAACGTAACACCAGACTGGTGTCAACTTAACACCAGACTGGTGTCAACCTAACACCAGACTGGTGTCAACGAAACACTAGACTGGTGTCAACGTAACACCAGACTGGTGCCAACGTAACACCAGGCTGGTGCCAACGTAACACCATAATGGTGCCAACGTAACACCAGGCTGGTGCCAGCGTAACACCATACTGGTGCCAACGTATTAACGTAACAACAGTGACCAGACTGGTGCCAACCTAACATCACACTGGTGCCAACGTAACACCAGGCTGGTACCAATGTAACACCAGACTGGTGCCAATGTAACACCAGGCTGGTACCAATGTAACACCAGACTGGTGCCAACGTAACACCAGGCTGGTGCCAACGTAACACCAAACTGGACGACTGGTGTCAACGTAACACCAGACTGGTATCAACAGCAGTGGAACATGAGACTGGTGTCTAGTCTCTGATCTCTATGAGCTATGTTGTTGAGTACACACCGGTACGCTATCGTACACTTGTGTTAACACATTATTCTTACAGTGTCCCCCAGCATGGTGTCCGGGAATCAGACACCAATTGGATGTTGTCAGAATCCAATTCATCGGATTGGTGTGAAGTACGGCTGCACCTGAATGATTACAGCAGGTTGATGTCCGAAACCATTGTAGATTTTTACTGACACTGCAGTCCATTTCCAGTACCATCAATTATGTAAATATGTAAGCTTGTAAGACTAAGAGGCAAATGCTGACAGGGCCGTAATTCCAATGGAAACACCCCCCAGACTGGTGACTCAAAAAATTCTAACTCCCTATTAAAATTTCCAACTTAACTGATCTTTACAGTTCACTCATTAAATGGGGAATGATATTGATGCAACATTCGCAATTGTGAAGGTTTCAAACATCATATCAACACTTCATGTAGGCTAATTTGTAGGTTCATGATGGTATTTTTTATCTACAAACCACAGTACAGAAGTGCTGTGGCCACATCCATGTCTCCATAGTAAGTAGGAAAAATAATAATAATAAAGAAAGGAATAACTAAATATCATGCTCATATCATGGTTATAACATGCTCATACATTTATGCAAGTGATGGGCAAGGGTGATTATGAGGCACACATGTTCTACACGGTTTTTTAACATGAAAACTTGCTCAAGACTTGTTTAAGTACCATTGTATACGACTCATAATTTTCACGATTCTTAGCCATTTCTGTAGCCCAAAATTCATTCTCAGACATTGAAAAACCCACTGGGGCCTCCGCCCTGGTGTGTTGCCCCTGAATGATTACAGGCTGATGTCCCAAACCATTGGAGATTTTCACTGACACTGCAGTCCCTATCCAGCCCCCCAACTCAAAATCGAGAATTACGGCCCTGAATGCTGAAACCATTAAACTTTCAGAATTTCACATTGGACACACACCTCAAATTTTGGAGTACACTTTTGTGATTTGCCCGATTATAGTTGTCATGCTAGATCCACGAATATTCTATATTTCCACGCTAGTGCTTCAGTCTGGTGTCTCATCAAATTTCAGATCGGCAGTGCCAATGGGAGAACTTTCAGATTGTTGCCTATTATAGCAATACTCTCGATACTGTACACGCAAAGTGAAACATTCCATTAGATTTGCCCTGCAGCGTTCCTTGGCTATTAATTGCAGACCAGCTTACACTGGGAGGTATGATAGACGCTGTACTGATTTTCTAGAGCTTCACGTCACGTTCTCACATCGCACCACGTGACAGGGAAAGCAGTCACGTGCCCTAACACGTGACCATATCCTACCTTCCCTGTCGCTTAGCAACTGTAGCGTCACGTGGTCACACGTGCACGATTTAACTGTCGTTTAGGTGCTAAGTTTGACCAATTGCAAGGAATTTTCAGATTTGAGCGCCAATTTATCCTCGTATATCCCATTGATTTTTGGGACCAGCTTGTTTTACTGTTTGAATCCATCTAAAATTATTTATTGAGACGAAAATTATGTGAGATTAACCTACTACTACTTCTAGCACATGGACTACAATAAACTTGGTTTGCTGGAGAGTTTTCTGCAAATACTATTGCTGCAAAAGGACAAGTGTTTATAAAATGTAATATACGAAGGCGTTGAAAGCACGGCATCTCAGGCGAGAGGGAGTCCGAGGTCACGTGGCATATTCCTGCAATCTCAGTGGCCGACAGGACTGTAAGCGTTGACGGGACATTTCATTAACTTTTGCATCCAGATTCGCTGTGTGTGGATATATTTTTACCTTTTCTTTACATCTCGTTTGTTTGCGATTTAGTCTGACTTCACGATGCTTGACGAGGTAAGACCCAATTTTCATGTCAATTAAGTCTTTAGAAAACTTAGTGAAACAACCACTGGCTTTTTTGCCATTTTATCCCAGTGAATACCATCCAAAAATGATATTTTTCTGATCCCCACATGCGTTTCCTCCCTAAAACTTCCTTGAATTTGTGTTGTTAACAACACTAACCCTCCCAGAAACTCAAAGCCCAGCTTGGACTGAACGACGAACAGGTCCGGGAGTTCAAGGATGCCTTCGACATCTTCGATGAGGACGTGTCCGGTACGGTGTCCACTGGCGAGTTGGCCACTGTCATGAGGACCCTGGGACAGGACATCAACGAGAAGGAAGTGGGGCTCATGATCGCTGAGGTCGACAATGACGGTGAGAGGATGTTTTAGTTGCACTTTTCATATATCTAGGGCTTTGGATGAAGAAACTTTGGCACAAAATTCACTGATAGTGATAATGAACGAATGATAGTACAATTTGACTCAACATGACGAATTATTTAGACTGATAACTCCGTATCAATCCAGCCACCTGCAATGACACTTTGATTTCATAGCTTAATGAATCAATGATTTATCAGCCCGGGATTAGTAAAATTAACCCCATTCCCCTCACACTAACTCCCCATTCCTCCTCCCACTAACTCCCCATTCCCCCTCCCACTAACTCCCCATTCCCCCTCCCACTAACTCCCCATTCCCCCTCACACTAACTCCCCATTCCCCCTCACACTAACTCCCCATTTTCCCCCCACTGACTCCCCCATTTCCCCCACTAACTTCCCCCCTGCCACTGAACTCCCCTCACATGGATTCCCCTCACACTGACCCCCATTCCCCCCTCCCACTAACTCCCCATTCCCCCTCAGAACTCCCCATTCAAGCTCCCCATTTCCCTCACACTGAAGAAGGACTAACTCCCCATTATCTCCCCCCACTAACTCCCTCCGACAGGTTCCGGAGAGATCGACTTCTCCGAGTTCTGCACCCTGATGGCTCGTCAGATGGAGAAGTCAGACCCCGAGTACGAGTACAAGAAGGCCTTCAAGATCTTCGACAAGAAGAAGGATGGTTTCATCTGCCAGGCTGAGCTGAAACACGTGATGAACAACCTCGGAGAGGACATGGTCGACTCTGAGAGTAAGTTAAATTGACCTTTGCCATTTGTAGTTTCAAGGGCAATTTGAAGTTGAATTGTCCGAAATTTGAAACTGAATTAAAACGAAAGTCGTTGCCATTTTCCCAAAAATTTGTCTCTGAGAGTTTTTATTTCCGTTTGTTTCAGTTGCTGACATGATGAAGGAGGCTGACATGGACGGAGATGGCAAACTCAGTTACGATGGTGAGTTTTTCAACCCCTAATTAGTAATTTCATTTCCTTTAAATTGGGTGAAAATTAGACGATATCATTGCGTAATTTTCCTCCATGACCTAAGAAAACCCACAAAATCCCCTCAAACAAAATCCCTCTTAAATTTCAGAGTTCCTGAACATTATGCTTGCCAAATAAGCATGGGATCCCTGGTCACAGATGAGAAAGCTGGAACTGCAGTGTTGTCTTCACCTCGCACTGTTGCTCTTATGTCACATGTTATATGTACATACTTCATGTGGGTTGCTTAGCAACCATCGGTGGTTGCTTAGTGATGCAATATGATTGTTGCTAAGTGATTCATATGTGTTTTCTCTATCTTTCTATTTCTCTCTCCAATTACCGTGTGTTTCGCTTCAAATTAGGCTGAGATATAAGGTCCATGGTAATGAAACTTCATTGTTTTTATGATATTGGGACTATGATAACCGTTAATTATTTGCACTGTAATATTTTGTATATAAGACGAAATTGTTTGACAATGTTATGTAATCATGAGATGTAACATATTGTCAATTTGCAAATAGTTGTGAGCTTGTTTTAATTGGTTGATGATTTGGATTGATTAAAGCCCAAATGCAAAATGGCAAGGGCATAAATTATCAATGAAACCAGTAGTCAGTACTATAGATTGAGACACGTCTGATGATCATACTTTTCAAATTTTATTTAATTTAATGTGAAAAAGTCAGAATAATCACAAATTAAATACTTCTGAGCTAAACATTGAAATCATATGAAAAGATGTCATCCTGTCAGCAGTCGGAAACTCTACTTTATCTTGATGGCATCCTTCTGCTGTCAGCTGTAGAGGGAGTATTCTTCATCTCAATGGCAGCTTTGTGTTGAGGGAACATCTCCACTGCCTCCTCCTGTGTCATGCTGCTACTGTCACTCGCCTCCCACCCAGGGAACACTATCTCAGTAACCAGAGAGTGGGTGCCACCCTCCACTAGCCGGGCCCTGCTCCACGCCCCTCCTGGCACCACGAAGTGCCGGGTCTGCCCCTCTCCCGGCCCTACGACCAGTTCTCTGAGGGAGCCGTTAGCCAGGATCACAGTGAAGGCCTGGGCGTGGCCCCCACACCAAGTCACCATCTTGTCTGACTTGTTCTCCACGTAGTTGTTTTGAGGACTCTGGGCAGTCAGCAGGTAGTAGATCACAGAGCCAGAACACCGCGTCTCTCCACTCTCTGTGGAGACAGTGGTGGTACTCCTGTAGGTCTCATGGAAATAGCCTCCAAGGGGGTGGGGCTGCAGGGTCAGGGTCTTGATAAGGTCGTCTGAAGTCATCGCATCTACAGCCATCTCTTTCAGAGGTAGTCCTTCAAAGAGGGGAAGTTCTTGGAGTAATCGAGAGAGTGTGGGCTAAGAGATTTAGCAAAAGTGAAGCAGATTCATTAAACTGCGTTTGAACTATTTGAAGGATAAGTATTGAGGTGCCTCACCTTTTAAAGAGTTATTTGAGATTAAATTGAGAATAAGTAAAGCTAAATACCTCTCCTTGAAATTTTTCCGTAATGCCCAGGGAAAATATGGAAAGATGTGGAATATTTTATATGATAAAATTTTCAGTAGCTTTAGTTTTTAACGGGCTCTGTAAGTCTATAACAGCTCTGATGAAAATTGAGGTGATTAATTTTAGATATTCTAAAAGGGTTTAAATTGCTGCAGAGGAATTAAAATATTTGCACTTAACTGGGAGAAGAAGATTAATTGTGGAGAGTGGTGCGAGCAATTTAGTTTTAATTGAGTTAGGAAACTTAATCACTGGGAGAATAGACATGCCAATCACTTTCAAAGCAAAGTCCGGGCATACAGTGATGAGGCGATGATGAAATTGATTGACGAAGGGAGTTTATGGGTATATTTTATTCATATTGCCGTTTGAATCAAGTTCAATTCTTATCTCCATCTCATTCGCGATTAAATTTGGACCAAAAATCCTGCACCAGGTCCAAAGCAGTTAGAGAGCAATCAAATATTAAAATATGATATTCCAACTCAAGGAATATTCTCACATAAGTATGCAGTGGATTGTACACGGTAGCATGCTTTAGCCAATTTCCACCACTTCAGTTCCAACTTAGAGTATCAAATCAAACCTGGCCAATGTTGTGTCAGAGCAAACCAATTACTCAAATTAGAGTTCAATATTTAACCTTACATATAGACGGAACCTTTAATGGATGCTTACAATTTCAGATTTCACTGCTTGATAAAATTCTAAAATTACATAAAACTGTGAAAATCCAATCGAGGCAAACGTATAAAACTTAGAGCTTCGTACACAAAACTCAGTTTTTACGACCGTTTTGTTCGCTATCAACCGTGCATCATAGCCATGTTGTAATTAAAATTTAGACTTGCACCATTTTAATCCCGAACAGACTGAAAAACAACTCAAGAATGCCGAAGGTATACCAAAGAAGTCATTTCGTTATGTACCTCGTGTTGATGATGGCTGTATTCTGCACCTCTGATGGTATTCAGAGTAGGCTCAACAAAGCAGACTTTAGAGGGGCACCTTTCAGTTATAGAGGAGGAGGGGGAGGGAGTTGTCGCGGGCTGAAGAAGATGAGAGAAAAGTGCCGGAACTTGGAACGATGCCCGAACATCCTCCGACATTTCAGATCCCGGTGTTTGAGACTGGGACTGATTCCTGGAGGAGATGATGGAGCAGATAGTGGAGCTGAAAGACCAGGCAGGAGGGGAGGAGAAGAAAGGCGAGGGAGAGCAGGGGAGGAGAATGGGGTGATGTGTATAGCTTCCTGACTGATTTGGTTTACGACGATGATCACCAGGCTCAAGCTAGGAAAGAAGAGCGACGTTCAGCCAATATAGTGCAAGGTATGCATTTTCCAGCCATTGCTCATTACTGTGTTAAAGTAAAACAAAGCGATTCTTATCTTTTCACTTCTCTTGTCAGTAGCTAATCCTCCTATATTAATCGAGGAAGGATTCATTCTGGAAGTTCATGGCAAATATCCTCAGGGCTGAAGAACCAGACAGCGTCAGTTGGAGATTTTGTTGAGTTCAGGTGTTTGGTTCGGGGGCACCCATCACCTCAGACAGAAATTGGGTACTTGGGCAAGACACCCGATACACTCAGCATACTAAATGAGGCGGAGCAGAAGGAGAGTTGGAATAATGAGGTGGATCCATGGTGGGATGACGATAAAATCAGCCAGATAAATGTTACTAATATCATCAGGTGAATGCCAGTTATCTACTTGAAAATTTTGAGTAATCATACGGATGATTTGCGCCTTATTTTTAATGAAAATGGGAAGAAAAGTGATTTTATTGAAACTTTGTGACCTAGAATTCACTAAACCCTTCCCGTCAGCTCTGTTTCCCTGTCTGATGAAGGGTGGTACCGTTGCTACACCAAGAATTCCCATGGTGACGCGTCCGCGGACGCCTATCTGCACGTGCTGGACCCGTGCAGTGCGCTGACCTGTCAAGGACTCCATCCTGACAAAGTGTGTGTGACAAACCCTGACAACCTGGTACCGACCTGCCAATGCAGAGACTTCTGCGGGGAAGAGATCAGTGGAAATAATCCCAAAGGAGATAACCCTATCAACATTCCTAACACACTGACCAGTAACCCAGTGTGTGGGTCTGACTGTAAGACCTACTTCTCCTCCTGTAAACTCCGACACGAGGCATGTGAAACTAACCAGAACATCACAGTACTGTATGAGGGCGCCTGCTCAGATACCCTGGATGAGCTCTCTGCTTCTATCGCTGGAGCTCCAGGACCCCTGCTTTTCTTTGAGGACGATGAGATGGTTCTGGAGTGTCTCGTCAGTGGGTATCTCAACCCCACCATCACTTGGGACAAGATCCTCCCGGACGGGAGCAGGACGGAGGGTGTAGCGTCCGGGGCCCAGCTCCGCTTCTCCAGGACGCTAACGGACGACGGGGGGAGGTATGTGTGCGTGGCGGAGACCTGTATGTGGAACCGGGTGGAGTCTGGAGAGATGGAGGTGGTGGTCAGGCAGAGACTCGTGTTCCAAGCTCTCAATCTGCCCTTCACAGGTATTAAGTGGAATTGAAATCATTAACTTTATTTCCAGTTGCATCTTTACGAGTGTGATAAGATTCATGTTTTATTACATGTTCATTTTCAACAGTTTTCAAGTGATCAGAATTTTATACTAAAATGGGTCAAAATCGTATGAATTCTGAAGCTTTTCTCCCCAGGTTCCATATGTCACTTGCAGTTGCTCATTCTCCCCAGGTTCCATCTGTCACGTGTTCGGGAGTACGGCCCGGGTAGTAACGTTTGACTCGGCCTCCTACTCCGTCACAGAACCGTGTGATTACGTGCTGGCCATGGAGTGTGGGAGGGGTTCCTGGTTTGTATACAGCAAGATATCTCCAGACGGTTGCCATGGTAGCAGCAGTTCCTATGGGGATGACATGACGTCACCATCCCGACAGGGATCCTCCTGTTTGGAGAGCGTGTCCCTGTTCTCGGGACGGGATGTGGTTACTCTCCTCCGTGGCTGGGTCGTGACTCACGGATACGAGGCTACCAAGATCCCCATCTCGGAGGGGAGTAGGGTGATTGCCGGCAGGTTCGCACTGGAGTTTGACGGGTTGTACCTGACAGCTATTCTAACTTTGGAGGCGGGGTATGAAGTACATGTGGTGTGGAATGGGATATCCTCTGCCTTTGTGCAGGTGTTCGGTGAGAATGTGCCCACTTGTGGACTGTGTGGAGACAATGACGGGGACCCACAGAATGATATGCAGTCCACCAAACAGTGGATGCAGCCTGGAGATATGGGAGATGACATGACAGCCACCTGGTTTACTAGAGACTGGAGAGTGGACACGGAGAAGCGGTGTGAGCAACGCATCCTCTCACCTAGCAACAGTGAGTGTTCACAAGACGACTACCAAGCAGCAATACAGTCCTGTACTGCAATGTTCAGCAACCGAGTCTTCCTGAGGTGTCGGGAGCACGTGGACAACACGCAGTACTTAGCAACATGTACCCAGGAAGCTTGCGGAGGAGTGAGTTACCATGGTGACAACACTGAGTACACTGCAGAGTGTCAGACAGGAGTGGTGTATCTGAAGATGTGTGAGTTGGCAGCAGGGAAGGAGGGGTTAGCCAGTACACTGCACGAGGAGGGGTGTCCTTCCACTAGGTTTGTACAGGAGCTGGCTACCTCGCTAGGGTGTCCACAGGATCAGCTACCTTACAGAAACTAAACACATTATTCGAGGTAGAGACTTGAGGGTACACTGAATCTGGAATTCGGACTTTACATGGATCTGGACTTGAAAACGGCACGAGCCGAGGAACAGTGTTAAGATGGATTTTTGAGAAGAAAGTTAAACTTGTTGAATGTCGAGTGTAAACTACTTAACTGTATCAACTACGGTACAATCATGATCGGTGAGTCATGAGAGGAAGGCCTGTGTATATTCGAACTACAGAAACTCTTGCTAGATTCATTGCTGTGAGAGCAGCGGGGGGAACCCGGGAACATGGACAATCATTTCTGAATTCGAAATATTATGGACTACGTGTTTATTTTATCGTTGTTCGAATCCAAGGATGAACCAGTATGTAAGTGGAAATTTTCTTAAAATCTGTGAATTTAACATTAATACATTTTTCATGCGTGATAACTCTAAATTCACCTTATCTTTTAGTTAAAGGATCAAAAATAGAATCTGAAATACCTAATTCTCAAGATAATGATAAAATAGGTTAAAAAGTGTATTTAAAACTTTAAAACAAAGATTCTGATTAAATGTTCAATCCTGACGAGAATACTTTGTTTTTTTCGGCAAAAAATCGTTGGGATGTCATCATTATGCTGGTATTTTTTTCTTATTGTATGATATTCTTTTCAAATACCATGTCAAATATACTTCTGCATTTAAAAACAGCTCGTGGTCTTCATTTTTTTAATTCATCGCCCATGTTCTTTACAAAATCCTACTGTAACCCAAAAATTTTACTTTATAAGTATTTTATTGCACAATAAAGGCGCCGAAATCCTAGCGATACGCAACCAAACCGGGATAGTCTGCAACAAGGTGCAATATTCTGTCTTAAACGTTAAATAAGTCTTAATTAACGTTATATTTTCACAACAAACCACATTAGTCCAGAGAAAAGTTTTCTCGGACGCTGGCTTATCGAAGTGTCTCTGAACAATTGCTTGCTAGTGAAATGTTGGCGGGGTGAATTCTATCAGGCAAAATTTGGTAGATATTTCATTGCAAATGCTCGACATGATATCAAAAATAGGCCAAACAAAATACTTCCATATAAGGCGCTACTGAGACAACACCATACATGGCATAACAACCAGGCTCCCGCCAACTTTTCACGAGTAAGGCATGTATAACATGTACTAACTAAGGAGGGATTTCCTCGTTGTCCTCTGAAAGAGCTCTCTCGTCAGTGTACCCCACGTCAAAGGCCTGTGCTATCGTGGAACAGGTGCCGTATGCTGCATCCTGAGAGGGGTTGCAGGGAGGTAAATTGAGGTTTTCTAAAAGGTTTAAAAGTCGGAAGATGTGAGAACTTTTACAAGCTCAAAGTCGAACAAAAGTTTCGAGAGTAAGAATTTAAGAGAGTAAGAATCTAAGAATAGTAATTTTAATTTAGGATTTCTAAGATGTGGAGTTGTAGTAATATAATATTTAAATTGTTGAATATCTATCCTCCTGAAACAATTTTTACTCACCCTGGTTTGAGCCTTGAACACGTGACACATCTTGAGACCCTTACTCCTGTCAGCATTGTACACAAAACAGAAGAAGAGAGGGTTACCCTTTGCTCGTGATACGAAGGAGATATCTGCAAGGGTTGCAAATCATGTGATTTTGGTATTGATGGGAACATTTTCATTTTGTGCTTTATTTGATTGAAAACCCCGAGGGGCACCACTAAGGGCTTTTAAACTTTATTACAATTATATCAAAAACAGTATATTATGCACTTTCATCACACAAACGTTCACATCAATACCTGCACGCAATACGTTATCTAGTCACTTAATTATTTCCATGTTTTGATATTTTCCGAAAAATTATTCATATGTAAAAATGCAAAATCAGAAGATTAATTGGTTGAGCTACATGTATTTATTTAATAGAGTTATAAAGCGCCTAATATGTAAATGGTAATGGTGCATGGTTGTACGTTGCGTATTGAAATGAAATGATTTTCACTTATGTGGTGGCAGTCAAAAGTTGATTGTACGTGTGCGCTGCTGTGATTCTGCGATTAAGTTGATAAGTGGCTGGAGATATGAATGTAGTGTTGCTAAGATTACTGCTCAGTCATTAATTTTGTCCAGCTTGATAAAACTGAGTTTGGTTGCGTTTCCTACTACTTATTCTGATGCCTGGTGTGTTGTGAAGAATGAAATCAGGCCATGATTCGGGTTCGCCTTTACTCTGCTCGCGTAACGCTGTACGTTTAAGGTTATTCTTGTAGACAGTTAAGGAGAGCAAACTGCTTGGAGATGTCGTGTCAATATTTAGTTGGCTTATTGCAAGTAGGGGACCTTTATAGAAAAATGATTTTTTGTAATTCGCGGTACCAAAATAGTTAAGCCATATTTTGTTGCTGTCTTCAGTAGAGTAGGAAGTGGGAGCGTTCTCCGGTAAAAGATTTTTGATAGACCTGGGAAGAGATTGAGAAAAATACCTAATCCTATGCATGAGTAATAAAGCATTATTCGCGATAATTCCGTGAACAGTCAGAATTTTGTATTCAAAAAAGCTCGTCTTTGTGTGCGCTGGGAGTTTACCATCTTTATAGTAATAATTTACGTATCCAGGCATAATGGCACGCATTGCCTTTTTTGACAACGGAATAAAAGTTCAATTTGTGATTTGCACGAAAAGCCCCATATGAGGGAGCAGTAGTTAAGATGTGATTGGACAAAACTATGGTAAATTTGAATACGTATGTTCAGTGGAAGCCTCTTTTTAATTTTATACATAATTCCTATATATCTCGACATTTTGCTCTTTATTGTCGAGATATGCTTGGACCAGTTTAACTTATCGTCAATAATTACTCCGAGAAAACGTGCTTCCTTTTTTCTTTCAATACTTGTGCTGCCAATTTTTATTTCGCGGACGTTTTCCATATTTTTGGTTGCAAATATCATATATTTTGTTTTCTTGAGGTTTAACAACAGACCGTTTGAATTTACCCATTTCGCAAATCAGACGAAAGTGTTAAATTTGTCAAGAGCTCTGTAAAGTTTTGGCTCTGATGAATATGTTCATGTCGTCGGCATAAAGTATAAGTGGGCAAATTTTGCTACATGTTAGGGATGTCATTTATATATATTATAAAACAGTAGAGGCCCCAAATTGACCCCTGAGGCACCCCATATTGTATCGATTTTGTTGATGAGTTGAGTCCTTTAGTTAACATACTGCTCCCGTTGATGTAGATATGACTCGAACCATTTTAAGAGTCCCCTTTCAACACCATAATGCTGAAATTTTACCAGAAGAATAGGTTCAATCGGTCACGAAAGAAAAACTAGAAGGAGAAATCCCTTTCCCTTTTTTGACAACCCATTCCAAAATTTTTGGGTTTTAATAAAGCGTTCAAAATGGCCCTTCGAAACCTTTTCGTAACCGGAGGGTCTGTTTTGTCAAAGAATTTAAAAAAGCCTCATGAATTCCAAAAAAATTTTTGGGAAAAACACCCAAGTGAAAGGGGGTAGTTTAAATCTGTTTTCCTTTTTTGGGGGAATTTCGCTGGCCAAACCCTTTGGGAAATACGCCCGAAAAAAGAATTTTTTATTAGACGGGCAATATTTTGTGAAGGGAATTTTCTGCCTTTATTCTTTTAAGAAAAGCCCTTTAATTATTTCAAAATTTTCTAATTTGGTCAGATACATGTTTTTAAATGCAGGAGGACTGAAAAGGGCTTTTGCCCCCCGGGACCAAATTTTACACCTTTTTTTTGGCTTAAGAAGGGCAATTTTAAAGAAAAATCATTGAACCCTTTCAGCCACGCCAAACCATTTTTTAAACCAACCTGCCTTCTTTTCCCGAAGTTTGCTCTTGGATTTTTTTTCCCCCGTGGGTTTGGGATCATTTAAATTTTTTTTGAGTTGTCACCGTGTTCCCGAAGATTTTTTTAAATTCTTTGTTTTGTTAAAACCCCTTCAAGAATTTTTCATTTTTTGTATGTTTCAATTTTCAGTTAGGGAAAAACAGAAAAGGGGAAATTTTTCTTTTCCGGTTTAAACCTTTAAAAAACCATTTGGGAATTTTTTTCTTTTTCCACGAGAACTTTGGGGGTTTTCGGGAAAAGGTGCGAATTTTTCCTTTAATTGGATAGGAACCTTTAAAATTTGGAAACCATTTTTTTTCGTTAATTGTTTCCCCGGGCCCCCAAAAAGTTTGGAAATTTTTTCGTTTGCTATTGAAAATTTTAAAACTTGGGATGGTCACCCGGAAAAAGGTTTGGGGGTTAAAATTTTCGAGCAAAAATTTTGGGGCCGGAAATTTTGGGGAGGGTTTGTTTAAATCGGTTATTATATTATTTGCCGGTAACGAGGTTATTAGTAAAAACCCAGAAAAGGGGGATTTAACAGGGGGGGTTTGAAAAGTGGTTCACATAACGTTAATGAGGTCTTAAAATTGAGCATTCATGTTTTAACAGATCCAAAGCCCCCCCAAATTTATTAAAAAGTTTTTCGAATGCCTATTGATTTTGGGGCCACAGAGTCAAAAGGTTAAGGGTCCTTTTACGGGGGGGGCATATATGTTCGTTTTTTTATTTTAAATTGTTTTGAAATTTTGGAATTTTGGCCTAAAACCCACCAAATTATTTTGGATGGGGATTGGATCGTAAAATTCAATTTGGAATTAACGGAAAACTGTTTGACCCAAAAGTTCCCCTTCCCTTTTTAAACTGTTTGGGTTTTTTGTGATGGCCTAAATTTTTTAATAAGAGTCGCCCTTGGGGGAGTTTCGTTTTAAATTTTAAAAATTTTGGCCCAGCAAGTTTCGAATCTTGGGGTTTTTTTGTTAAAGAAAAGAAGGGTCGATTTAATAGATTTTCATGTCCTTTAATTTTGAGTTTTTTCAAGAGATCAAAGTTGTGTAAAATAAAATTGGTGGGGGGGGGTGCGGGGTTTTAGTTTTTTTGTTGTTTTTTTTAAATTAAAAAGTTTTCCGAAACATGCTTCCACAATGGTTATTTTCCCCAAATTAATGGTTCCCCAACAAATAAAAGGTTGGTTTTAATGTTGTTTTAAAAATTCTGGTACGGGGAACGGGCCCCTTGCTTAAAGCATGCAAAAGCTAAAAGGTCTTTTTTTGAAAATTTTGGATCTGGTTCTGCAGTGGAACATGCCCGAAAAAAAGGTTTGAGAAAAAAAACCCGCTTCCAAAAACATGAATTTTGAAAGGGGTTGGTGAAAAACCTTGGTCTTCCCCCATTTATCGGGGAAAAGGGATAAACAATCAAAATTCCATAATTTTTGGGAATTTGCGGTCCGTTTTGGAATTTTGGACACCCAAAATGGTTTTTTTTCGTTTTTCAAATTTTGGTAGTTTTTTCGGTATACGCTGTTGCATTTGGGATTTTGTTTCCAAAATTTTTCCCTTCGGGGAAAAAAAATTTTTTAATTAAAATAAATAAAAAAAAGGGGAAGGAAAAAAAAAAATTGGGGGTTGAAGCCCTTCAGCGTTTTTGACAGCCCTGTGGGAAACCCCGACGACCCTTTTCCAAATCCCCGGCCTTTTAATTTAGCCCCAAAAAAAGTTAGTAGGAAAAAATATTTTAAAAAGTTGTATATTTTATCGCGTAAAAACCTTTCATTTTTCTGTATTTTAAAATCCGAGCGCCGCTTGGCTGCTTTCCCCCACAGCGGGCCTTCCCTTTGGGAAACGTATTGGGTTTTTAAACCCAAATTTCCAAAGATAAGGGTTTTTCCCAAAAAGTTATTGTGCCAATGTGATTTTCCTGCGTGATTTGATTTGATAGTTTTATCGATGTTAAGATAAGACGGAAGAAAAGGGGGAAATTTAAATATTCAATTAATCATAAGGGTTTGTAATAAAATTTTTTAAGACCAGGAAAAAGAAAAAGAAATTAATAAAAATTGAGAGAGATATAAATTATTTTGAGGAAAATTTCTTTTTTGGAAAAAAAGAAAAAGGTTCTGTAGTCCAAATTTTAGTTGTAACTAAAGGTAAAAGGGCATTAGGGATACAGATAAAAAAAATTTTTTTGATAATAAAAAGATTTTTAACGGGAGTTAAGAAGCCACCAAAAAGTTTTGAACTAGGTAAACCCAGAGTGGGTCCATCTTTCCCCCTTTTTTAAAAAAAAATAAAAAATAAAAAAATTTAAAATGTTTCCCAATTTTTTAAAAATCCTCCTTTTCAGAGGGAAAAGGGGAACCAAAATTGAATAACCCCTTTTTCATGTTGAATGGGGGAACTTGATCTCTCCTATGAGCTTTATTCTGGGAGGCATGTGAGGGTATGTTGGCATCGCGAACGAGAAGTAGGCGGGAGCGCGTCATCACGGCCACGCATTTGGAGATAGAAAAGCGCCTATTATTTGGGTGCAGCATTGAATTTGAAAAAGCATTTTCAGAAGTAAAACGAAACTCATGTTAAATATACCTGTTGTTTAGTGCAGATTCGTCTCACTTCTTCGGAGTTATCAGAGGATTCCACCTTGTCACAGCCGAAGTAACTGAATATTCAGAGTGATAAATGATGACAAAAAACAAGAAAAAAGTACAAGAATTTTATTCTGCAACTTAGCACTGTTAATGTTTCATAACATTTTTCAAATCATCTTCTTTTCGGTACTTTTAGGAAATCTTTCAGAAATAACCCAGTATACTCACCAAACCCAGTAGAATATTCCCTTTCTGATGTCGTTCTCAGATCGTTTCCATACCACTCGTTTCTGGGTTATACTGACCCTTCTCTGAGGAATATAACATGGTTTTAGATAAATAGAATGGGCGGAATTCTTCAGACGTTGTCTGGCGCGCGCAGGGGTCAAACAACGTCAGGCTAGGTGGTATAGTTGAGCGAAAATCTAAAATCTTTAAAGCTTAAACATTCCGATGTGTGACCTCATTATGACATTTTGCAGTCTGACCTAATACCAGCATTCTATGATGCATGACCTCAGCAATGACTTCATAATCAACTCCAAGCTCAAGTAGTGTTTTTCAGTGATCTCATATTATGATCTCGGCAGTGCAGCACTAAAGAACTACAAACTGTAATCCGAGCGGGGGGGATCATGGATTGAGTGCAAGACACGAGGGGTACTAAGTGATTTTTTGCCCAATTTTGAAATACCACCCACCACCCCTTCAGATAATCCCATGAACTAAGTGATATTTGGCACCATTTGTAGTGACCACCCCAAAATTAGCATAAAAACCTATCCAAGCGGCAGATTGTCCCCTGTACTAACTGGATATTTGTCACCATTTGAAGGTACCCACCCCTAAATGAGCATAAAACGCTGCAGATTGTCCCATGTACTAACTGAAATTTGTCGTTTTGTAGGGACCCAATCTCATGAGCAGTTTGTCCTGTGTACTAACTGAAATTTAATACAATTTTTTTGGGACCCAAAAATTAGGTCATTCAAAAAAAAAGCCCAAATAGGAAAAAATATGATTTGGGCAATGATTTTATTTTCCATAAGGGGCCACCTCGTTAGTACACTGGACTGGCGGATTTCGCCAAAGGGCCCAAACACCACCCACCCCGGCCTCGTGTCTTGGTCCCCGATCCCCCCGATCCGGAACAGCCTTTGGGCAAAAGGTAAAAAAACACCTGTATACGGAGCACTCTTGGTGCAATTAATCGATTTGAATTTAACACGAGAGTCTTGCTGAAGAGCACTTAATCACGATTGAGACGTAGTTTAAGAAACTTTTGAACGGGAATCTCTATTGGATGGCATGAACTGGACACATGAAGAAGCATCCAGTCCCTTGTATTGCTAAGCTTCAGACATTGTAGTACGTCAATAGTGGTTTCGCTTTTTAGGGGGGGTGTTTGCAAGTTTTTTTTGGTTTTTTTTAAATCAAAAAAAATATAAAAAGGTTTTTTTAAGTTTTTTTGCAATTCATCACCCATGTCCTTTACAAAATCCTACTGTTACCCAAAAATTTCATTTCAAAATTGTATTGTGTTGCAGAATAAGGGCACCGAAATCCCAGCGATGAGGTTACAAAAGCAACCAAACCCGGATAGTCTGCAACAGGCCAACAGAGTGCAATATTCTGTCTTATTAAACGTTAAATAAGTCTTTTAACGTAATATTTTCACAACAAACCACGTTAGCCCAGAGAAACATTTTCTCGGACGCTGGCTTATCGAAGTGTCTCTGAACAATTGGTTGCCAGTGAAATGTTGGCGGGGTGAATTCTATCAGGCAAAATTTGGTAGATATATTTCATGCGAATGGTCGACATGAATAGATTCCATAGATGTCAAAAATAAGCCAAACAAAATACTTCCATATAAGGCGTTTCTGAGATAACTCCATATATGGCATGATAACCAGGCTCCCGCCAACTTTTCACGAGTAAGGCATGTATAACATGTACTAACTAAGGAGGGATTTCCTCGTTGTCCTCTGAAAGAGCTCTCTCGTCAGTGTACCCCACGTCAAAGGCTTGTGCTATCGTGGAACAGGTGCCGTATGCTGCATCCTGAGGGGGTGCACTGTGCAGGGATGTAAATTGAGGTGTTCTAGAAGCTTAGAAGGTTTAGAAGAGTTGAGAACTTTTACAACCTCTCAAAGTCGTTAAGTCGAACGGGAGTTTAAGAGAGTAAGAATCTAAGAATAGAAATTTAGGATTTCTAAGATGTGGAGTTGGGGTAATAGAACATTATTGTTAAATATCTATCCTCCTGATTGAGTTGAATCCTGTGAAACAATTTTTACTCACCCGAGTTTGAGCCTTGAACACGTGACACATCTTGAGACCCTTACTCCTGTCAGCATTGTACACGAAACAGAAAAAGAGAGGGTTACCCTTAGCTCGTGATACGAAGGAGATATCTGCAAGGGTAGGAAATCATGCGATTTTGGAATTAATGGGAACATTTTTTATTTTGATACGACTTTTATGTTTTATACATGGAACCCTTTCCGGCATGCAGTTAAAATCGAAAAATAGCCAAAATATCATGAATTAAATCAGAAATTCTGCCAAGGAGCTTCGAAAATCCTCCACCTTTTAGACGGAAAGTCTGGATGGTACCGAGGGTAAGTCTGTCAATGAGATCCACCTTAGTGGAGGATATCTTCATGTTGAACTCCGTGGGGAACTTGATCTCCTTCCGGGCTTTGTTCTGGGAGGCATGTGAGGGTATACAGACCGCGAACGAGAAGTAGGCGGGTGGGGATGGCGTCATTATCAAGGGTTAATGTGCGCATTTAGAGACAGAAAAGCGCCTATTATTTGGGTGCAGCATTTTAAGAAGTAAATGGAAACTCATGTAAAATATACCTGTTGTTTAGTGCAGATTCGTCTCACTTCTTCGGAGTTATCAGAGGACTCCACCTTGTCACAGCCGAAGTAACTGAATATGAGCAATAATGATAGAAGAAGTTAAGGATCGAAACAAAGTTGGAGAACAGAAATTTTATTCGGCTACATAGTATCATTGTTCCATTGCATTTTCGAAGCATCTTCTTATCGGTACTATCAAGACAATCTTTCAGAAATAACCCAGTATACTCACCAAACCCAGTAGAATATTCCCTTTCTGATGTCGTTCTCAGATCGTTTCCATACCACTCGTTTCTGGGTTATGCTGACCCTCCTCTGAGGAATATAACATGGTTTTAGATAAATAAAATGAGAGGCATTTGCCAGACGATGTCTGGCGCGCGCACGGGTCATGAAAGAACGCCAGGCTAGGTGGTATACATGGAGCGAAATTCTAAAATCTAAAAGGCTTAAACATTCCGATGTGTGACCCCATTATGACATTTTGCTTTCTATGACCTAATACCAGCATTCTATGATGCATGACCTCATCAATGACTTCATTTTCAACTCCAACTCCAAGCAGTGTTTTTGAGTGATCTCATATTATTATGATCTCGGCTGTGCAGCACTAAAGAACTACAAACTGTAATCCGAGAACAGACTTGGACCAGAGAGTCAAAACACACCTGTATACAGCAGCTAGCACTACATTGTAGTGCACTGGATCGATTTGAATGTGAGGCACGAGAGTATTGCAGAAGAGTACTTGATGCTCCTGGACTTAATAACGATTGTTGGACACTTTTGAACAGGAATCTCTCTAATATGTATGGCATGAACTGGACACATGAAGAAGCGGCCAGTCCCTTGTATTGCTAAGCTTCAGACATTGGTACGTCATTAGTGGTTTTAGCATTTTTAGGGTATTCGCAGTGGTTTAAATCATACGAATAGTGAATGGTGATCTTATATGTTTTTTGAATAATGTCATTATTATCAAATAAAGGGGCTAAATAATATAAATCAGGACCGGTTTTATGGCCAGGATTCTGCCCAAAATGAAAAGTGAAGTCATCAATATGACCGATGACGAGAAGCCGCGGTGTAGTAATAAATTGGCTCTATCGAGCCAAAGTATACCTTACGAGGTGAAATTTTTTGGACTTTTCGTTAAAAAATCCAATATTCCCACAAAAAATCCTATTTTCCCACAATCAACATTACATCTGCCACAATTAACTAATCAATCACATAAAAATTTGGTGAGGGATTTAGTTGAAAATCCCCATTTTTTAAGCCCAACCAGAATTTTGAATACCACAATTACTGTCAATATGAAAGTTTTACCTTTTTCTCGTTCTCCTCATCTAGCTGTAGGAGGTTCTTGATATCTCGAATAGACTTCATTATCCTGCGACGATGTCCGATGGGATGGATGTCGAACACCTTAGTCAGATCTGACTCGACTATCTTAACCACCCGGTTCAATGAACCTGGAAAAGAGGCGTTTTTCAGCTTTTTGGACAATTTGGTGATGTACAGCACACTATTTTTAGGTTGTTTTCGATGTTGCTAGTTAAACTTTAAAGTGAAGTGTTGCTACAAGCGAAGGAAAACTCTGTGATGAAGAGTAACTCACATATTCTATTGGATAAGAATCTGTTGAGGTATCTGCTAAGGTGGATGGTGTCCAACCACTCCTCCACTGTACCAGGAAGAGAATTATTGTGGAAATCTGCCAAATCTTCGTCGATAGAAGACATCAACGCCCTGCGAGATCATTCCAACGTTAAATAACAATTGAAGTCAAATCCACGAAATTGATTGACTGGAAGTGTGAAAAATAAATCTGAATAGAACGAAGTTTCATGAATCAAAAGATAAACGAATATTCCTGAAAGCTGTTCTATGAATTGAATTACTTCTTGGTCTTGTCTCGGATGCCCATGTTCTGGAAGTCTATTTTCTGGATGGTCCCGTTGATGAAGTCCACATTGTCCCACCCATGGGCTTCAAGAACGTCCCGGAGCTCTTCTAGCCCTATCTGAACCAACCATTCTTCAAATGAATTGTCTGAAACAGTCAGAGGAATTGAGATTGAACCTCGGTCCTGGGTGATGAAAAAATGGGACAAAATAATTAATAGCTTTCCATGCAAAACTTGACCAAAATGTCCCCAAGAATCTATGAAATTGATATTGAGAAGCTATTTCTAGTTCTACCTTCATGAATGAAAGATAAGTCTGCAAGAACTTCCCACTTCTCAGTCATGATCTGAAACTTCACAGATTTTCTAGATAAACAAAAAAAGTAAGTTGTGTCATGATACAGAGCATAAGAAATGTTTTTGGAATAACAAGCTTCATTATAAATTCAGAAAATGGTTTTACCCAGGAAAACTAATATAATATTGATTCGGAAACAACTATAATATGGCTGAATTAAAGGAAAAAGTTGCATATTATTGCAAACAAAATTGAGAGTCAATTCAATTGAATAAGGTTCCATTTCCCCGGCAGCCATTCAATAAAAATGTCTCAGCCTAAAAATAAATCATGAGCATGATATGCGGAATATTCTTGCGAGCCACAAATCACTATTTTTGAATCTAAGTCTAAATAGTGTAACGAAATACTGTGGAACAGATTCAAATTCAGACGATTACTACAATCAGAGCTCGAATATTTCTTTCAACTCTCCCAAACTTGTACAAATAATACAAGCCACACCGCCCATTGCCTTTGGCTAACTCCACACAAGAAAACAAAGCCACATTACACTCAAACATGGTGCTCTGATAACAATAACATTGTCAACAATGCACTCCACACCGAGCTACACTACCCTATTCAGGAATCATAAGATGCTATCCTTTTGTGATATCAATGGTACTATCTTTCGTGCTATTAGCTCTAAAATAAGTTAATTATCAGAACTGGAAATTTTCAAAATCGAATACCAGATGAGCTAGGTAACCTTTGTGCTTTCAGGTCTAAAAGATCTGAGCTGATTCTTGAAAGTACTTAGTTTAAAAGAGCTATCGATAGTTTCATAATGCTACTACCATCCAGA
Source organism: Beroe forskalii (assembly GCA_011033025.1). NCBI lineage: Eukaryota > Metazoa > Ctenophora > Nuda > Beroida > Beroidae > Beroe > Beroe forskalii. Next base: position 103,807 of record WFMF01000069.1, on the reverse strand, counting down.
ATTGACTAAAATGATATCCAACACACCTGATCCAAGGTCGTTCATTGCTTACCGTAATAAAAACTCCGCAGTACCCACAAAAATATAAACTGTGCAAAAAAAAACCACATCTTCGAAAACACTCGTTATACACATTAACAACACTAAATAACATATACTGAACGCGATTTAAATGCACTAAAACACACAAAAACTAATCTATATACAGCACTACACGGTCGCAGTCATCATCATATATTCCCCTGCCGCGCGTATGAGAGCAGAGCACGGTATGACGTCATCAACACACGACCAGAACTGTGGAGGTGACGTCACTTTTAGCATTCTACTGCTCGAACACGCCCATTTTATGCTAATTCTCCAGTGCGGTGGCAAATGAGTGCGAATACAGCTGTGTTTACACGAGGAGGGGAGATTTAGGAGTGAGAATAGTTCACTGTTGTAACCAGCTGGAGAATCGAGTTTGTGGTGCTTCTGTACCCAAAATGAGGGCCAATTTGAACGTTTGAATAGTTAATTTCCTGAGAGTCCAGGTAATTTTCATCAACAGTTGCTTTTGAAAGGGTCAGCAAAATCAAATCTGAAGATCTGGAAAGCTGTGTTTAGGCATTTTCAAGAGTCAGTGAGTGTATCTAAGTAAATCTAAAATTCATATGAAATTACCACGAGTTCATAACCGCATGAGTCTATGATAGGAAAATATCGGTAAATTTGGCCGTTTTCAGTCGCTATTCAACGTGTTTCAATGATTTGAGCTCATAAAATTGGCGTACGAAGTCTAAAACGTAAACCATAATGCTAATAATAATGGAAGGTACTGCTGATATCATTATATCACCCGTCGTTGAACAGTTCTAAACTCGCCAGGTGGGCCAGACACCACACTGACCGTACACAAAAAGTAGGGGTGTTGTTAATAGATCACTCAAAACCCTGAAAATGACGTCATCTCATCAACCTATTGATAAGGTGGAGTTTATGGTTTAATTTCAATACTGCGGACTTGCTAAACGTCCTGATTGGTCAAAATTACAGTTTTATATTAGCTGCAGGAAATTTCCATTTGGAAATATTATGAAAGCTTCCAAAAATTCAAAACTATCAACACGGAAAATTTCAAATAAACTACAAAAATCTTTTGCCGAATTATGAGTTGCATTTAGATTCCGAACAAAGAATTCCTCAATGTTAAGATTGGAAAAGTTGGCAAAATTTTGCTCGTGTAGCTATCCACAAAATCAAAGATGGACCTGAATAAATATCACCACAATGTCGTTACCTAAATGGAGCAAAATTTATATGTTAAAGGTACACTAAAACATTGTATACACACGCGTTACCTGACCATGTACAAATAAAACACATAAAACAGTCTAAACACACGACCCACATAATAATACTACAACACTGGTACTGCGTAGCCAGTTGTTCCTGGCTTCATGAGGTTAAAGACAACAACAAGAACACAAACAGCCGGCGCAAGTGTGGAACACGCGACTTTTCGAGAACAATTGCTCACTCTGAAAGGTGGAACTGACGTCACAATTAACCGCCTATTATTGTAGATGTAATACATCGCATATAGATTAACGTTCAAGTCAAAGACAACAACACAAATAATTAAGCTCCTATATTATTTCCTAGCTCAATATAGTGCAATTATTTTCTTATTATCTCAGCGAGGCAGGTCAATGAGCACTCAACTACTAAAATATATCATTAAAAGTTAGTGGGCAGTATTATCCAGTTCTCTAGGGAGGATATGATCACTGATCAGTGCGGCTCCGATGAGAATTCTACCCGTACCAATGTCATGGGTAGAATGACAGGTGGATGTCATTATTATGGTTTAAAGTGATGAGTTTAGAACGCCACAGCGCCTGATTTCGTGCGTTTTCACTGCGTATGATTTCAGTTGACTTATTAAACAATAGTATAACTTCAAATTCATCATGCCAATTTCAACTGGAGTCTAAATTTATCTATTCCTAGGAATTAGTACTTATTTAGGAAGCAGTCTGACATTAAGCTCATATTATTGCAATGCAATCAGCAATGAATGGATTTATCAAATGAATATTATAGCTCGTCTTGAACGTTTTATTGACTATTTTATATTTAATTGATGAAGTATACATCAACCTTTTCAACAATAGTCTTCAGGTATTTGTGCAGTAACCTGTGCTGTAGAATACATAGGTATGCCCATATACGAAAAATAGGCGGTTAGGATGACGTCATTATTACAGCACAATTAAGTAAATTGATAACGTTGAACCATTAAAATCGTTCTTACTTGGGATTAAGAGGAATGGATGAAGTGTAAACAAGAATATACCGAAGACAAGAGAGTTGTTTAAGATGAAAGCAAGATTGATAGGTAGTTGAGACTTGAGATGACATCGTTTTCAAAGAATAGAGTGGCAAGTGGCTGTCGTTTAACCGGTGTATAGAAGTTGAAGAGTCAATCAAAGGATGGACGAAGAACAGAGCTATTAATAATTACCCCAATAATGATAACAAATTTTGACGATGTCAATGATAAATGACACTATACAAGGCCTACCAGCGCAAACTTATTACTTAATTAAAAAGCATAGCATACGCTCATCAGCAATCTAGCAATCTATAGTACTAAAATAGATGGTGGCCTCATGGAAATTCCTAAAAATTATGTAATGGTTGCCAGTAAGGGGCAAACTAATGGGAGCGAATATTCGTTAATCCTTTTCATGGATACTGAAAAAGCCGCAGGTGATGTACCAAACACAAACAAAAGAAACATCAGGAAAGAGGAAAGATCCGCACACGACGAGAATCTGTTGGGTGTGAAATGTACACGCTGAGTACATCCGAGGATAAAATATGCAAAGTATATAATAATCCAATTCCTAGTTCGTGAAACATTTAAACATTCCGTCATTCAGACCCGGAAAGATTCGATTACCTGAGTTTTCTTAGCCGCAAGTAAGCAAGTACACTGGTACAAGCATAACAATAATAAGGTAATTTAATCGGGTTTCGGGACAAGGCTGAATGTTCAATACGGGATGAAAAGAAGAAATATGTGACATATTCAAACCACCCACCAAAAGCATTAAGCAGATGATGAAGGGAAATCTCAGTGCTAGAGCCTGGAGCACAATGACTATTAGAGTTGAGGCTGACGACCTAAAAGTGAAGTCGACCGTGAACCAAACGATCAACTTTTACAAAACAAGACTGCCGAATAGGTATTGCAAAATAAATACGTAGGACGTGCGGCTGCGTACGATATTGCGATTGTTTAAAGCTTTTTGACGTTGTGAATTGGCTAAATGATGAAAAAGAGATTACTGTAATACTGTCAGCAATCTGTAGAGGGTATTCTGGAAGAAGAAGGAATCTCCTCAGATTCAGAGTAACCCCTGAAGAGGAACTGTAAGTTTTGGTGGATGTGTTTGTTAATGGAGCTCAGGAGACGTTTTCTGACGGATCTGTTTGACAGCCGGGGCTGCCTTCTTGTTTGCTGGACAGGCTGAGTATTTTCTATGGTTTGTTTCAGTTCAACCGGGACACTGATTTCTTTGTCATCTACTTGCAGCTCGTCTTCATGATCAAAAACAGGATCAAAGAATGCCTCATCGTAATCTTCAGAGTCAGAGTCGGGTTCAAGATCCAGAAAACCAATCGTCCTATCGATTTCATCGTTATATTGCTGGAGTAGCTCTGCGTCCATTTCCGCTTCAAGGTTGTCTAACTCTTTGAGGATGTCAGTGAAGGAGTGTTCGGGGACAGGGGAGGGGATCCATTCAGCATGGGATGTGGGAGTGTCATCCTCTTCTGTCTGATCTGCTGGAGAAGATAGTTTCACTTCTGGAGTAAACTTCGGTTTACTACAAAGATAAAAACAAAATTTCAATAATCAATCCATAAGTGAAATTGTTGTATTTTATAAGTTTATTCATTGAAATTTCTAATCTTTGAAGACATTACCACGCAATTTATAATTAGCAAATCTCACTTAATTCCCGAGATTCCGCACTAGACACCACCGTGTTAGGAGTGTCCGTTGCTAGGGAACTGCAGCTCATGCTCCTTGGATACGTCACGTGATGACTCACGTGAATCTTTGAGCGCGTCACGTGATATCCTTCGCGCTTCACGTTTTTCTCTGATCCGGGCGGTGAGTTCGTGGTGGTAGAACCCGTGCACAATGATGGAGTTGGTCGAGGATGCCATTGAAGTAGAGGAGTCGTCTGAGTCTGTGGAGATATTGGGGCTGAAAACCAATTAACGCCAAAAAGGTGTCAGTGCAAACTAAATTACATTTACTTGGTGATTTCAAAACAACTCTGATTTCAAACCGTACAGTCAAATGTAAATTATTCAATCTTATATCAGCTGAATACCTTCATCATCGTCATTGCCCACCATCGCCCGTACAAAGTCGTTTTTCATGGTTTGCGCGGAACCGAAGAGATAGGTCATGAAGCCAGTGCAGTGACACCCTATCAGATAGAGAATCGCTAGTGCCTGCGGTGAGAATACGTACAGCGGAGGATATTTTCAATATTGCTTCACTGATCCCGTGCCGAGGGGTGATAAATTCACTAAAACTCTCGCTTATTTTCCACATTGCATCTAATCCTACAGAAAGTCAGCAACATATTGCTCCGGGCTTTCATCTGAAAACTTAAATCATACAAGCAACCTCACCTCGACCAGGGTAACTACCACGTGGACGATAACAATGAGCGTTTCTGTGGTGGTGGCAGCGATTGTGGTAACCGTGACCTTCGCTGCCATGAACACGGCTATCCAGAGCAGCGCCTCCACAAAGGGAGGAGTCGCGTAGCCTTGTCTTGTTTGGCATCCGAGAATTTCTGAAGAGATCCGATAATACATGTACTTTAGAGGCGTAAGACGAACACGCAGACAATATAGAGCCCTGCCGAGCAGGCTCTATAATTTTAAATGTCGACAGCGTAGCTGGAGATAACATTTAAATATTCTAGAAGTGCGAGGCGAAGCGAAGCTGACATGTTTTGAATATTACAATTTTTGCGGTGAGTAATTTTCTAAAGTACCTATAGTAATTCGAACGGTGTACAAAAGAACACCCTGTACACAACAAGCACACATTACCTTATATGGTAATAATAGAAAATGCTTGTTAACACAAAACAAAAAGCGCATAACTCAGCCGTTTTTGAGCAATTTTGATCAAACTTTCAGGATATTACGGGCAAGATATGACCAATACATTCCTGGGTAGCTAACATTTCTGACCCTCAGAAATTGAGATATGACAGATAAACCGGTGTTTTTGTTTTAAAAGTTACCGCTTAACAACTGGCTTTTCGGTCATAACTCCGCTTCTGGAGCTCAAAAATGAATCTAAGCTTCACTGAGATGTTGCTTTTATGAAGCTCTAAATATCCTGAAAGTTTCATCAAGTTTGCTCAAAAACCTCGGAGATATGCACATTTTTGTAACGCAAAAGCAAAGGTCGCGTAGATGTGTATTTAAATTGGTGTGTCATAACAAACACATGATATAAAGCGCGAGTAGAACACGACTCTACGCATATAGTACTACCCTTTAAATCGGTCAAAACTTGTCGTGAGACTACTATATACATTTTGATACATAATAAAGATGGCAGATAATAATTTTCATTTGACACAGTAGCATAATATGTTTAGTTTCAATTTTAAAGCATAATTTGGGATGTTTCTGGGATTTTTTGCCCGGGAAAATCAATGTCTTTGAACTTTTTAATTTGACGCATTGCTAACCTCACTGAGAATCTTGTGACGCATCCTTGACATGGCAATGAAGACAGCCAGGAGCACTAACACTTGAGGCATGAGAAGGAAGACGTACCGGAGAGGAAAACCAGCCCAGCATCCTGGGGAGAGAGAGGAGTTCTAGGAATGGTAGGGAATTTAGGGAACAAACAAGTTATTCTAGGGGTTCCGTACTGACCGAACTGTTAAAGTATTGAGACATATGAGAAGATAGCCATTGTTTGAGTAAAATTTGGGATTAATAAAGAAGTAATTTCCGGGATATATACTTAAAAGAAGGTTAAGACTGAAGATGGACAGATGCAATAGTAACCTAAAGGAGCGAGGTCTGTGTTGGTGTCGTATGTAACGTAGATGGAACTGAACTGTGAGAAGGTATAGTGATTCACCAGAGACATTATTCCCAGGAGGATCGCAGGTAGTCCTGAATTATTCACGTAAAATGTAGTTATAGGTAGTCCTGAATTATTTGTAAAAAGTTGTGTCAGGTAGTCCTGAATCATTTGTAAAATGTAGTGTCAAGGATCAAGAATACTTAAAGCATATTATGTTCATGGAATAATTCCGCGCTTAAAATAATTTGCGGTAAGATTCTAATATTAAACTCAATCATCTAAAATATTGATCACCATTCTGAGCAAGACATACAGAGCAGCTCAATAAGTCGGTTCCCTTTACTAACTCACCGAATGACAGAGCTACGGACTTAGTGAGGAAGAAGTTGACCTCGTATCTGTCCTCTATAACGACATGAGTAGCGGCGGCAGCACACATCAATACCTGTATGGGACGGAGTTTAGATCTATTTTTTTAAACACCGACTCACGCCACGCGTGAGTGGGGCAACGCTCCAGTGTGGAGCTTTCGACAGGGACCCAGCTGGTTTGCTGGTCTGACTAGCATCCCTTACCTTGAAGCCAGGTGGTGCTACTCTTATGAGTAACAAATGGGACGGAGTTGCTAAAATCAAACCCTACGTATTGTCAAAGTGGGACAATATAAAGTGAGGGACGGGTAAATAAATATTTGTCAATTTAATGTCAAGACGATCTTAGTATTATCACGTTCCATGAAAGTCGGGAAATGTATAAAATCAGTGTATAAAATCAGTGTATAAAATCAGTGTTCACAATCGTTTGAAATCTCGAGTCTCAGCTTACCAGGGTGGTGGAGTGAAGCAGAAAGAGTTGAAAAGCACTGCAATGAACACACAACCTGAAAAAGGGTTGACGTAATTATAGAACCCTCTGACGTTTTCATGCGGGTCTATAATATATAGACGCTTGCCTGATCGGGTCCATATTGGTTTAGGACCCTCGCCCTACGAACGGGCAAAACCGGATACATCCTGAGATAACGAGGGAAGTATCCCAAAATGGACCCGATAGGCGCGTGGATATCTATTTTATAATATTAGTTTCGAGTGTGCATAATATGGGTGACGTGTTGAGGGCACTAGAACGCATCCTGATTCCTGAGATATGAGGGAGGGGATTGAGAACTGGTAGTTGTTACTCCAGGTTATAGTGTTCAATTGATGACACCCTACAGCCTATAATTTCGATTCCAGCACTTTGGTTAACCCTGGTACGGGGACATACCGCGTGGCCAAAAGAAAGTAGGAAAAGTAAAGGTTGATAAGTTTTGTTTTATTTGAAATTTCTTAATACAAATTTGGGATATCTTAGGTAAAAGTCATATGTTTTCGCACCAAACATTTGAAATGTAATGTCTAGTATTATGGCAGGAGGGGGCTGCAGTCTGCCCCTTGGGTCTGAGATCGTATCATCATACCTTCCCAGGGTGTGAAGTACTATAATTCTAATATTGCAGTAACCTGGTGTTATCCCGAGCTTCGGCGGTGTCACACATTATCCTCATGAGGTGGTAGGCAGAGTACACTGTACAGAACATGATGAACAGGTACATCGTAGTGACACACTCCCGCTCAAACCTGGAAAGCAAAAACTTAACTTGTGCCATCGAACAGACACCTTGACTGAAACCACAACATTACCTGGCCACTTTCTAACTTTCTAATAGCCACATCACCAGAGAACACATATTATAGCCACTTTGCTTTCCCTGAAAGCACATAACAGTATTGTACCTATCTAAAAGCCGTTTTACCTGAAAGCACATATGACGGCAGTGACGAGGAGAATGCACACTACCACACCCTCAATCAGATCGCCAAGAAATATGTCAGTCTCCATAGGGTGAGGGGCGACATTCTGGAAATAGTTGTGATAATATTACCTTACAATAATCATAATATCAAATGATCCACAATTAACACCTGTAATGAGAAAAACTTGCGAAAAATCTATTTTTCATAGCTCCTGTTGCTTTAATAGGACTTTATACTGAAATAGTACCTGTACAATTGCAACAGTCCTGTTGATCCCTGTAACTTGGCAGATCACTTTGTCCCATTCTCTGTACAGCAACTTCACTCCACTCTTGTCCCAGGGCCCTTTTTCCTTGATATTTTCAACAGCACAGTAGCACTTCGCCAAACTCTCGTCCTGATGTGTACCAGTGGGTTACAAGGTTTCAATAGGGCATTGAAAGAATAAGCTAATAAGCTGAGCACTTGATGTAATCAGTCCGTGGTATTCCCAGATCAGTTCTAAACAATCCGGCAGCCGTCCTGAGTCCAGAGTCATTTCAGATCTATCTCCTAGCTTTCTAAACAGTCTTAACCTAAGTCCCCCTGTCAGCACTGCAGAACTAACAGGAAAACAACCCCAACATTCCCAATAAACCGCTCCACCTTTTCACCAAAGAAGGTGAAAGTTGCCACCACGGGCTGATTCCCTACCAACGTGACTTTGTTAGACGCAATGTACACTGGAGTCTCCGTAGCTTTTACATGAAGCGTCTTTGTTTGCAATCGAGAAGGCTGCTTGACAACTGTCGCTTTAACCTGATCATACACAGCATGGACAAGTGTTTGAATATTTTTTGAGGATATGATGAGACAATTTGATCAAATCAAAACCATTCAGGACAATCATTTCCGAACCATTTCTGAACAATCATAAAAATTCCTCAACTCACATCAATCTGGCGAAGTCCTCGTTTGTATATTCCTCCTTCCTCCTTCACATTCCTCAACTCCACTAGAATATCACCAGCTTTTTCAACAGGGAAGGATGCAATTGAGTTATAAACAGACGTTGAGGAACACTCTGGGGTCCGAGGTGCACTCCAGGAATCCTTCATTATTCTGGAAAGTGTGCTATGACAAATAAAATAATAAAGGGCGGAAAAAAGGCAGTTTGAGCTCCATCAGATGAACTTCAAATTTTTCAGGATTCTGATACACGGATCACCGTTTTGAAAGGTGAAATCAAAGTGTTTGGATTTTACAGGGAAGCCAGCGTATGGCTTATGGTTGTGTCTCACTAATGTCTTGCAGAAATGGCGATGTAAGTTTGCAAGATTTTAACGAAAACTAACCGAGGTAATATATAAGTTTCTCTGAGCCACGGGTCCTTGACAGGATTCCAAATCAATAGTGAAGTTCTCCAAGTTGTCTTTGAATCTGAACAGTGAACCACTGAACCTCATTATGGGATGAGGGTAACGTAATGATAATCTCCCAATCCCACTACATTTCCAAGAATTTTACGAGTGTCGATGAAAGGGACCGGAAATGAGTCCTCTCTCCACTGAAGCTTGGAGCTGGTCTAACACAAGGATTTAAAATAATAAAAGTTTAGTGCAGTTCTGTGCTTTGCCAAGAACAACTGAACTGAAATTTTGCAGATGTCTTTATGGATGGCCCCAGCCACCTAATGAGTTCAAACATCCTCACACACCTCTCCAAACTCCACTCTCAGCTGACGACAATAATCACAAAATTTTCGAAAACTTCTGATTAACAATTCTCTCGTATCAGCTATATCGTTTAAAGCTTCAATCTCTTGACCTCATTCTGACGTTTAGTGTACAAACAAATAACTTACTCTTTGTAAATGGTGACGTAGTTGTCAGCATATCTGTGAGCAGCTCCCAGGATGTCGGAAAACCAGCACTGAGGTCCTGATTCGGCTTCCTGCAGAATATCATGAGTTGGTTACTTGATCATCGACCAACCATTTGCCTGTACTGTAGTATGGTAAAAATATGCATAAATTTTATATTCCATCTGGAATTTCCTCCGTTGCGTTTAAGTAAGGTCCATTATTGTGTTTTTTGTACGTTTCTGTGTGACTAACCCTTTGGAAAATAAGTTTCATGTGCTTCATAGCTCTACGAAGTAGTTCGGCATCTATTGGATCAGTCTCGAGCGCATTGACCATGGTATCTCGCAGCTCAAACCCGTCCAATATGTTCTGCCCCTGAGATAATTGCAGACTGAGCGGACTGTTACGGAGAGATTTCGGCTTAGTGAAAATGTCAACGTCACAACGTTTTAAAATTTTCACCTAATTTCAACTGAGCTTTAAAGCTTCTCTGTGAGCAGCGCGTCGGATGCTTGAACAAACCTGTTTGGTAATATCGAGCAACATGCTGAGGTTGCTGTGACGGGGCCGGAACCTGAACAAACCTGTTTGGTAATATCGAGCAACATGCTGAGGTTGCTGTGACCGGGCCGGAACCTAAACAAACCTGTTTGGTAATATCGAGCAACATGCTGAGTTTGCTGTGACCGGGCCGGAACCTGAACAAACCTGTTTGGTAATATCGAGCAACATGCTGAGGTTGCTGTGACCGGAACCTGAACAAACCTGTTTGGTAATATCGAGCAACATGCTGAGGTTGCTGTGACCGGGCCGGAACCTGCACAAACCTGTTTGGTAATATCGAGCAACATGCTGAGGTAGCTGTGACCGGGCCGGAACCTGAACAAACCTGTTTGGTAATATCGAGCAACATGCTGAGGTTGCTGTGACGGGGCCGGAACCTGAACAAACCTGTTTGGTAATATCGAGCAACATACTGAGGTTGCTGTGACCAGGCCGGAACCTGAACAAACCTGTTTGGTTATATCGAGCAACATGCTGAGGTTGCTGTGACCGGGCCGGAACCTGAACGAACCTGTTTGGTAATATCGAGCAACATGCTGAGGTTGCTGTGACCGGAACATGAACAAACCTGTTTGGTAATATCGAGCAACATGCTGAGGTTGCTGTGACCGGGCCGGAACCTGAACAAACCTGTTTGGTAATATAGAGCAACATGCTGAGGTTGCTGTGACCGGGCCGGAACCTGAACAAACCTGTTTGGAAATATCGAGCAACATGCTGAGGTTGCTGTGACCGGAACCTGAACAAACCTGTTTGGTAATATCGAGCAACATGCTGAGGTTGCTGTGACCGGGCCGGAACCTGAACAAACCTGTTTGGTAATATCGAGCAACATGGTGAGGTTGCTGTGACCGGGCCGGAACCCGAACAAACCTGTTTGGTAATATCGAGCAACATGCTGAGGTTGCTGTGACCGGGCCGGAACCTGCAGTTCCTAGCATCCACCTCATCAGACCATACTCCGTCCACGCAGGATCGGAATGCGTACGCAATGTTATGTTCGTCTGTAATCTTACTACCGTACGGGCAGATGCCTGAAGAAAGGCAAAACAACTGAGGATATTGCGAGGCAAGCATTGGGTCCTCAGATTGGCAGATGCTATAGGTAACTTTTTGACGATGCCGGGCTATATTTTCCTAATTCATAACAATTCTACATGAATATTTGTCCGAAGATTATCTTGAAAGGCCAAATTTCACGACATCATTATATTTCACGACATCACCGCTCTCCTACCGTTTGAGGAAGTGTTAGTTGGGGGCCATTTGAATATTCCAAAGAGAGGGTGATCGAGTATGTCATCTTTACATGCCCACTCTCGCTGCACTTCAACCAACATGAGTCGGGATATGATCAGCCCGGTGAAGTTAGTGGCGGGGAATCTGAGCAAACGATTTCATGACTCAGGGCTGATAGTTGACTGGTAATATCTATACGCTTAGAGATTTGTTAATCATGAGATAATCATTCAAACTTCTACAACAAAATAGCACCCACCCATTTAAGGAGACGTGCAAGCAATTCGCGACCCGTGGGAGGGCGCAGCACGGAAAGAGTTATGAAACTAAATTTCAACTCACCCCAACGTAACATCGGACTTATCTCTGAAATCCGTGATGCAGATTTTAGATTCATTTCCGAGGCGCAGCTCTGGAATTTGAATGATAGCTTCTTTGCAGTAGTAACACAGGTTGTCAACTCTCTAGGATAATATCTTTGTTCGAAAATCACCAGTAATAGTTATGTACAACTATAAGTTGATGCGTTCAATAGTTATTGAGCGCATAAATTTTTAGTTGCATAACTTTTACTTGATGGAGTGTAAAGTTCAATTCAAATTACTTTTACCGTTTCGTTGAACACATTGAAGTTTCGGTTTGAAAGTCCCGTAGGGTTTTCCACAATAGCAACAGCTTGAACCTTCATATCAGGGTCAAACTTGCCCGTCTTCAACTGAAATAATAATAATAAGAATGTCTCAAAAAAGCAATATAAAAGTATGTTCATCGAAGTCAGACCTAAAGTCAGTCTACCTATTCAGGCACAATAAGAGAAAAACTATTGACAATTAAGAAAGAATAAAAAGAGGCCCCACTTCGCTTTACCGATAAGCATATCTTTCCCCCGGGTTCCGTAGACAGGGACGCACGCTGAGTGACTTCATCGTATCCCCTAGTGACGTCATCGTATCCCCTAGTGACGTCATCGTATCCCCTAGTGACGTGTTGCCTAGTGACGTCATCATGTTCCCTAGTGACTTCACCGAAGGGGGCCTCCAACACCGCTATCATTTTGCCCTGGGATTGAGGGGGCCTGAACCCGTCCATGTCGTGGATACCAGCGTGGAACTCCAGTGGGGTGTCCAGTTCTGAGGAATGCGATCGGGAATGAGCCTATAGTTTTTTCGAGCTAAATGCCCTAAATACCGTGCCCTACAACACGAATGAAGGGTAATTTATATGCGAAGTGTCAATTCAAAAACTATCGATATATTTTACTTACATGTCGAAGAAAAAGTAAGTCAGACAAAAGGTCTTGCATTCAGACAATTTTCAAATTTATTTCATTGAATCAAAGCACCTGAGTAGTGTTTCTCCTTTCGGGAAGTGGCACTTACTGCACTGGTTGGAGGCGACAATGCTGTCAGGATCAGTCCGTCTGGCGTGGTCCAGCACCTCGGACCATGACAACACCAGGTCACTGCTGTCCACACAGTTGGGAAGTGTCGTGTACAGGGACATCTGGGGAATAAAGGTGGGATTTAGATAAAGATTCGGTCAAATATCCATTATAATAATGTTGTTGGAATGATGAAATTATCTGCCGGACTTTGATCAAATGACATCACATTGCAGAATATAATAGATTCATCAAAAAATAAAAGATTGGGTATCCATCGGGGAATGCATCAAACAGGATTTAAAAATCGTTTAAAAATGAAAGCTCTAAGCGACTCGGAGCACCTCTGAATCAGAAAAGGCTCGGCCCCACACACTGAGTCCCAGCACCATGCCGCTGCCGTGTTTCCTCTCCACCTTGTCCCAATCCAGCACCAAATCCCCTCCTCCTAGTTGCTGGTTGAGAGGCGTGCTGCTCTGATAGGTGCTAATAGTGAGGGGATCCCCGTCCACAAACACTGACACGAAACCGCTATCTATCCTGGGGAAGAGTCAGGGGTAAAAACTGACAGGAAACCGCTATCTATCCTGGGAACGAGTCAGGGTGGAAAGCTTCAGTTAAAAGCCGTATTGCAACACATCTTCAGAATGTGAATGAAACCAGAAAGTTTTTTTTTAACCAATTCCTTTTATACATGTTTAGTTTATGAATTCGATGCAATAACTGTATTACCTTATGTGGGCTTATGTTGAGAAACACAATTTTTAGAGAATTAAAACATTTCCTTGCGTTTGACATTTGGTGCAAACACATATCATGTGAACTGATATGAGATATGATAACCACATTACCTAACACATATCATGTGGACTGGCATGGCCCTGTAGAAGATGATGACGGGGAAGAAGACGTAGTGGTGCCTGTGGAGGACCACCATCAGCGACTCCCGGGACTGCATGAAGACCAGGAGGGATTCTTGGCTGTAGTCCAGTAGATGGCCCATATAGATGTACTTCAGTGATATGCACATCGTTACGTCTGATGAAGGAAAACAGCTTGCAAAATATGAAATATATAGATACGCGCCCATCGGGTTTTTGGGATACTTTCCGAGAGTGCAGCTCGAGGGATGTATCCAGTTTAGACCGGCAGCCTGAGCGCGAGGGTCTAAACCAATGTCCAATATGGACCCGATCAAACAAGTGTCTATGAGACCGGTTAAAACGTCAGAGGGTTTTGTAACTTCATACACCTTTCATCCTTACCTGTAAGTCCCAGCAACTTATCCCCCGCTATCGTGATGGGAGAGGTTATCTTATCCAAGTTCAGGGCTTCGTTATGTGAAGCCGAATCTGAAGTCAGAGTGCGTATGAATAATAATCAATCATAGTAGTTTGAATTAAACGGAAATTCATTGGAAAGGAATGAAGGATTATGAGCTAAAAGGCCAGTAGATCACCCAAAAATATCTAAAACCACATGTGAGTACTATAAAATTATCAAGCGCTAAGAAGTGGGAACGGAAATATTTTCATCACACGACATTTCTTATCACTGCATTTAATCTCACGACATTTAATCTCCGCTATTATTCAACTCCAAGCAAAGGTCTGGGACTAGGATTAGGAAGATGGAATGTTCTACAGCCCTAATAACATACAAAATAAGTTCAGGGCTTCGTTGTGTGAAGCCGAATCTGAAGTCAGAGAGTGTATGAATTCCCACGACACCTAATCTCGTATTATTTCAACACCGAGCAAATTAGGATTAGGATTAGGAAGATGAAATGTTCTAAAACCCTAATAATTGCCATAACTCACCCACAAGACAAGCAGAAGCAGCAGGGTCAATGCAGGAGGTGGCACAAGTCAGTTTGGCAGGGATGTACTCGCAGGACCCCGGGCATTGGAACTTCCAGGGAGTTGAGATATCCGTGCAGTCCCCCGCCTGGTGGAAGATAGCTGTTATTGGAAGCGATCGAGAGAAATTAATTCATTTTATATTCTTTGATTAGAAACTTTGATTAAAAACTTTGATTATGAGCTTTTTAAAGTCCATGAATTTTATGGATTAGTAACGACTTTTGATGATTACTGATTGTTATGGAAAATTGAGATCCGATATGACCAAGTAGATGTAAAAATACGAATCTTGGATTCATTGATGAACTCATTGATTGAGAATAAAACATGATTTTCATGATTTAACAACAATTATATGAAGCTTACTGGGCAGGTTTTCCTTTATCAGCTGCAACCGAGAACTCTTGAAGTGCTCAGTGAACTCAGCGTTATTGACTACGTTCCAAAGCAGGTCTCCCCAAAAATGAGATGCAGTCTCGAAATCTGCCTGTTTCAGGAGGGGGATCACGGAAACAAATAGTCTACATACAGAAAAGACAACTAAGAAAATAAGATGTTTATAGTCATTCTACACAATTCCTTTAATAAGCAGAAACGTTCAGAAACCAAATTTGAAGAAAGTACCTTCATATCCCTGAGGTACATCTCTTTTTCCTCATCGGTGGGCAGGACATTGTCCCAAAGGACGACATCCCTTATCTTCACCTCTTTCCCCGTCCCTATCCTAACCACGCCCTCGCTCAGGGGTTCTGACTCATACGGCAGCAGCCATATCTCGGTGTAGAGCTTCGCTAGGCATGCAGATGTCAGAGGATATCACGGGATGTCAGCTTTTTTGAGCAAAATCCACAGACCACACCGCAAAATCACCGCAAAATGCAATGGCAGCTCTCAGCTCTCCATTGCAGGGCTGGGACCCATCAGACAACAGAGCTTATAACATCTTAACATGGCTCTTATAGATTTATCTATAGTTTTCCAGCCGAAATCATTAATTAGACCGTTTATTTGATACATTGGTAGTGTAAGTGAACATTTACACTTCACAGCCGTGCACATTTTTCATGTCTTCATAATTCCTAATCATAGGGCGGGAAGCCCTATATGAAAGTATGAAGGTATGAAAATCTTCATTCGTCACTAGCTCACCTGTTACAGTAGTCTCGTCTCCACTTGCTGGGTCCCTCATATTAAGTATGAGATTGTCCTTCTCCTCCTCGGATTCCAAAATGGTAAGACACAGCCGTGCTTTGCCAGATTTGAAAAACTCCGCTAATACTTCCTTCTCCACTTTTCGTCTTATGAGATAAAGAGACCCTTCTCGAAGCGATACCACCGATGTCCTTACTGCGGTATTGACTTTTTACCAAACAACAAAGAGAGGAAAGGCATTGGAAGTTCCAATTGATATAATAAGTGGCACTGTTGGGAATGCAGATACCCCAGTTACTTAGTATTATCATCACTTGACAAGATAAATAAACTTATCAGTATCTCTAAGTTAAGTTTAAGTTTTAGCGTAGAATTTCAGTTATTTGAATAGTTGGGCCATTATTATTAGGTTGAATTTCAGCTCAGCCCAGGCACCCTAAACTTTGAACCCTAAACTTTGAAACCTAAACTTTGAACCAACACTAACTTTCAGTACCTGGTTCGCAGTGACTCGCTGTAAACTGTAGGATGTCAAGTTGCGCTGATGATTGGGATGCATGCACCTCCAGACAAACACTGTAGTACTCTAAAAAGGGGAATGCAATCATAGACAAACACAGACAAAAAGTCATCAAAATGAGAAAAAACATATACCAATCAAAGATGGCTTTCGATAAATCTAATTTACAAAACATGTGCAATCTAATCTTCATGAGCCTCTGACTTACTTGGTTGATGAGTCTGTAAGAGGTAGGAGGAATCCAGCTGGCAGGCTAGTTCGGGAATCATGTTCATGTATAGGAAGGTCCCGGTGTAGTCGACACTGGTCTGATTACTTGGTTCGATATTGTGGACCAGCACTTGTGGCGAGAAGGGGGAGTAGGAAGAGGGCACGTTAGGCTGGTGTGGGTCGCTCACCTGGATTGGAACTCTCACAAATCTCACAGACTCATAATCTCACAATCTCCTAATCTCATAATCTTAAAATCTCATTATCTCACAATCTCACAATCTCATAATCTCACAATCACGCTGAGCGTTATGGCAAACATTCCATGAACTCACCAACTCATAGCCTTCCCCTCGCAGCACTGTTCCATAACTTCTCTCCAAGACATGATGTGTCCATTTTCACCTTCCTCAGTTTCTGATGTATCTTCCCACGGACTCAGTTCTTTGTGGATCATCCTCCCCAAATCGTAGAACGAGGTGAAACGTTTGAAAACTATCAAACCACTCACAAAAACCTGATGAAACAAGAGCTTTGAATGTGAAAAGTTGTTTCATAGCTTCATAGTTGTTACAAATTACCGAAGAAATTTCCGCAGGACTTAAACAGGATTTGACATATATCTTGCAGGTGCTAAGGCCGAAATAAACTTGATGACTCTATAATGGTCTGCTCTAGTATCGGAAGGAATAGCGATGAAGGAGAATTTCAAGCAGCTTTTCTACCTGTGTGCTGTGAGATTGTACGATGTTCAGTATTCCTCCACCTTCATCAGAATCACCTGGACCTAGTGGATCATCGTCAGGCGGACCATCTGTGACACGATGTTTGTTGTCATGACTGGGAGGCTCAGACAGGATGGCAGATTCATTATAAGAATGATGGAGTCTTCTCCTATATTCTCCTCCATGTGGAGGTTACATGATCTCATTCTCCATCCAACCTTCAACTTGCACCTGGTATCAGAGAGTAACAGATGGGCCACAATTCTTTATAGCTAATACTGTACTTATTCAGTCAAATTTGACTGAACCAATGAGACATACAGTTACAAACTATATCAATGAGAGATAGATGAATACATCAGCGTCAAATTTTCACAGAACCTAAAAACATGACTCATTTGCCCCGACCTACCGCTTGTTGCAGGTTGTCTTAACATCCTTTTTAGTCCCTGACACGTCAAACTCTAGCTTTCCTCCAGCCAACAAATTCAGTGTAAAAACATGCTCTGTTGCGTCTCCAGTTCCTGCTTGTATCAGGGTAATGTTCGGGGAATCTTGGTATTGAACGTCGAGATATAACATCCCTGAAACAAAATATGAGCTAAAACACACGAGCATGAACATGACACAATAAAAACTTCACATTTTAATCGATGGTAAATCTTATTCATTCATTGAAATTTACTTAATTCACTGCTTCACTGTCATTAAAGAGTTACACCCTATTTCATTAGAATTTCCTATCATTTCTCATCATAATATTCTACACACCTCCATCACGGATATCATGTTCGATGGATACGAGTGGGGACTCCGAGGGAGGCACCTGTATCTTACACTTCGCATCTCCGCAGCCAACCCTTTCCGCTGATAACACTGCGAACAACGATATTAAAACGATAAGAAACGATTGCATAGTACACACTGTTGTCATGGTGACAACACTAAATTATTCGAGGATAATTCTCGTGGTTGTCATGGGTATTTCTGTGTTCAAGCGTTGAAGCTCATCCTCTGGACAGCACACTGGGAACTAAATTGAGGCTTTGTTTCCCAATTAGTAGAGAATTAAAGAATCATTGTGTCTTGAAGATTTTACTTGGATTGATGGCACTGAGACGTGACACAATAGAATTCAAATACTCTTTCAACAGGCTTCAAAATAAGTGGAAGGTACTAAAACATTGGTATCTTTGTGTAAGAAATGATCAAATGTACAGAATCATACACATCTGGACTGATGGATATATAATTCAAAAACGGGTGTGATGGATAAAAAATAGATAGAACCTCAACTTATTGTCATTTCTCAACTAGAAATCCCGTCTACTAGAAATCGGTCAGTAAAGATAGATCCACTGAATAACAAAAAGCTGTTTTCAGACAGCATTCCTGCCAGTCCAACGAGTAAATTTTGAAATTAAGGACTTCAAGTAATTTGAGACTTTTGGCAGAATCCCGGTGTTTTTAAAATTCAACGATAAGAAGATGTTGCCCAGGCGTTTATATCACGTACTAAAAATCAGGGTTTCTATATTTAACTCAAAACAATGAAGTATTTATACCCCCTCAGCCCCACTTATTGTCATCAGAATTCGTTGTATTGTTTTCATTGTTCTAGAGTCCTAGTTATGTATTCATCAGTCAAGGTTAGCTCTGATTCAATCAGCTAGAACTTTTGCTCAAAGGACCCAATCCATCATTTCGAAAATTTTGAAGGAGCACCAAAAATTCTAATGGCACTCATAAAATAAGAAGATGCTCAGACACGCGCCTTTCGGGCCTATTATTTGGGAGCAGCCGAGTGATTTATCCGGTTTAGACCCAAAGGGCGAGGGTCAAACCAATATGGACCCGATCAGGCAAGTTTCCATGTATTTAACCCATTAGAGCCCAGCGGGCCGATAATACAACGCAACTTTAAGCCCATATCTAAGCATGATGCACCTTCATTTGGGACAATTTAGTAACATAATTCACTAGCAGACAAGTTGGGATTTTATTTGACAATGTTTTTATGTCACCATCTCATCACATTCATTAGTAATTAATTAATTAATTAGCGGTAAACACAAAAATTAAAGGCCTAATTTCATTAGATTTTTGAGGGTATATGATCACAATTCATCATGTTTGAAGAGTGCTCATTGTGAAGAACAATCTATTGGCTACATATTGGTATAAATCTCGAACCTTAGGCTCAAATGCAAGTCCCCAAAATAGAGCTTTGAAAAACTGGGCCGAAATTGAACCACTGGACTGGGCCGAAAATGAACCAAACCTGAATTTACCCTTAACTATTATAGAAAAAGGAGTAAAACATTCAAAACTTAGTGAGGTGATGACAAATATACATAGCTGCTCGTTCATAGGCTTAATCTGGTCGAAAAAGCATGCTTGGTGCTAAAAAGGCCCACTGGGCAGACCCTAAATTTCCTCACACTAAGATATATTTTGCAGGCTCTTCACTGAATTTCTGTCTCAGGACTCCATGGTTCGTCAAAAACTTGACCAAAACGGCAAAACCGATGGAAGTCAACACTTGGGCCGAAAATGAACCACTGGGCCTCAACAATGTCGGCCCAATTGTAGAGATTAGGTATGAAAACACGATCTCATTTTCATGTTCTCTGCATGCGAAACACAATTGTAGGAGGTTAAATTGGGTTTTACGACCTTGGAAACATGATTTTGAGAGCCTGAACCGACTGCAGAGACATAGGAATCACGATTTTGGGAGCCTGAACCGAGTGTAGAGACCTAGGAATCACGATTTGGGAGCCTAAACCGGGTGTTGAGACCTAGGAAACATAATTTTGGAAGCCTGAACGGAGGTTGAGATCTAGGAACACGATTTTGGGAGCCTGAACCGAGTGTAGACACCTAGGAATCACGATTTGGGAGCCTGAACTAAGGGTTGAGACCTAGGAAACACGATTTTGGGAGCCTGAACCGAGTGCAGAGACCTATGAATCACGATTTGGGAGCCTGAACCAGGGGTCGAGACCTAGGAAACACGATTTTGGAAGCCTTAACTGAGTGTAGAGACATTGGAAACACGATTTGGGAGCCTGAACCAAGGGTTGAGACCTAGGAAACACGATTTAGGGAGCCTGAACCGAGTGTAGAGACATTGGAAACACGATTTTGGGAGCCTGAACCGAGTTCAGGGACCTAAGAAACACGATTTTAGGAGCCTGAAGCGGGGGTCGAGACCTGGGAAACACGATTTTGGAAGCCTTAACTGAGTGTAGAGACCTAGGAAACACGATTTTGGGAGCCTGAACCGATTGCAGAGACCTAGGAAACACGATTAAGGGAGCCTGAACCGAGTGTAGAGACCTAGGAAACACGATTTAGGGTGTCTGAACCGAGTGTAGAGACCTAGGAATCACGATTAGGGAGCCTGAACTTATAAAACATGCTTTTGGGAGCCTGGACCGAGAGCAAGGACCTAGGAAACACGATTTTGTAAGCCTAATACGGTTTTCATTCAAACTTACAAGTCTCATTTTTTCAAGATTAGAATTTGTTTTGATGCTGACAAACACACTTTCCCAGTGGTCCAAAAATGCACCATTTACATTTATCTTGAATTATTACACCAATTGTTATTATCATTTACTAAAACAACCAATAAGATAGTATTTCCAGAATAATAAGAGCAATTAATACCCAGTAAAGCAAATCTGCCTAGTGGGCCGAAAATGCACCAGGTCTCTTTCAAGGATTACAACTTGCAACTAGTGTTTATGAAGGCTAAGGTATAGCTAATTAACTGGTAAGACAAGGTAGATACTTATAAAAGTCAATTTGTAACTTAAAATGCCATATATATAGTTATGCCCAGTGGGCCGAAAATGCACCAAATCGGTGATTAGGTATCTTAAACGAATGCATGACCTTTATCATGCTACAGTACCACATGATTTTCTATTTCTAAGGCCATTTAAATCTTTTTTACGTCTGTTTACATCCAATTTAGAGTTCGGTTCAATTTCGGCCCAGCCCAGTGGGCCAAAAACGAACCAGCTTCATATCTCAAAAAGTAAAAAAGGTACAGGGCTGAAATTTTAAACTCCTACTATTATCACCATTCTCACTAGGTTCCCAAAGTTTCATGAAAAAACTCGACAAAAAATGTATTCTGGGCAGTAATGGGTTAAAACACCGTTGAAAACTTCAGAGAGTTCTATAATACCAAGACAAGGCTGCTTTGCAGGTTCAAATCAAGAAGACCCCATACCAAGGTCCTGATCGAGTTTGGGGGGTGTTCCGGTGCGCTAAGTGTAAGCAACTCTGGCAAAGTGGCCACTCCTGGGCAAACCAATCACAGGTATAGTCCATCCTAGAACGAACTGTGCATGAAATTGTCGTATTTAATATAATTTTGACAAATAGGCTCTTATCCGCTAATTGAAGGCTTTCACACTTCATAGCTCATTCATATTGTGTACAATAGAATAGAACTCGTTTACCTTGATAGCGAAAAATAAAATGGTAACCTGGTAAGATAAGGTAAAAAGGCCCCATGTAGGAACTTGGCAAAATGCACCTACACTGGCCAATAGTAACTACATTCACTCCTTTCAGAAGTGTAAGAAGTGTAAAATAGACGTGTACCCGCATGAGCAGTACCCACTGCAGAGTACTGTTGGAAACACCAGCCAAGGACGGGACAGCAGTAGTCCTGAGAGATCACAGGTGATGTATATACATACACCTTATTCTCTTATTGGTCTCAAGATGAGCCGACTTTAACCGGCCCTAAGCAAGTAGGTAAGCACTTTGGACAAAATCTATAAGGCATTTTGGTACTTAAAGTAGGCGAAACCGTAGTCGCTTATTCGCATGCTTACAGCACTTATTCACGCCTCGGCCAATCAGCGTACAGTATTATTCAAATCCTTTGTTCTGATTGGTTAGACCACAAGGCGCCATGGGTAAAGTAATACTCCGCAGAGCCTGGATCTTGGGTGCAAGGAATCACAGATGTGGGAAGTGCAAGAGACTCGGGTACCCCTGCGGTCAGTGGCAGTGTGGAAGAAGGTCCCTCACGTAGTAGCCCTTCTGGGGGAAGCATATCAGAGAGAACAGATGACGTCATCTGAGTTTGCCAGCTCAATCTGTGAATATGACAACACTCTCAATAATCAGTTTGCCAGCTCTATCTGCCAACTCAATCTGCCAGCTCTATCTGCCAGCTTAATCTGCCAGCTTAATCTATGACTATCACAGCATTCTCAAGAATTTCTACCGCGAATAGACAAGATGAACATAAATCAGTTTGATGTCATCAATTCATGACATGAGGGCAGAGGAGAGCCTGATTCTGAGTCATACTTTTGACTGATTCTGATCATAAGCCATATGTGTGATTTGCTGCCCATTTAATAAGGACCTCTACTTTTGAATCCGGAGTGGTTACGAGGGGGTGGTTTGGAATGTGCCGCCAGCGGGTTTAATACAAATATGTAAACAAACTGAAAACTGGAACGCTCTGAATACGGAGCACTCTATCATCAAAATACGATGGATTTCCAAAAGTTTGAAAAGTTGGAAATTTTTCCTAGAAACCAGGAACAATTATATTCATGTTTCCTGTTTTATCCCAGCAATAGTTTTTTATTAATTTAAGAAACCAAACCTAAACGTGGAAGTTTTGTTGACTGAATAACTACTCGACGATTATGTAATTGTAATTGACATGTTTCGTAATAGTTTCGTAACTGTTTCGTAATAGTGGTACTGTTTTGTAACGGTGTAACTGTGTCGTAACGACGTAACGGTGCTATCCGAAATGCATACTATACCTAGCTGATGAAATTATTGTCAAAAAGTAACAACGTTTTGTAAAGTTGTAAACAGTTAAAGTAAATGTTTTGTAAGTGGTGAGTTTCATGGGTCATACTCGAATTCTGATATTCTAAAGCACCGATAGCTATACTTAAAGCCAGTTCGGCAATGTCTGCGCTTATTTTCTTTGACAAATTCTAAATTCTCCATCAAGGACAGCTGAGAATTCGTAATACATGGTCCATACTTTTAACCTCTCCATTTTTTCCTGTTCCCAATCGCGTTTTTGTTTTACAAAAAGGCATTGAGAAAAGGTTAGCAGAGATCGTGTTTTGTGGGGGTTGTGTGTATACTACCTTTACTCGTACTGTTAAATCTGAAATAGGTGGTGGTGCTGCGCGCGACCAAATTTGGTCGTATGCGATCCGTGGTATGTCACTTTTTCGATCATTTCCTGCTCCTTTATAATATCACTCGCGCCAGTATAGCTTGGTATAGTGGCATCCTTTGCATTGTGGGCTTCAGCTAGCTTTGTATGTATATGAGTTCAATGCTCTGTTCATTCTGATGTTGAAATTAATTCTTTTTCTAAAATTTAAAATCAAAACTTTATCAATTTTCACGTTATTAATCAGATAATTGATTGGATTTGAACAATCACATTGTCATTTGGCCTTCTTTAAGAGTTTAAGAGCGGTCAATTTACAATGGGCAGTATAAGTGAAATCAGTTTTGAATGATCTTAAGAAAGTTTCTCGGTTCATGATTGATAATAATGATATATCTGAATCATTTATTTTGGACAGTAATCACTAATCATAGTGTTTATCTAAATCTTAAAAATATCGAGGCGGGTACAATAATACCGAACATTGAAATGGTTTGATACCGCAACGCAACACAAAGAAAAACGTAACGCGTATGAAACTCTGAACGGCGCGCAACTAAACGAATCTTCAGAGTTCTACGAAATGGCGGGAACGCGCGCGCGAACATTTGGCACGTGGAACGAAATCACCCACGTGATATTTAGATCTGCGGCGCGTTGATTCAAACGGGAAAGTAGCACCCGCATAACGAGGAATATTTAAAGTTGATTCAATCATCAATGAGCATTTTATCACGGAAATTTATTTCATTTGATGATTTGAACGTCATGTTTATGCTTTTGCTTTGTCGTCAACATCATGTCAGTAAATAAGACATCAAAAACGGTCCTAGATTGAATTGTTTTAATCTGCATACGGGAACAACGGCACAAGAAATACGCCGGCAGGCGCAATTCTTGTTTAAATAATCTCTCCATACGCTCTTGCCGCTGGCACTATCTCACATCTTTTGCTAAACATCACATTGTTTTCTGACAGATCGTTTCATCGGAGGATTTAAATGAGATAAAAAGAAGGGAGGTTACAAAAGAATAATTGGGTCTATATTAGCTGCGAGGAAAATTTTGTTCGTCCAATTAAAAAAGAGTGGAAGAACAATGGTGCGAATTAAAAGTATTATACCTTTTCCTGTCCACAAATCATTCAGTTTATAATTTAGTGACAATGTAAGCAACCGTATCACTGCCACAACTGATAATCTTTTGTTTTCAACCTTTCTATACTTCGAAAGTTGAATTGCAGTAACATTGCAGTTAGCCTATTTTCGTCTACGTTGAATCCTTGATTACAAATTGTACTTTATAGGGGAGACGGCTTTGAGGAACGTTTCGCAAGGAAACTAAGAAACTTACCCAGAAGAATTAGTCATCATTTTATCATCTGGAACCGTGAGGAGACGATGATTATCTCAGTGTTCATGTTCTTGGCGGTGCTCTCGTCTCAAGGTAACCAATGGTTACTAACCATACATTATCAGCTACCTGAAGAATTTTATTATAATTGCCCCCATATATAATTACCATAAATACCAATAGCGAAATAGCAAATAGATTTATTAAGGATTGAGGAAGCAATGCGAAAAAAAAGCTGTTATGTGTCCTCACTGCAGCTATAAATTAAAATGAGTAAAATTCAGCCTTTTTACTCCAAACCACCATTATACTTTACTCTTTTACTTTATCCCACTCAGGCCATAGCAAAGACTTATCAATTTCTTTTCGTGCAAGTGACGAGGCGAGGGAGACAGCCAGTAATGATGCTTGCCCCATATGCTTTGATATTGGGAAAGATACGTACCCAGCCGAATGTGTGGAAGATGAGCAAGCTTCCAGGGCATGCGAAGGTGATACTATGTGCTATAAAGTCCGCCTCAAAAAGGAAACGGACATCAAGGGATCTCCCAATCGTAGCACATCGATTGCCTTCTTTTGCACAACTCAAGGTGAACTTGGTGAATATGTAAGTAGAGGAAGTTACAAAACAAATGTTGCTAACTATATTCTTGCCGACAAAAAGCTGCCGCCAACAACTGCAACTACTCCTTCATCAACTCAACCTAAAGAAACCGTAGCCGAGAACAAGACCGGAAAGAAGGGTGCGACGACGGAAAAACCGGGTGCGACGACGAAAAAACCGGGTCCGACGACGAAAAAACCGGCTCCGACGACGAAAAAACCGGCTCCGACGACGAAAAAACCGGCTCCGACGAGCATTTGCTCGCTCGGATACACGTTGGGGGAAGCTGGGACCTGTGCGGTGTGCCCGTTGAATACGTACAGTAATACGACCAACGCAGCCACATGCACGCCGTGTCCTGACGACCAGATAACGGACAAGACGGCAGCAGTTAGCGCGGAGGAGTGTAAAAGCTCAGCAGCTCCGAACCGTACCTCGGCCTTCACTTTCCTACTGATTGTACTATACCTAGTGCTCTAATGTTCTGTAGGGTAAATTCTAGCTTTCTGAGGAGGTATTCCGTATTCGAGAGGACTTTAGTTATTCAAGCGAGGGGGTGAAGTTCTTGTGGCGAGGGTGCTTTTGAAGTCGAGAGTGGCGTGTCAAGACTTCATTATTAGATTAATCAATGAGGCCTACCTAATGAATAGCTTTGAAGTTTAGACTGTAATCTGTTGGATAGTTATGAAAGTAGGAAGGTAATACAGCTGCTGCATTTGTTTCATTTTAATTCACTTCTATAATCTGTGTATCGTTGATTGGGAATTGGGATTATGTTGATTTTCGTCTTGGTATATCAAAAAAATTGCATGAACGAATCAGATAATAGTGATTTGTGTAGCTTGTGTGCGTGTTTACCATTTCCTTTTTAAATTTTTAAATTACATTTTCTAATTTAAATTCAAGCGATTCAGCAATGCCCCTGGTAAAATTTCACACAATGTGAGTAGCGGCTGACATTGTTTTGACTTCGATGGAATTACAGCAAAAACTAAAAGTGGTATGTTTAGACTCGGTAACACTATTGTTTTGACGGTGTTCGAAGAAAGTCATACCGAGGTCGGAAGAAAGACCTCCACACAAGTGCAGCAGTTCAGTTCTCAGTGAGCACTATCAAGATGTTACTACGACAGATAATCTTTGTCCTCCTGGTCCAGGTATTCTACTGTGTCCCTCTCCCGGAGGAAGAGACTGAAGAGGAAGCTGCGGCTCTGCAGTACGGAGGCGGAGGCGGCGGCGGCGGAGGACTAGGTGGGGGTGCAGGTGGAGGTGCAGGCGGCGGAGCCCAATGGTACGGAAATGGCGGCTTAGGTAATGGCGGCCTCGGGAATGGCGGTTACGGGAATGGCGGTTACGGCCAGGGGAATGTCGTTGGCATCCTTCCAGTGCCTCCTCAGACACCCCAGCGAGAAGTCTACAGGTACAAGCTCATCCGTGTTGATGAAGACGGAGACCCACTGGCTGAGGAGGATATTGCGGACGACGATCCATACCACAACAAGCAGATCGTCATGGTGAAGACCAACAACCCCTACCAGGAGAAAGGACCTTGGGATGGTAACCAGGGAGGCGGCAATGGAGGCGGCTGGGGAAATGGAGGCGGCTGGGGCAATGGAGGTGGCTGGGGGAATGGAGGTGGCGGATGGGGAAATGGAGGTGGCGGATGGGGAAATGGTGGCGTTTATGGAGGCGGCAATGGAGGCGGCAATGGCGGCGGCAATGGTGGCGGCAATGGAGGCGGCAATGGAGGCGGCAATGGAGGCGGCAATGGTGGTGGCAATGGCGGTGGTAATGGTGGTGGTAATGGTGGAGGAAATGGAGGTGGTAATGGTGGAGGATGGGGTTACCAGGGCAAGAAAGGTTAAGAAGATATGAAATAGTCACATTTATGCTTTATTTGTATCTGTTATTTACATCTATACCTTTATATAATCTTCATTTCATTTCTTGCATTCGAATCAAAGTATGAAAATCAAAATTCATTCAAGTGGGAGGGGGGGGGTAAGTGTATAGGGTATCAATTTGGGGCGGCAAATGAGGGGCTAATAGAAAAGGGAATACCAAATTGTCAGTCAGTCCGTCGGTCATTAAATCATTTATTCAGTAAATTCAGTCATTCATTCACTCATTCATCCACTCATTGATCCACTCATTCATTCACCCATTCTATTCATTCACTGATTCATTCATTCACTGATTCATTCACTGATTCATTCACTGATTCATTAATTCATTCATATATTGTCAGACGTTGTCTGACCCCTTCGCCTTCGGCGGGCGCGCGTCCTTCATTCATTCATTCATTCATTCATTCATTCATTCATTCATTCATTCATTCATTCATTCATTCATTCATTCATTCATTCATTCATTCATTCATTCATTCATTCATTCATTCACTCATTCATTCATTCGAATGCATTCAGTATTCACTCTGAATTCAGTCAGTCCGTCATTCAGTAAGTCATCCAATCAATCATTCATTCATTCAGACAGTCAGTCAGTCATTCAGTAAGTCAGTCAGTCAATCAGCTGGTCCCTCTGTCAGTCTGTCAGTCAATCAGTCAGCCAGTCAATCAGGCAGTTAGTCATTAAATAAATCAGTCAATCAGTCGGTCAGTACGTCTGTCAGTCAATAAGTCCGTCAATAAGTCAGTAAGTCAGTTATTCTGTCAGCAGTAGGTCATTCATACCTTTGATATACAATTTATAACCAAGGTGTCTCGACCTTTCAAAGCGCGGCGTATTAAGCCGCGCAGGTGCTTTTTTGCTGCGCGTGACAGCGCGCAAAGTACTTTCGATGCAGCGCAAATAAAAAGCACCAAGTGCGGCGTATTACCAACGCCTCAAAAGTTCGAGATACCACGGTAATTGTGGTGATACCCTTGACTTTTTGCTACGGTGCAGCAGCTACGCCCTATTAAAGCAGGTACCATACACGTCCTCAATTGTATCCAGTGATTTAGAGAGAGGTTCAGGGGGATAATTAAAATATGGGAAATAAAATAACGCGATGAGAGGAAATATTAGGTAATAGTGACAATTATTTCAGGGGTTCCAGTTACACTGTTTTTAAGTTTTTAATCGGTAACTCCTTGAACGTGGCATAAGTCTTTGTAAAGCGTGTAACCTAAGTCAAACGTGGGTTACCTAAGTTACGTTGTAACCCATACTCGTAGTCGTACCAACATGTAACGTTCTCTATTTGGGTGACGCGAATTACGAGATCGATCACGTCACAATAAGCTCGTGTTCGAGGTCTCCTATCACCTAAATTTGATATCATTACCATTTATAATGTGATGGCATCATCATATAATGACTCATCATTATCATGGTTGAGAATGGTGAATCATCGCACCACCTACGATTTCGTATATGTGGTCTTTTATAAGTTGATCCTACATAACTTGCAGTTGTAACACATGTCATGTCACGAAACTTAAACCTTGCGTCTGTTCGTCAATTGTCGTAATATAAGATTTGATCGTACGTGTATATCTTAATAATCTCGTGGCCTGCCATGGCTTCATCAGTGACATTTTGGTCGTCAAATCTCCCTTTCTTACATTTAACTATCATGTGTCAATGCACATATAAAGCTATAACTCTATAAATGTAATTAGAGGTTATACTATTTTATTGAATATGTCATTACGATTATATTAATCATCAACTCATCGCTTTGCCGTGCCCTACACTTCTTGGCGATCTCAAGCTCCAATGAATTACACCAAACGTTGTCAGATTATTGACGGTATTCTGCGGGATGGAAATCCTACCCTCCAAGAACAGTTGGTCAGCTAAAGTTGACGGTTTGATGTCACCAATTCACCATTATAACACGTGATAATGACGCCATTCTCGTTCGTCTATTATTCGTATAAGAGACCTTCATTTGACGATTGAATGTTGTCAGGGACCAAATTCCTTTCAATTCATTTGATTTGTTCCGGACAGAGCGTTTTTTCTACGCTCAAATAATTTGTTTTCTGTACGATATGAATAGTTATATTTATATCGTACCTAAAAATCACAATAGTTAGGTATATTTAATCGATGAAATGACGAATAAGCGCTGCTCACATTTTATTGATTATTGATTTGACACTGGCAGATAAGAAAATAGGTCGTTGAAATTTTCCATCAATATTCACGAATAAACAATATTTTTCTGACGCAATGATAATTCCAGAGCCTATATTTGAGAACATCAAAAAGTTGTGTAAGTACCAACCAAGCTGAAATTTAGAAGAGGTAGGTAAAATTTCCGCACACTGTACATAAATTTCATTGTATTGCATAATTAACGATCATAATATCGTGTCATGATGCGAATCATATCAAATCTGGTACAAGAGTTTTGGTAGGTATTCCCTCATTATTATTTGTTATCAGCAATCCCAGATAACGTATGTTGGGTAATATTTCACCGCCAGATGTTATAATATTGTGGAGATTGTACACATGTTGCGGTCGAAAAGTAGGTGGTAGATAGTGACGTCATTATCATAGTTTAAAATGGTGAACCGATGACATTTAACCGCCTACTTACTCAGCACTGGATCCGATGTAATATTGATAACACGCCTCGAGATTGCAATGAGCCACACTGTGTTCGTGGCGTGAGTTCCTACTATGGTTTGATGCTCTGGTGCATTTTAGTGATGTTGCTATTTCGTTTATCCTATGTTGAATTGGTTTCAAATCTTTTTGTGGTCATTACATTAAAAGTTGATCAATAGAAATAAAAAGTAATACAGTTATAGTTGATTGAAAATTTAACAAATTAATAAATGGTTTCGGGATTCGGGATTGATCATCAAGAAACACGACTTGGATCAGTACATCAGCTGCCTGGCGTCAACCAGGCACTAGATTGTTAAAACTAGTATGGTGTTTGATTGAAAGCAGTCTGGAGTTTGTTCGACTCCAGTCTGGTGTTTGGTTGACACCAACCTGGTGTTTAGTTGACACCAATCTGGTGCCTGGTTGACTCCAATCTTTTAACAGAGCAGTAGACTGGTATCAACCAAACACCAGATTGGTGTCAAAAACCCTGTAAACCTTGTAAAACCTTGTCAGCAGAACAACAGACTGGTGTCAACTAAACACCATAATGGTGTCAACCAAACACCAGACTGAGAGACTGCGGTGTCAATCAAACATCAGACTGGTGTCAATAGAGCAGAAGACTGGTGTCAGCAGAAAAACAAACTGGTGTCAGCAGAAAAACAAACTGGTGTCAGCAGACAAACAAACTGGTGTCAGCAGAAAATCAACCAAATACTAGACTGGTGTCTACCAAACATTCGACTGATGCCAAACATACAACTATAGAAAGGACTGGTGTCAAGCAAATAACAGATTGATGTCATTTGTCGGTAGGACAACAGACTGGTCAAATTAACATATCTATGTCCAATGACGTGCTAAATGAGTATGGCAACTGCACTAAAGTATACTATCTTCATTCTTCATTCTACTGAAGTTACTAAGTTAGGAAAAAAGTAAGAAATAAAGGAGGTAATGAATCGGGGATTGGTTTCCTAATATCAGCAAATTAAAATAAAAGTTTAAAAAACGTCGCTACAATATGAAAATATACCGACGTCAGTAGTCAGCTCATTTGGCAAAATTTATCAATCAACTCTTTTTGAATATCGGAATTATATATTTCTAGGTGAACTGATGAACTATATCATAAGCTTCTAGGGCGTAGATATAAACTGAACAGTGAAAAGGATAGCGAAAAACGTTACGTCTTTGTCCTCGCCATAACCCGAACGACCAGTCACGTAAAACTCGAAACGAAATGTAGCATCAATGTAACACTCTACACTGCAGCGCAAATGGAATGATCTAGATCACGTGACACGCAATTTAATTAAGCGCTGCGCGCGTTCCCGCTCACTGGCACGTAATGGCGCGTGACGATTACTTAAGGGGCGCCAAAAATTTTGTCTAACCGAGTGTACATTTCTGTGTATTCGCGTGTACATTTGGTTCCTCTAAACTCGCTGGGATTCTCGTGCGTGTAACGCGTTCACTGCATTTCGATTTCGCATTGTACTGCCAATTTGATGAACAGATAAGTAATAATTGACTTCCATTCCCAATTCCCTTCAGTCATCCTGATTTTAGATACAGAAAATATTTTCGCGAATATTTCCTACAACTCAGTTCAATCGTATTTGCTTTTCAACATGCGAGTTAATTTTTCCTTGATCCACTGTTCGAGAATTGCTGCGTTTATCCTTTCATCTAGGCTAATGATAGAAAAGAGGCCTCTTTCCTCGAACCCTTCACTTCATACGTCTCATTACTCTAGCTTTAAAGTCTTATATTCGTTATTAATCTTACACGTTGCTATAAACGGACGCTTATCCATCGACTGTTACGACCACTCTGCTTTTACTTTTCGTGCTTTGCTGTTAGTTCCACATGACAGAAGAGGGTTGAAAGTGACGACATCATCATAGCTCATCATGTCTAACTGATGATGAAACCTCGCTTATATTTCCCTTCCCAACCTGTCTCCAGCAGGGAGTTGTTATGATTTAGCGGAAGCCTCACACCTGCCCTAGGAGTAACAACTTGTAAACTACTTGCAAAACTGCAGAGATCCACATGTCACTGTGTGGTGAGATTTGCATCATCAGTTCGCCATGGTAATCCCTGATAATTACGTCACTCTTGACTGCCTATTCTTCACGCTTGACAGGATTGGTATGTTACTAGCGGGTAGTAGTAAGATCATCACCTTCTGCACGCATAGTTTGAATCACTAAGAATATTTAAATCTCACACAACCCGGCTCAGGAATTCATTTGATAAATGAGCGTTCCTGATTTCGTGTGCTATCGTTACTTTATTGCTCTGCTGATGGATTTGCGTCGCTAGTCGGTTTTCTATTTTTTCAAAGTTTTATTTTACAGATTTTATTATCATCCTATAAAAATATAAAATCTATGAGCCCTTTAATCTGCCCTCATTTCCTTTTTATTCTCAATAAGTCAATGATTATCAGGTTTCAAAGGAACAAAAGTGATTCATCTGGTCCTAGACGTCGCCGTAAAATAGTAAAATATGTTGGCACAAAAACAAATCAAAGTTCCTGTTGACCCCTCATTACCACTATTTAAACTTTTTAATTTCAATGAACTATTTTCCTGTGAAAAGTTTTTACTCTGGCATTCTTTTTGGAAATTATCAAACGATTTCATGTATTGATAAATTATAGTATTCTTCTAGCCTTGCTCTTTGGTATAAGAAACATAATCGTTTCTTATGTACGAGATAAAAAACATTTGACCAAGACGTATTTTCTGACCGTTGACTGTTAAAGAAGCAGATTTCATTGACCATAGAGTTAACCAAAAAACTTTCAAAAGATAGGTACTTATATTCGAGATGATTCATTTGATAATCCTAATCTAATCTAAATTCGACAAGGCAGATAATTCTTATCAACCTTTAATTTATGGCTGATAAATCTTATCTCCTCTGCTCAAGAGGAGTGAGTTTGTGTGTGTGAGTGTGTATAACCTTTGTAGTTAGTAAACACGCAGTCATTCGGGTGTAACAACCACTTCATCATTACCCAATGTGTAATATTTGGAGTTTGTTTGATAAATATTGTGAGCATTTGTGTACGTTTAACATATCGGACTAGGAACCATGTAGTATCATCAGCTATATCAGTGTAACATATTGTTTTATACGTGATATTCGACAGTTCTCTACACACTTCTATGATATGAATTACTGCCGTTTACTTGATCAGAAGTTCCCGAGTTAGTGCTACAACTCTTCATGGAATGACAGTTTCGTATATGATTTGACTCCAGTCTCCAATGTTAAGATCTTCTCTTTGACTGCATCCCTCAGATCTCACTTTGATGTTACATTTGTATGGTCTCATTTATATATTACGATTAATCATAATGCGATTCTTCTTAGATACTTCCTTCCTTGACATGAGTATTATAGTCATCTTAAGTTAATCAAACTCTTTCCTTTATAAGACGATTACTTTTCTTCTGAGTTATGACTTTACATTCCCGTCCTACACACAGAACATGGCGACTGCAGGTCGTCAATTCACCACTGTAAACCATGACCATGCTATCGCTGCGGACTGTTTCTCCTTCGTTCCCAACCTCTATCAAATATCATATTATATGTTGCATGAAGCGTGGCAGTGAAATGTGATTTTAGAAACGTGAGTTCTTACGTTGCCGCCAAATATTTGACACTAACTTCACATCTGGGACGCTGTATAATGTGTGTGCGGTGTTCGGCAAAAGAGCAATATTTCTAGCAGCAACGTGGCGCATAAATTATTTGTTTCCCAATATGTTCCCATATGGAGCTGTGTAATGATTTTATTTCTATTTATAGCCCGGTCGAGAAATCAGTCACAGATTTTAGGGCTGCGATGATTTTATGTCTGCTCCTTCCTTCATTCTTTCATTGAGAATTTTCATTTGTTGTCTGGTCTTATCGGTTGAATTACAACACTCACTTTAAATATGAGTCTTAAAATTCTGTTTCATTACTATAAAAAACTGCATTGAATTATGTTATATTGTTATCAGCATTTTATGCGAAGTTACAAGTATTGACTGTCATACCTTATTCGTATAAATATTTGATGACAAAAGCCTTATTGTAATGGCTCACTGAAATAAACTTACCTCTTCAATTACATTTCCCAAAATCCCCACCCCAAAACTGTCGTAATGCACGTGCAACGTACAAATACCGCAAACTCAAAGTGCTGAGTCACATTTCATTTCTAGCAGTGTTTTTGAAGTTTTTATTTACCGATGTGGATGATGAACCACGGGAATAGAAATTAGGAAGCACGCTTTGTAGAGATGGTTCCAAAATTCAACTGAAATTACATCGAGTGTAGGACCTGTGACGCGACCTGTGTTCATCAGAATTCCTTTGAGCCTTATGAACTCTTCGCCTTTTGAAACATTGAGGCATACCTATTACACTTCTTAAATTTCATTTTTGCAATAGTTTTTGGACGAATAATATGTGTTTTTTATGATTTGATTTTTGTGGCCTATCAGTTATTGAGTTATATCACGACGATTTCCTGACGGAAGATGTCTGTGGAATACGCATGCAGTCATTAGCCATTTGGAATTGACCAATCAACGCACAAATAGGCCGTCAACTTGCACCCTTATTGGCCAATGTCCAATCTGATGACGATTTTGGGATCCTGTTGGTGTAAGCCATCACGCTGCCGATTGTCGAGTTGTTTTGATCGTAGGTCCTCCAAGGGTAGAGCGCATACCACGCATAACGAATTAGATTAATGGAAAATGTTCATTGCATTATTTGAGAAAATATTAATTGATGTATTGAATATCGGTTGCAATAATTAAAAATGCATCTTTTGATGCCACTTTTATTATTGAAAAATAACCAAAAATGTTATATATTTTATTCTAATATGCCATTTCATGTTATAAATAGTAATACAATTCAGGCGGTATTTTTTCATGATGTCCTGTTTCATTTTTTATTGTTATTATCCGCTTTGAATTGACGTCCGCCTCATGGGCCAAAGCCAAATTTCTCCAACAGACAATTACTGCATTTACCACACTGCTTCTGTCTGGACCTATCTATTTCACGTTACAGTTTTACTATGCCTTGGATCTTTTGTGTACACTGGAAATAACCCGGAGACCCCAGCATCGTCCTTAGCTGAAACACCTTCCTAGCCTAAGATGTAGCGGACTTAGGACGTTTTTACGAAATTTAAATATTTATGTGTTCTTAAAACGTATTGTATTTAAACTCTAATATTATAATATATCCCTGTGTGCTGATTGCTGTGAATATTCCGAATAAAACTTGTGAATTTGAACTGATAATCGGACGGTCACTGGCGTCATGTCATTAGGACAAAATATTTTAACATAAACCGAAATATTAAACACCGTGATTAAGTGTGAGAATATTGCAAACCAAATGGTATGCTCCTTTAATACCAGTTCACTTCACTGATATCAGGTTTTATAAGTAACGTTCTCACAACCGCGCGTTTAGGTTTAACCAATGACCGTACAGGATTTAAACGTTACTGCGCGCTGATTGGCTGATACACAGCGTGCTGTGGGTAAGATAACACGCCTCCATAACGTAATCTATTATCATGATCATTGCGGATTAGCACCAGCTTACACTTCGGCTGTGATCTTAGAGTGCAAATAGGTGGGCGGTATGACGCAAACAAATTAGCGCTCTAAAGCATGATGATGTCGTCATTCTAAGGTGTGTCTGGTTTTGTATTGCCCCACGTGTAGTTTGGTTTCTGTAACGCGCTACATAACTCTGTCAAAAGTAAATGGCATGTTCAAATATGTTCAAATTAGGATCTGTTTTGGACCTTTTCATACGCTTTTTGGTGCCTTTTTATCTTTCGTATTTTCAATTATATTTTTATCGTTATTCGTACTTTTCTCTTGTATTGATATTTCCTGGTTATTGATTATTTCATGCAATGAATTTTCAACCGATTTCTAGGCTATTTCTAACCCTAATCATGTTGAGGAGGTTCATGTCACACTGATACCCTCCTCAACTCTCCTCTCTCTTTCTCTATCCTGCTAGAGATCACACTGAACCGTGAGTAGATGCTGATTATAAACTGTATATTATTGATAAATAATAAATTGGGGGGGGGGGATCAATACTTGAATAGGGGCTAAATTACGGAAGAGTCAAGAGGGAATAATTGAATGTAAATTTCAGATACCTATTAACTTTCTACCTAGAAGGAAATAGTAATAGATGATTCCTACCAATCTTCATAGGGGGGGCCGGGGGGGCATGATATTATGCAGGGTTGGGTAGTCCTGCTCTGCT
The DNA here is from genome assembly GCA_011033025.1 of Beroe forskalii. Lineage (NCBI taxonomy): Eukaryota > Metazoa > Ctenophora > Nuda > Beroida > Beroidae > Beroe > Beroe forskalii. Next base: position 67,351 of record WFMF01000069.1, on the reverse strand, counting down.
GCTCTTAAAAGGCGGCTAACAGGGGTAGTAGATATGCACCGCACCCTTTGATACGGGAGCTCAGTGCTTGTAAAGGCACCCAACAGCACAGCAATTACATAACATCTAATGTGACTTATCTACGTATTATAACCATGTGCAGCTCGGTCATGTCTTTTGTGTAAGACGAGTTCCAATGACTCTTCCTACCCTGACATGCTCGAAGAATATAATAGTAATCCTGTTCTGTGTGGGAATATGATGTAGTAGATCTAACATGATAGCGTTTACATGATATCTATTTACTTTACACTATTTATTAATTCGAATTCATATACCTAATCTTTAGCAGATACAGAGCTGGTCACTGGTCGTATACAGAATAGAAGTGGAATACTGTCCGTTATTGGTATCATCTTTGCTCTATCTCGCCATCTTGATGGAAATAAAATAATTTAGGCATCTAAGATATTTCCACTTATTAACGGATTCAAGTCCTCTGTCGTGGGAAATAATTTTCACGTTCATGAGTGCTGGCAAATGGCGTAAAGATAAAATGTGTAATTAGTCCTATTCAAATGCTAAGATAGGAAAATACGTTCAGCGTTGTGAAGCAGAGCTACTCAAGCATTTGAGTTATAGCTTTTTAAGCGTTTAGTAGATCCGACATATTCTGTACGAGTGTTGGAGCCATCTTCTCAGTTCTGTCTGTGCGCTGTCGTAGTAGTTTAGTATTGTACTTGACAAGTTGAAACTTATATCGGAGTGGTTAACGGTTGTAGCCATAATTTTGCGTGCTCGGCACATCTAATTTGAGACTGCTGGTGATTCTTGTTACTTCCTTAATCCGTTATGACGAATTTTCGGGGCATGAAACCATATTACATCATTCAAAAGCTTCCTTAAGATATTCTTAGGCATAATCTACACCTAACCGTAAACCGGTGTCCTGAAACCTAAGACTTTTTAAGTTTTAACATTATTAGGTACCTACTTCAAATTTCCGGTTTTAAAATTATCATGATGGTAAATTTCTCCCAAATCTCTAATTATGTTAAATATTCAAATATTCATGATAAATCACCAAATCTCGTTAACCCCAGCCCTCATGAAAGCCTATTATTCAAACGGTTTACGTCACGCATTCTATCATGATCTTTTACACCCCTATCACAGACTGTTTTACCATATTCGGTATCAAAAAGTGGCAGTATTAAGTGAGACATGTTTCATATTCGGAATGTGAATATGTAACGCTCATCTTCCCACCTACATTACTCATAATTATGTTGCATATTATGTGTTTAATAATCTCAGATAAAATTTTAACAACAAAATACGGCGACACCCCGGGGAGGGGTGATCAGGAAGCGAAACTCATAGAACAAAGGTACAATCAGGGGAGGAGCAGGTTGGTGAAATGACATGGCCCATTGATGGGTGGTTGAGAGTGGCGTCATTATCAGGTTCCAAAATGGGATGTTGAGGTGGCTAATTCGCCTATTTTTAGCGTGTACACTTCCTCCGTATTGCACGTTTTATGCCTCAACCAGCAATAGAATTGTATATTTCAAGCCTTCTTCTATACCCCAGATATCATGCGGTGATTGTTACCGCTTACCGCAAAATGTTGATCTGATAAGATTAGAATCTTCCAAGGCATGGAACACAAATATTTATTGCGCGCACCAGATCAGAAAGTGATTGGAGAAGTGTCACTTTAAGAGATCAGGCTGGTGAGTTGGTGACGTCAGCCTGCCTAGTATTCGGGGATGTAATATTTAGTTACATAAAATGTACGTGTAACAACGCTATCTCTGAGTATCATGTATAATACACGGATGTCGTTCTCTGTTTACTTTAGAGGAATGTCCATGATTCTGCTTCGCAAGGAATGATGGAATGTTGATTTGACACTATCTGTGTAGAAGAACCTTTGTTCTTTTTCAATTTCTCCTCCTTTATTGTTCATTTAATTTGTAATTGTTTTCGTGACACTATTTTCTAATTCTATTTTATTCCATTTTATTCTAAAATTATGCCCCATAACCTATATTAATTGACTGCAAAGCTCAGCTGGGAAAACTTAGCATAATGATACCTTAATACCTTAATATTCTAATTTTACTCCAAGACACAGAATGTAGGTTCATTATAACCTTCTTGGCTGGATGACTAAGTAAATAAAGCACCTGTTCACCATTAAACGCGGGTTTTTAAAAAGCTTTTGATTTGAAGATGTGGTGGATAAAGTCGGTTTAATTTCTAGCGTTCAATACGATTAAAGTTAAAGTTGTGGTTCTGTTGCTTATATTGGGGCAGTTGATTTGCTAGCCACCTATCGAAGATATTTGATTCTTATTCGAAGATTTTCATTTTCACCCGATATTTTGTTACCTGCAGTTTAACTTCACTTATACCTCACCACCACTCGATATCTTTAATATATTAACACTTGAACATCAGTAATATATGACTCGCAATATAACTCTAATCGACAGATCAGGATTTTATATATCATTGGTTACACACTCATACACCACCACGTGATTAATAAACTAATTATATTTTCTGGCTCTGTATACATACTCCATGTTATAGGTAAACCACGAATGATGGGTATTCCGACACGTCACCAATTCCCCATTCTAAACTATGATGATGACGTCACTATTTACGTCCATCTAGGCGAGAGTGGCACAGATCCACCCATGCCACTCAATCATCATGGGAGAATTCTATATTTGCTGCGTCGTGGACCATAGGGAATCGTGCTAGGTTGTAATCGGTTCGTGAATCACTGACGTGTAGATTGTGGACTGGGCGATTTATTGACTGAGTTTGTTGCCAGTTATTGACAGTGTTTGAGCCGAATTCAATTGGATGGTGGTGCGATATTTCTTCTCACGACATTTCATCCCAGGAAACTTCATTGCCATGTTCTGACCCGAGCCTGAACCACTTTCACTTGTTCATGTTAGGCGAATTGTATAAACTCGAGTCCGTGCCTCTGTTGCCACAATGTTTTGTTTCTTTCCCATCTAGTTCTACACACTCGAAAATTTAGGGCATTCTAAAAATACCCGGTCATACCACATTGAACTGCTGCAACTTTGTTTCGTTCTCATAATCATTTCACAGAATAATTCCAGCTGCCCGCATCACAACTTGCTACGGAAATCTGAGCATGGATGAAATCATCCAGTGAAAAATTTAAGTGAACACCCGGTTTTACTCCACTATAACATTTGGTTAAAACGTCAAAGTCTCATTGGATAAAACAGCATCGAATGGTTTGGTTCTAAGCCTTCTGATTGGTTGGAGTTAGTCACGTGTAACAACAATGGCATCCTTGTTCCCTTTCACTGTGAAATGATACACTGAGGTTTACAGGGATTGAATTCCATCATGAGCTGTACCCACGAAAAGTTGGTTGTGGGTGACGCTATTATCTGGTTTTAAGATGAAGAACTGATGGCATTGAACAGCATCGTGGTATCTCTAGTCTATATATCACTTATTGACTTGTTCAGCTTCATTGAGTTTTGTTGGAACTAAATTACTTCTAACCAAATGTAGGATTTTTAGCGTCGTTACATGATGTGATTTGACATATAATTTTGGAAAAATGGACGTTTTCCATCGCTAAACAATTAACAAAAGCATATATGTGTCTTTACATTAGTCTCAGCTTGTAAAGAATAAGAATAATTCCATCCAAAGTTATCAAAAATCCTATTTTTGGTAAACTTCGCTAATCTTATCTCGATCCCCCAATCGCCATAATCTCTTTGATCCACCCAGTCGCTTCACGAGCCCCTCTTTCCCCAAGTTGTTAGTCATTACAACTTTACAAGATGACACCTTCCTGTCACATCCCTATCGAATTATCGGGGCATCTGATTCCATTTTCATCATATCTTGGGCGTGGTCCAAACCCGAAATCATCTCACCCTTGGCTACGGCCGTGTTTGCCGTCGTCTCAATAATAATAATACTGCAACCTCCTACCCTTTTCATGCCAGTAATAGACTCGACAACCTTACATCATTTCCAATATTGCACACCCCAATCAAAGCTGCTAGAGCCTAACTCAATTATCATTTATAACAGGTGCTGCCAATCATAAGATGAGCGAAATATATGAGCATAATATTATTTGAATATTCTAATAATCCCAAATTAATATGATGTGTTTTCATGATGTGTTTTGGTGCGTGTGTTTGTTCGTTGGTTTTAAACGATGTAAACTTCACACAAATAGTTCGTGTAAGTTGTGTAGTCTAATCCTGAGAAATTTATTTTATGCACCTGTTGCTAGCTACAACAGCATGTAAACCGTGCGCGCGGAAAAGGGGCACTTTGATTTCATCAACTTATCACTTTGAGCTATGAGGATGACTTCATCTACTCAGCCTTCTTGAACTAGGCGTATTTTAGCTGCTAAAGTATTACAGTTTGTGCACAGAGTGGTATTTACACCGACGAAAGGGCCTAATATATAATTTATGTTTTGTTATTATATAACAACGTGAACTATATAATTTATAATTTATGCGAATGGGCCGACAAAAGGGCCTAATATATAATATTTTATGTGAATAACTAATAATTTAGTATATATTAATTAACTACATAATTCATTCGAATTATTCGGACTAACCACCTGGAGGGTCGTTGGTAATCTCCAACCCTGCTGCATCATATTGTCAAAGTTTGAGAAGCAATATGGAATATAGCAGCATCATTATTTCTAACAACTTAATAATAACTACGATCTACAATCAATGAACTGAACGATTGATTGTAAATAATGACGTCATAATTATGGTTTAGAATGGTGAATTGTGGGAATCTAACGTCTACTTCTGATAGCAACCCGAATAGTTTGTACCATGTGTGCGTATATCAAGTTACTGAGTATACCACTGGTCTGATGCCACGAAACTATGGGGAGTAATAATGATAAGTTGTATACTGCAAACTCAAAATTATTATTTTGAATAGGTGGTCATCAATGCTCATTTAGTATAGGAAAAAGATTTTCTCACAGGAACTTAGCTAATTATATGTTTTAAAATAAATTTCAAAAAACTGCACAGAAATATATAAGTTTGTGGTGGTTCAACACAATTATTATAACTTTTTTCTACTATTAACCAAACTGAAATTTCTCATATGCAACAATTGAATGAGCCATTAGGATTGCTTCTCCTTCTCGGAATTCACTCGCCTGCCCTCCGTGTGCCTTACATATGCGCATACTTGTGAAATATAATTTTATGTGTTATATTTATCAAAAAATATAATATTTGTGTGTATGTGGTTACTGATTCGATTAGAAATAAATTATATAGGCCATCGGCACGAGCACAATAATGGCTCATGGTCACATGCATAATGACCTTGTTCGATGACTCATCATTCATAAAGCGAAATAGTTATAATTTTAACTTTTCTCTGGACAATCTGTATTGGATTTTGTTGTCTAGAGTCTGTACTTTAAAATTCAATAATGTAACCACATTTTGTAACAGATGTTCTGTCCGTGATTTTATGTGCTGTTATATATTATTGAGTTATTGGTCAAGCCATGTTTATTCATGTGTTTCGAATTTAATCACCCAGAATAGTGTCATTTTGGGGAACCATGACTCACGGGTCCCACAAAAAGACACGAATTAATCAAATTTAAATTCCAATTTGTTGAATGGCTGTGCTGTAAAATACTAAGATCATGTTTACATCCCCCTATACCATTTCTCCCTGAACAACACCATACGTAACGGTGTGACATTTTCCATATTGAATCTTGAGTACGCTCTAATAACACGATTCTTTGTTATGATGTCATGACCATAGTTTACAGTGGTGAAATAATGATATGCAACCGCCTATTAATCACCGTGCGAAGCATCAAGTATTCTAGTACGAATCCCCATTATTTATTTGAAATCTATGAATGGTCGTTGCTCACATAGGAGCTCGTTTTGCATATATCGTATTTCGAGTCCTCTGTGATTTCAAATGATTGATGAGGCACCCTTTGTTCTTTGTGCTTTTGTGGTCTCTTCTCTGAAATATTACGCGTAATTTTGTTTTTAAATCCTTTATGTTGTTCGAAATGACGGAGCATTTTTATTAGGAATGAAATTCAAATTTCAAACTTGAAAATCGCCGTTTCCATTATCAGCCAATGCTTTCCTCTTTTAGGTCATGAACTTTCGGAAATCGTTCCAACATCACGAAACCATCATTAGAATTCTAACCGTTAACGCTTCATCACATCCTTTCTTGAAAGCGTATGATGAAAGATCGCGTATGAATAACTGACAATTAGGAGCGGCTATCAAGTTTTAATAACCGTTGTATTGATGGCTTCTGTTTCCCAGATTTGTCACTCCAATTCACCTCTGTTGGGTGACCGTGTGACGTAATAGGGCATTGACAGGTGATGTCATCAGGTAAACCACACACCTCTTGTCACCATGGTGTGAATGTGGTGAAATGTCAACAGTATGACGCACTGTTACCCGATATAGAGTATGATGAGACAACGGATGGAATTTGTAAACTAGCTAAGAGCTCAATGGAATCCTCATGAAATATGCGTTTAGAAGAAGTTCTAATTTGTGGAGAAATCAAACCTTCCTTTCTTGAAATCAAACCCCATCAGTTAAAATATGAGCGGCATAACATGTACTCTGGTACCTATTTACCTATAACTGAACCAAAAACGATTTATAATTATTATGATTTATTCTTTAAATCGAATCACCGAATTGAATAATTCAGCTTTCATGATACTGGATTCTAAGTTTTTGAGTTTCTGCTGTCCACATGATTACATGCAACTGAATCTTCAATTCAGCCACAAATTCCACCCTGGAGCCTCAATCTTGAGTTTTTTGTCCTGAATATGTACAAAGCAGTATATACTCATTGCTGCAACAGAGTATACGCTGCATGTTTAATGGAGTATTAGCCTAATAGGATGATAAATTATATTGCATGTTGAGTAGTTTGTCTTTTGGATGTATGACTTTCAGAAGTCATGCGCTCGAGAAAGGGACGAGTTTACATCACCAATCCTCCGTTCTGAGGCCTGATAATGACGTCACCACCCCTGGTTGTGTACTGAGTGTACCATGTATATTTCGAGTAATGTGCCCTCTGCAGCTTGCATATCGTGTCTTTCACCGTGTCCCTTTTTGTGAATCTTTCATCAATTTGTCTTCTTGATCAGTTCTAAAATTCAAATTTTCTTTGGAACTTATATGATATTTTCATCGTGATTTTGAGAAATGAAAAGGCCACGATTAATAACAAATTTCAAGGCCATGTCTATGATGTAACCTCTTCCATAACCCTCATATTTTTCATATACTTGCTCAATCCAACCAGTTCCTTGCATATAATATTAGCATAATTTATTTTTCACAAGAAGGGTATGACAATATGCAAACATTCGCGTCATTTCAGGAGATCTGGGGAAGGATTTCAGTAACTAAAGTTGCATGTCCCGGCCACCCCAAGAGGTTGAGCACAAAAACTAAGCATCAGACTGTGTCGTCATTACCAGGGTCTAGAATGGGGAATTGTTTGAGTTCAGCTGTCTGTTCGTCGAGCGGACCCACCTTTATATATGTGGAAAGTTACCCACACTTAACCATTATAAGTAGTTCCTAGTTGATCCTGTTCGTTGTTGCTTTTACTCTGTGGTTTTCATCGATGCACTGCTGAATCGAGTTGTAATTTCGAATTTTCGTTTGTTCTTCGTTGCCTGATTTTGTGCATGTTTGTAAAACTTCGTATCGAAATAATACTAAAATTCTCACCAATTCAGCTTGACAATTTTTACAAAGAATAAAGTTATGATAGGCGATAAGATACTTATATCTTATATCCAGATTAAAAAACTTGCATTGTCGTGCATACTTGTTAATACAGAGTGTAAATTCAGGAAAAATCCTAAAATAAATCCTTGAGTTTAACGATCTTCTCGAGAATCTTCTAGAATTTGGCTTGAAGGTGATGAATGGTCACAGACAGAAAATACGTCATACTTAGATAAATCCTTTTTTGAGACGCTTTTTGCAGTCGATGGAATGTGTTCCTGGGACTGTTGACATTCCATTGACTTCTAGAAAGTTTTTAAGGGCAGACAGCTAATCACTATTTTCTGAGACATGAATGGGCTTTATTCTTCTTCAGAATGTGTGTACCTACTAGTAGTCCCAGACGAATGAATAGCACCCTTCAAAGTTCAAATATAACACACCTAAGTATAAATGTAAACATACTGAGCTAAATTCCTCTCCTAAAATTCATGTTTTATGGCTTTCATTCTCGACGTTTCACAACACACTATGTCACGTGATATTTTCCATAAGCACCTACTCAAATACCTGATAGTTTAGCACGGCTTCTCCTGGAGATGACTTTATGCAAATATAATTTATCATTTCATATGTGTTGCATAGAAACTAAAGAAATTCGAATTTAACAATTCCCTCAGTATTACAGTCCACAATTCGACGTATTAATTCGAAAAGCTCCGTCTTTCAGCGCAGAAAACCTGAAAATAACCATCATTTCCTGATTGACGCGCCCCGTCAAGTATCATTGATATAAATATACACAAAGTCACGTGATTAATGCTGAAGGAAGGATAAACTCCTTCATTTTACTGGCGTGTTGACAGGTGGTTGCTATGACGTCATTATCATAGCTCATAGTGGTGCGTTGTTGACGTCAACTGCCCATTTTTCGTGCGGAGGTATGGAATGTCTCCACTTTACCGTCAGCCACACACTCAATAAAACAATGCCCTTACAAGTAACGGTAAACTGGTATTATTCGCGATAATTCAATAAAAGTCATGAAGCAATATAATGGTAACTATCGAAAAAGGTTAAATTCTCCGGAATTTTGAGGAGTAAAAAGCAGCAAACTGTCATGAAAGGTGGATGAATTTGAACTTTACTGAGTGAAAAAGTTATGATTTCATGCCATTAACCCGATTGGAACCGATAACCCAACATCCAATTCAGCTATTTGATGATTACTCTTTAATCTAGACCATGAGAATAACGCCAATCTTAACCGCTTCTGATTAACGGCCGAAATAATCTAATTAATCATAGTTGTACCAATGATATGGACTTATGGAGCTCTATAATTATTACCTTCTTTGGTCCCTTGTAATGCTATAAAAGTCAGTAATAACCACACTGCCAACATAATTTGCAATGCTATTCTACCAGACCCCCGTCCGAAAAAGAGGTATTTCAACATCATCAACTTACCATAGACAGCTATGATAGTGACGTCATCTATTCTTGCACTGCGGTTTTCATCTTTTCAAGGTAGATCATTGCTGAGTACATAATATTATGATTGAATGTTTTTGTAAACCTACGGCACCACCACAATACCGCAGGGTTTTAGTGTGCACTTATGTCAAATTTTTCTCTTGCTGTTTATTATTGTGTATTGTGTACCATACTACAGTCAAAATGTACCCTCTGGTCCGTCTACATTTTTACGCGCACACATGATAGTAATAATAAAAAGTACAATGTACATTGTACAAACAATAAACATTTGCATTTTTGCGGAATTATGCAAAATCTATTTTTCCCTAATTAGGAGGAAGCTGAGAACGTTAACCATGATATTATAACGTTGCAAATATATTGAATTAAATTGTAATAAAATTCAATCTTCTGATTCATTCAGTTGTATTCCAATTATCATTATCCTAGGGTCTGAACTAGCAATGTAACTAAATCGTCATGACACTGACCAATCAACGCGCGAGTTGACGGTAAACTCGCACGCTGATTGGTCAATGCCAAATGGACCTTTGGGTAAACTAACAATGTGAAGACTAATGACACCATCAACCTAATTACACATAAAAGGTATATTATATTAAGACATAAATCTATTCTTATAATATTTTCCAGAATTAAGTCATCTCATTTACACTCGATGTTTGAGGTTCCTACTTTTTCTCCATGACATTGCGCTTCATTTCAATCCAAAACGAATGGAATCTTGTTTTCATGTCCTAGACAAACACGACTTTCCGAATCCCTTGATCAACGAATAGAATGTTTATTTCATGACAAACATGACTTTCTGAATCCCTTGAGCATTTTATTGCTTTTCTTAGATATTAATATATTCTTTGGAATAGCTAGTTCACCTTTTCCCTATGTCTATTGTCTCCCCATAAACATGACATAATGCTGCATAATTTAAATGAATATCCCTTCACAAAAGAGAACCACTTGTTGTCTATAATAAACTGATAGTGGTCTGTTGGAGAAATCTTTGATTGGTTTATGGTCACACTTTGTGTAGTCCATACCTGGAAATATCCCTGCAACACACCATCATCTTTAAAGCTTACCTCTATTGACTGCCCATTGTCCAATCATTGGAGTTTTAAAACTTTCGTGTCCAGTATTTATTGATTTTGTTGCATTTTAAACCCCTCATTATTGCATTCCCGCAATCCACCCTGACATTAGCTTTGACATTAGCTGGCCATTAGCTCTGACATTAGCCAGCCATTACACCAATCTCTCACGTACACCAACAGCTGCAATAATATGTGATATATTCCTTGTTGTTGTAACATATATATTAGGTTATTATGTGGCCCCGGTGTAGTACCATAATGTAATGATCGGCAGCTGTAGGTACATCTCTATACACACCCACTATACACTTGTGTTCACATATAGACTGGTTTTGTTTTATATTCTCAGGCGACACTGAGCCTTGTGCCGTCCTGGATTATAGCACTGTGTTTAGGTTTAGGTGCCATAATGGGCCGTATTAGCATTCTTTCTTTCTTTTATCATGAGTTTCGTTGTTGTCAGAGAATGTGGGGGAGGGTATTGATGACCGGGTTAAAATCAGCACAATTTGATATATAAGTCGCACACCAGCTGTGTGGGTTTGAAAGGAAGGGTTATTTGTTTACTTTCTTTGTTGTTTGTTTTATACCTGTTATCGATATTATGAGCTACTTTGATGATGACACATTTCCTTATCAATATCATCAATCACCATATCATTTTAAATCGAAATGACGAGAGCCCTTTAAATCTTTAATATTCGATCATTACTCAATCTCCACGCCCTGCCAAGTTATATATGCTTGTGAACTCTAACGCAAATAACACCGCGAACTCATCTTTGATTAGGCATTCCATCATATCTTTGATTGCGTGCGCATACTTTGTCATTTAGTACTTCAGTACACTTCTCTAAGCATGATTATACAAAACGAACTAGCCATCTAAATCATCCTGTCTTACAAAGGCAGTGCATGAAAAATACACATTTTGACATCGTTAATTCACCACCTTTATCCATTATAATGACATCACTCTGGAACAGCTGCTTAGCTATTATGTCTGCCCAGTTAATGCACTCTCTACTCACTTCGAATCTATCTTGGCCTTGTCCAGAGATCACAGAAATTTCAATGTCTCGTTTATTGGCCTGGCTGGGATGAAACCTTGGTGAAATCCAGCATTAACTAAGAGTTATCATGGTCAATTTCACCCTGCCTTTTGGAAATCCATGTTGCGGCAATCTGATGCTCTATAATATATGCAGCTTGTCGTTTTAAGATCATCATTTCGCCATTTCAGAACCTGATTATAATGAAGTCGCCCAAAACCGCTTTCTTTTTCCGCGTCGCCTACAATGATTATTGATTATCAAGTACGACAAGTGATAGCTGGCATTGTCGTTTTGAACGTTTCTCCTCCGTTTAGTAAAATACAATACACATAATATGCTCATTTATTAAATTTTTACAATCATTGGTCATTACAAAGAATGCCCTCTTTTTGCGTCCATAATATACTATTTAAAACTTATTGAGTTCCCGTGCACGCTTGTGTCTGGTTTAAAAATATTACTGTCACGAATTTCCACCATTGTTCCCCATGATAATACATGCTTAATGCAAGACACATGGTGGTCTTGGAGATCTTTTGGAGTTTACATAGGATCCATAATGCGGTTGTTTGTGTTGCTTAAATAAGTTGTATGATCAAAATAAACATTAATCTTTTTCCTTTTTTTGCTTGTGCTGCAAATTTCATGTTGCTTCATATATTCTCATCCTCTAATCCTTGCCTAGTATTCCGTCTCACTTCTCCTGACAGTAAACCCTTGTAGCACCCGCACAGATAGCTAGAATCCCCCAGCTCCCGTCACACGCGGGATGTCCGAACTGAAGAGGGACCTAAGGCCCGGGAGCAAACATGGTCTCCAGCGGGCTGACACTGGGGTACCAAGTCAGCCGAGACGAGACCTTGACACCTGCTTCAGAAGAGCCCAGAGCGAGAGAAAGGTAAATCTTATTGCGTTTACATTGAATGCTTGGCCAGGATGACTGAGGAATATTAATCATCCATTTTCGTCTTGATAGGACTTACTTCCAGTTTTTTAAACGACTGAAATTTAAATTTCGGGATTAAACCCAATTCATTACATGTTTTGCGTCAGCGCAATATCTCCTGTTATCAAATTTCTGGAATATTCCAGTTCTGGAGTATTTTGAAACCACCGCGCGATACAGGGCGGGTAACCCTGTACTCTGGTAAATGAGGAGGAGATTATTTTCTCAACATATGTCCCTGGTAGAGGAATTATAAATAACGCGTTAAATTACACTTTAATTACGCTGGTATTCTACTTTTATATGGTCTACTTTTGCAAGGGCGTATTATATCGTAAATTGTTTCGTTTCCTGTTTTTGTACGCGCATATTTTCATGTGCTCATTATTATTGTCATAATTTTTATGAACTATGACAGGGCGCGGTATAGTTCTTAAATTTTTCTAAAAATACTTTACTTAATTCTCCAATTCTCGTTAATTATGTACTCGGAAAACCTAAACTTAAGATATTTCTACCTAAACAGCAAACATTTATGCCTTGCAATAATATATAGCAGCACTTGCAGAACTGAGTTCCGTCTAAAACCTACCTATCCTGCAAAGAATGCGAGGAATCCTTAGGATCTTAGCATCGAGTAGTACTCTGGAGTTCTGAGACACACTCATAATATGTTGAGGGACCTGCACGAACAATAGGCAGCTAGAGTGACATAAAAGTCAGGGCTTAAAACACTCTATCCATGACTTCATAACGCCTACTTTTCGTTCGGAACCGTTTTATGTCGATGATGAAAGCTCCCGTGTGCTAAGGAAGCGTAATTGGCGTGAAATTCCATCTTACACGCCTGACATTCCGCAGTGGCGTGATGTTCAGCGTGTATTATCTCATGTTACACTTTCTGAGTTACCAGTCACATATCACACATGAAGCTGGCGTGTTTCGACGAAATCACGCAATATCATGTGCGGGTATCGGAGGTTCCTTTTGGCTTTTTGGGGATGTCGGCTGGCGGTTCACACCGAAAGTATGGGGAGTATTGGAATGCGATTTGTATGGGTACACGCAAAATCTGCGCAGTGCTAACAGCTCTCCAGCCTGACGAGCTTTGCGTTACTTTTAGATCATCGAGTAACAGTATGTTGCTAACAGCTACATACTTGTGTGTCTGTGTGTAACAACGTGTGTAAGTGTAAGTCAGTCTGTGTGTTTGTTTGCGCGCAGCGGTCGCTGATTTACACACGTAATTTCTGTTTAGACGCACGTGCAAATATCGTGTGTATACCGTGTATTTTGTATTTGTAGGTATACCCTGAGGTATACCTTCTTGTTTGTATGCCAGTGTGTGTGTAGAACATTCCTGCTGGAAGTTCCAGCTCTGCGGGTCTCTGCAGCCTGCACTTTATACTGTGCAGCCTGATTTAAGCGCCGATACACGCACATTATTAGCATTTTCTCGCGCAGTAAGAGTGTTAAGGGTTGACAGCTTTATGGTCACATAGTAAAAAGCGTTGACATAACCGGGCTGCCTCTGCTGCTATTGGTCGGCTATCTCGCTACACGGCCTCCCATTGGCTGCCTAACCCGCTGAGCATCCTATAGTTAGAAGTCATGTGACCTGGGAGGCGTGTGTGTTTTCGGATAAGAATCACGTGCCGGTCACGTGACAGGATTGTAACCCGTGATCGCAGCCTAACGAACAAAGTGTTTCACGGACCTGTCACCACCCACCTTCTATTTTCTGTATTTTTGTTCTGTTTTGCGGCCTCTCTATCCTGCAGTAGAATGGCTAACAGATGGAACAGAAGACCTCAAGACCAGCCTCAGCGCCAGGCTCCAGCCCCATCGGTTTGTGATATTCCTTCTAACGATTAAACGAGGGATTTCATGCTAACCATTTTATCAATTTCATGCAAAAATTCCACCATCAAATCCACATAAACCGCTCTTCAAAAACCTTTAATTTTCTTGAAAAATGACAGGTATAATGGAGGAGTGTCACTAGTAACATGTAAACCCAACATTATTATGCGCCTTTTACCTGTCAGATTCCTGCTATATTATTTCCCTGTCACATTTCAAGATGGCTGTCAGAGAGGTTTTAGTACAGCGACATGCTGCTTCTTTCAACTCTTTAGTTTTAGAAGGAACACCTACAAGTACATTTCATTTGAGTGCATATATTAGGTTGTTGTAACGACTGTCTCCCTCACTTTACTGGGATTTAGTGAAGCGATATTCTCTACTTCATCTGCAGCTAATGAGATATTGCAAGGCTTATTATCAAGGTGAGACTCGTGTCAGAATATCACGAATATCTGCAAGCCGATTATGGAAATTGCATCGAAATTTTCACTGAAAATTCGGCAGTTTTTTCCCCTGTGATAGATCCATCTAGACAATCCGATGTAAGAGTGTATCCGTGTGGTAGGATTGTTTTGTAAGGTTTTATCAGTAAATCAAACTAGACAGTAACACGCGTGCTACTGGATTTTTTGCTCATTTTAAAGTGCTTCTTAGAGCTCATCTGGAAATGCATCCTTCATCTTTCCACCGAAATTTACTTTTTTCAATCTGGGCCATTTACTCATTAATCTCACGAAACGATGAGATAGGAATAGAATTTGTAGTCTGATTAAAAAGATAATGTAAAGTAAGGTCAGACCAAAACTAATCATATTCCAAATCATTGCCGAAAAAGTGAGCAGATGATATTCAAGCCAGAAAGTTTTCGATTAGGTAGAACGAGGGACCAGTGAAAGTGTCAAACAATTTATTGATACGTCACAGATGGTCGCCTATCTGTGTTATATAGAAAGGCGTATTCGATGGATTAGAACTATTTTTCAAAAAAAATTTTCAAATTATTCCTTTTTTGAGCCGAATTTCTCTCCAAGAATGGCATTTGCATTTCAGAATTGTTTCTTACACTCACAGCTATAATACTACTGATAAAACTAATTACAGTTCAGGGTATACGCCCTAGATCATTCATATATGGTTTTCATGAAAAGATGGCAAATATTAACAAGTTCTTAATTACCATCATGTCTCGTCATCACCTTGATACCAAATCAGTAAATCATAAGTACTGTTTTCTGTAACAAATAAATTCGTTATGAGAAAAATAATGATATTGTTTTTCCAAAGAAATAAAATAGAACCAATATGCCTCTAATTTTCATTATGATGAATTTAATTTGCATATTCTGCTCCACTCCTCCCATGAATATGCCAAGTTTCCGCCGAAAGACAGTATTGGAATAATTTCTCCTGAATACTTGGTTGTCGTGACTAGAAGAGAATACATGGAAACCATTAAGTTTTAATGTAATTACCCCACATATTGCCTCTTGGTGGGGGAGCACTTACAACTAACGAGGTAGAAGCCATGTGCTGGAGATAGATGGTTGGTGTCAGTAAGTGTACACTTTCTGTCTTAATAGTGATGTCACACCAAACCACAAGTTATCCGTTTCAGGCTTCTCATATGGGAAGGAATGATATATTTAGGTTTAAAGTTTCAAAGTGGCAGTTAAAAGAAAAGACGCTTATTATTCCCACTTCTGTGGCACCAGAAGGAAATTAAGAGTTTTGTAGACAGCCGACAAGAGGACATTTGGGGTTAAGATAGGAATAATAAGTATTGTTAGTGAGGGATACTTCAACCATAAGATATCCCCTAGAGGCTTAGCCATTCAAACTGTACGGAAAGATCCTCACAGGATCCCATCCTCAATCTCAAATAGGAAAGAGTCGCACTTGAATTTTATTTGAGGACGCATCCTGTCACATCTGCCCCACCTAACATTGTCATGACTTCTAACATTATCGCATCTAACCATGCGTATACCTCCGTACAAATTGTTTGCCTGAGGTTTTCCCTTACTAATTTTCCCACTTGTCCCAACTAAGTATCGACATAAATGATAAGACTCTGAAGACCGATTTTTTCTCGATTATTTGCCTGACTCCTCCTCACTGATACCAGTTATAGAACTAACATCGCCTGGAAGTAATTCGCCAGTATTTCACTCTCCTGAACTAACTTGACAGTGTGTGCTCATCTTATCATACAATTGTCACAATCGCATGAAGTGTCCCGGTTTATCATGCAGTTGCTGTTGACAGATTCACACCCCCTTGTATGGTTTGTAGGCTGCGAAACATTCTAATGTGACGGGCGTGATTCATATCTAGAAGTCTAGAAACTGTCAAGAACACGAACTGCAGCAGACCCATGACCACCAGGCAAACATCACTGACGAATTCTGTCGGCAGATCCTGCATGAGCTTCTCAGTGGTCAGGCAAACATCACTTGGAAATTCTGTCGGCAGATTTTCTGCTAAATGCTTCTAATGCTCAAAAGCGTACTTGGGTTTAGAAATAATTATGGATGAGAGTTTACTTCTCAGTAGTCATGGGTTTACCCTTAACAGCATGTCAAGGCAGAATTATCATGGCTGAGCCATGATCACAAGAGTCTTTTCATTTCTTCCCACACAAGACAGTCTTGTAAA
Source organism: Beroe forskalii (assembly GCA_011033025.1). Lineage (NCBI taxonomy): Eukaryota > Metazoa > Ctenophora > Nuda > Beroida > Beroidae > Beroe > Beroe forskalii. The sequence continues at coordinate 50,418 of WFMF01000069.1, read as the reverse complement.
CTGTCAACACTAGGTTTGCCTGACATTTTTGTTGGTTTTGTGTTTTAATTTAGAGCTCTTCTAAGTAAATTCCATAATTGATTTAATCCTTAAATGAATTATTCAGTTTATTAAGTACATACCTACTACAGTCTTCATAATCTAAGAGCTCTGAATAGACTACTTGCTTCTTTACTCGTACTATGCCTGTCAGTTTCATAGGTTTTGAGTTTTTAGTTTTGGAGGTATGGTATCTATTCAAATCAACAAGAACTTTTCTTCATCAAGATATCCAGACATCCATCATGCAAGACTTTTGTCCAGCTCATTATTAGAACTCCAACATGGCTCCATCAAATTAATTCGATAATTTGATAATGATGAATTATTTATTTAATCTGCCATTGAATTAGAGCTGGCATTTGAAATGGAATGCCAGTATGCGTGTGTGTGGGGAAGGTATGTGTAAATGCCGTGGTACTAGACTTCTTGCAGAATGTCATCACATTCAAATTCTCCAGCATTTACTTTACCTCGGTAGATAATTGCTTTACAATTAATGAGCCTTTCTTGGGTAAAAAGCTAATTCTCCCCCTTTTTGTTGCATGTCTATATTATAGTCAGCGTTACACTGTACAGCAGGAAACTAAATTGCAACATGTACCATTATTACTTTATGACAGTTGAAATATATATTACGCAGTGTGAGCGTCAGCCATAACACAGGTATATCAACACATAATCAAATATGCTCTGACTTCTGGAATGAATTCATCTCCGAATATTTCTGCTTTACCAAATGCAAATAATAATGTCGAAATTCCCAAAATGTGTCGGAATTCCTCCAACTAACTAGTTATTGTCTATTCATGGGTTTTTATTCCGGATGATACAGAAAGCTTTTAGATAAGGTAGAAACAAAGGTAGAAATCACGGTTAATTCAATTCTCTTAGTATTGTACCCACATTCAACCAACCAATAGCAAACCTACCTTAGTAATTTCTAGCCCTAATATTTTGGTTCTAAATAAGCTTGTATACTGCCACCTAACAGAACTGGTGCTTATATAAGGGCTTGGAATGTGCAATGTACTTATAATAATATTTTCGGACGTTACTTCTATTCGCCTATCATATTCTGTTTAGGAAATAAACTCCGTTGTCTTGTAAAAAAGATAATCTTAACTGTACCTATTTCTATTTTTATCCACAAACCTCCGCTGTACTCTGATCAGCAATGTCTGTACTATACGAGTAACGTTAAAAAGCAAACAATAAGCGCATGCTATGAGTAAAACAGAAGTTCCATACCATTAGATGAACATAGAGGACATATTTCATTGCTCCTGGTTCTGTATGCCGTGTATTTAAATAATATGCTTCAAGTATGATATGTACCGGTGGAGTGCTAATTGTTCTGCATATTTGCATAAACATTGTATGGTGGGAGGGGAGGCGTACTTAAGGTGGGGAATGCTTTGGTTAATCGTAAAAATGGGTATTGTCTGGAAGCAACTGGGATATGGAGTATCATCCCCCCCCCCTTTCTCCCCCCCCTCTCAAATTAAATGAATAATTTATAAAAATTATAAATCGGGAGGCCGATTGATTTTATGAATCCTTCGCAGAAAATCACAGAATCGCAAATGATAAATCCACAATAGACCAGGCAAGGCTTAGGTGATCACACTCGACTATATTTCAGATGACGCAAGACGATGCTCACGCCCAAGAAGAGGATCTAATCGCCCAGCGGATAGCTGAAGATCAGGGATGGGTCCGAGTACAGACCAGGACCTTCACCCGATGGGTCAACGAGAACCTCAAGACTACCGAGCACTCCGTGAGTACTGAGTAGGGTTATGTAAAACCTTTCAGTCCCAAATGAGACTGGTCAGCTTCCATTATTGATTGAGGGACCATGACTGAGTAATACGACAAATTTTACATTTATATATACCACATACAAGGGGTTGAATGTATCAGGAACTTCCTCTTCGTCAAAATTGCAGTTTTTATTTTTGATTTCAACTGTTATTCTTCTTTAAATTCCACGTGCCTTGTATTGCTCAGAAACCAATCTTTACAACTATTTAACTCTCTATGTTTTCAGATTGAAAGTATGGAAAACGACTTTGCCGATGGACTGAAACTCGTTGCTCTGTTACAACAGCTGGCGGGTAAACCAATTGGAGCCCGTGTAACGAAACGTCCGCGAATCAGAGCTCAGAAACTGGAGAATGTCAAGATCTGTTTTGACTTCATGAACCGGGAAGGTAAGTGTTTGATTTGATTTGTTGAAAAAATGCCGAGATTTGATTTATTGAAAAATTATTTTTTGAAAGGGAAAAAACGAAAGTTGAATCAGAGAAATAAATTCTGCTTGGACTCCATCAAAATTAGTGATATTCTTTTAGTTGTATCTTTTGTCTGCGGGGTGTCCATGAAAAAACTCTGACAATGACATCCCTCTCATTTCGCAGGCATTGAAATGGTGAACATTGACAACCAGGACGTGTCTGACGGTAACATGAAGCTGATTCTGGGTATGGTCTGGCATCTTATTCTCCACTACCAGGTCAGATTTGTCTGGCAGAGTTGATTATCAGAAACCAATAGTTTATATAGTCCTCTATTACATAAATACGTAGATTATTTGATATGCCATCAAATCGGTCAAACCGGAACCGTTACCACACAGGACAGGGAAGGGGTCATATTTTTCGATGGCATGGCTCATCTTCGGAGACTCACTTCACTTAGGTCCATGTTCCTGATGGGTCACCGCAGCACACCACTTCTTTGCCATAACTTCACCAATCATACAACACTCACTGGTCAATCTGCCTTCCTCATCTCTGAATCATCAGCCTTCACATTCACTCAAGTCTCATCATCGGAAGATAAATTGGTAAACGTAAGAACTAACAATTTACCTTTCATTTGTTTCATTCATTTCAATTTTATAGCTGACACCAATTTATTTTGAACTACCACTTATTTCACCCGACTTGATACCCAACTAACTTGATACTAAACAAGAACCCCAGTTAGCAACACATGAGATGTTTTAAACCTTACATATTATCATATGCTTGTATACAAAAATAGCTTTCTCCTAATGTTAAACAGCTCCACGACTGCAGATTGTTAGGACACCCTCAGCTGTTGACAGAACCTGTTACACATGTTTATAACATACCAGTTACATAAATTACTACTCTGCTGACTCACGCACACTAGGCACTTTAACGATGATAACACACCACTTTGAGCTATGATTATGACGTCATCTCGACTTGATATATACTCATTTGCTTGTAAAATACTAACGGAATCTGTCCAATGACAGCTTAGTTTAGTAGCATTATATGGCTGTCACATTATCGAGACATGAATCCAATAGACATATTTCACGAACACAGGTCCTCATGAGAAATAGGCGGATGAGAGTAATGTCATTATCATGAAGGAAAATGGTAAACTCTTGAAATCGCCGCCTTATGTTCTCGGTGCGACCTGTAGTGGTAACACTATATCGAGGAGCGAATTTGTTGACAAGCTCTTATGTGTTGTGTAGCGATGCATCATACATGGCCTATTATTGAAAGTCTCATTGATGTCACAGCTGATCCGCCATATATGGAGCTAAATCATCAAAATATTTCCAAATATGGGCATTTCATGAAGTCATCCTAGTTTTGGAATCATATGAAGTGTTATCACTATCTGAGGAGTCAGCGCAGGGGTGTTATGTGTCTTTCTAGGTTCCCTGTCGCTGAAATGAGGGACTCCCATTATATTGCTTTATATTGAGAATATGAGGCGGGTATTTACTGGGGAGTAGACAGCATTTTAATGTGCTCCGTCTGTTCGGAAGACTGAAAATGATAGTTTAGGTTTTCCTAAGTCTCAATACCCTCTGAAATTACCTTAGTAAAGATTAATTGTACTTCATGAGATTTGTATGGATACAATTTATATGGCAAGAATTTTATGGGTACAGTTGAATAGATCATGAAGCACAGACTATGATAGACCTTAATCTTTACGTCAAAAACTTATACAGATGAGCCAGATTCGAACTAATTTCATGATTTTCAAATATTGCGTACTAAGGCTTGTTAATTAATATCTCTACAGATTGCCACCGGATTTGACGATGACGGTACTAAAGGTGGTCCTAAGAACAGGATCATCAAGTGGGTTAACAGCAAGATTAATCCCTGGGATAAACACATCACCAACCTCGGTCCAGACTGGAACCATGGTAAGAAAATGTGCGGTTGATTGGTTGGTGAATGACATCTAAGGGCAGTAGATATGCTTTTTTAAACATCGATGATTATTCTTTCTGCTGTTATTGCTAGAGACAATTTATTTATTGTTACTCAGAGCTTTATACTAGCAGGGGAAGGTTCAGAGAGTAGCTATATCACAGGTGACTGTCATCTAAAGACATAAAGAATTGAGCCAGTTTGGGCATGGATCATGAGTTTTATATGTTTCTATAGTTTGTTGAACAATGCCATGAACTGATGTTGAATTGTGGATGTGTCGGGCCTGGGAAAGTGAAATGTGGCGAGTGTGAGAGTGAAAAGTGTTTAGAGAGAGTTAAAGTAATGCCCATATTCTCCTCTAAGAAGGAGATGGTGATGTTGTGAGGGTGCGGGGTACCTGTACAAGTGAAATAGTGAAATGTGAAGAGAAGTGTGCGGGTCGGGAGTGGATTTTGTTTCTGTATTTTGGTGATGATGCCAGGCCTCTTGGGTGTACGAAGAATTGTAAAAAATTGTATCTAGGGAACGCCGATTTGAATAAAATACTGTTTATAGCCGTTTTTATTACAATTACAGTTTATAAGCCTGAGCATTATTGGGATTATTTCCGATGTCCTTTCTTGATCTGCATGTGCACCACCAAGAGCATTATCATAAATGCCTGACAGTAACATCCACATTTCTTTCCCTAAAATGTTTTCCCGTTCAGGCGACATCTTGGCTTGCTTGGTCAACTCTCTTGCACCTGGTTTGGTGCCTGACTTCGCCGAAATGGACCCTTCAAATGCTCGTGACAACATCGACCGAGCTATGGCCATGGCTCATGAATGGATGGATATTCCTAGAGTGCTTGAACCTGAAGACATGATGGATCCTAACGTAAGTCATTGCAAAGGACGTTTAAAAAATTGATGCTGCACAGTATGTTTCATAAACGTATCAGTTTACGGATGGAACTTTTAGACATTAGGCGCGTTTTGAAATTTTGAAATTTTAGGATTCACTGAACATTTCTCATTTTCTCTTAGCTCTTACCTGTTTCTACGTAGGTTGACGAACTCTCCATGATGACATACCTGTCTTACTTCCCCAACGCTAAAGTGAAGGAAGGTGCTCCGTGTGTTAACCCTGGACGTGTGAGTACAGTTTGGACTTCTCATCACATTGAACTTTTATGTGAGGTACTTGTACCTCACATATTATGAAAGATTAAAAGAAAGGAATAGTACTCTTTCCGGTATCAACATAGCTTCTGAATCAAAAAGCTTTTGTTAGATCTTATTTCATGATTTGACTTCAAAGTCTTCATTTTTTGATTTCACAGTCTTGATAGATTTTTGATAAGAATTCAATTCTTTTCAGGTTATCGCCCGTGGACCTGGTATCACTGGTGTCGGACTCAAACTTGGGAAACCAGCTGAATTTGAGATTGACGCCACAATGGCCGGTGAAAACGGTAGAGACAAGATCAAAGTGGAGGTTATTGGTCCTGAAGGTCCTGTCAAATGTGACCTTACCCACAATGGAGATCTAACCTACAACGGAGCTTATTACCCAGAAGACGATGGCGAATATACCATCAAAGTTACACTTCTCAACTGTTCCATCCCTAAATCACCATTCAAAGTGGGCATCTTTGGAGCCCAGAAGACAGATCCCAGCAAAGTGAGGGTTGAAGGTCCTGGAATCACCGGAGAAGGCATCCTTCCTGGTGATGTAGCACCATTCAAAGTTATCTACAAAGACTGTGGCAGAGGTCAGCCCAAGGTCGAGGTGTTCGGACCTGACCATCAACCTCTGAACATTGTGGAGGACAATGACAAGAAGGAGTGTGTCTGCAACGTGGAGTACCAGCCTGGTGTGTTTGGAGAGTACACGGTTTCCATCACTTACGCCGGACTCCCACTGCCTAACAGCCCCTACAAAGTACCCATCAAGCCCACTGTGGATATCAACAAAGTGAAGGTTGAAGGACCAGGACTGTCGCGATGCAAGGTGTCCGAGCCAACTTGGTTCAAGGTTCACACTGCTGGAGCAGGCAAAGGAGACCTGAAGGTGGAAATCTTACAATCTGACGGATCAGTGCTTGAGCCTACAATCACTAATGATGGCAAAGGAACTTTCAACGTCGATTACACCCCTCAAATGGTTGGAACTACAAGGTCTCCATCACCTTATGGCCGGGTTAAAGTTCCCAAATCTCCATTCAATGTGTCTGTCGTTCCTCCTGGGGATGCTGGTGAAGTGGTTGTTAACGGCGATGCTCTGCACGGCATCCGAGTTGGAACAACCGGAAAACTCTTCGTTGATGCATCAAAAGCTGGCAAAGGCGACATCAGGGTTGTGGTCATTGGCCCAGACAACAAGCCCCTGCAAACCGGAGTTGAACTTGTCAGAACTGTCGACGGAGTCACTGAGTATGGCATTACCCCTGAAGTACCCGGACCTTATGTCATCAGCGTCACCTTCTCTGGAGAACCAGTTCCAGGATCACCTTTCGATATCGATGTGCTGCCCAGTCTAGATATCGACCGAATGAAGATCATCATTGACAGGGATAATCCTCCCAGGATTAACAAACCATACAAGTTCACAGTTGATTGTTCTGATGCTGGCTGTCCTCCTGTCCTTTTCGGTCTGATTGGAGACCCAGAGAATGATAATCCTAACAAACCCAGGAAGGACATCCTTGTCATTGTCTGCGATAACGATGGTAATCCTATCAAGGATAAGAAAGGTAAAGATATCGTCATCAACATCAAGGAACTCAAGTCATCCGGCCTAGCACACTTCACGTTTACTCCAGAAGTTGAAGGGCCGATTTACCTGAAAGCACAGTATGATGGTAAGAACTTGCCCAAGAGTCCTCTCAAGGTCAATGTCAGCAGTGGCATTGACATGTCTAAGATTGTTATATATGGTGATGGAATTACGAGCGAGGAACCTGTACGTGCCAACAAGCCTATGACATTTGTTATTGATGCTGAAAAAGCTGGTGCTGGACCAATTAGTCTTGATTTCTTGTCTACATTAGGCTTCACCATTGGTAAGGACAACGTGCCAAAGGACATGAAAATTACTATCATCGGTCCTAATGGTGAGCCAATGCCTTGTGATGTGAAGAAGAGGACTGGAAAAGTCTTTGAAATAACAATCCTTCCAACACAAGTTGGTCAACTCAACATCGATATTGTTAGCCCAACAGGAGAACATGCGCCTAAGAGTCCTCTCAAGATCCAGGTCAAACCTAGTGTTGATGCTTCTAAGATCATTATCGGTGGTGATGGCATTGAAAAGGATAAGGTTCCTAGGAAAGATAAGCTGTGTGCTCTTACAGTGGATGCTTCAAAGGCTGGCAATGCTCCATTCTCCGTATCTGTCAATGGTGTTGATAAGACTCCAGAAGGATCTGCTCCAGCTAAGAAACCTGAAACTGGCAAACCCACTGAACCTAAGAAAGCAGGAGCTGGAATTCAGCTTGGTGGCAAACCTAAGGAAGAGCCAACATCTGATGGTTCTAAGCCAGGGTTTGGACCTGATGGCAAACCTACCCCTGGTAACTACATTGCACCTGATGGTAGTATCCTGGACGACAAAGATCGCCCAGTCAAAGGAAAGGATGGTAAGCCACTCAAATGTGCCTTGGGTCAAGGTGGTAAGCCAAATGCTCCTAAGACCGACGACAAAGGAAATCTTGTTGGGCCTGATGACAAGCCTCTTGTTGGCTCCAATGGTTGTCCAGTTAAGCCTGGCTCTGGTCCAGATGGACCCACTGCAGGACCTGATGGAACTCTATTTGGTAATGATGGAAAGCCACTGCTCGGTAAGGACGGAGAGCCTCTGAAAGCAGGTCAAATGCACAGTGGTAAGCCGCTCTGCAATGATGAGGGAGAAATTCTTGGACCTGATGGAAAACCAGTTACAGCACCCAACGGCGAGCCATTGAAGGCAAATAAAACTCCTCTTGGACTCACAGTCAAGCCAGATGGTGCGTTATTCACACCTAGTGGCAAGCCATTGTGTGGACCTGATGGTAACCCATTGATATGTGGTCTTGATGATGACAAGAAACCTGTCATTGATGAAAAGGGCGCCCTTTGTGGCCCTGATGGAAAACCACTTGTTGGACCTGATGGCAAGTGCATAAAGCCAGGTGCTGGAAATCTTGGACCTGATGTGAAGCCTGATGGTTCTTTGGTTGATGGAACTGGTAAGCCTCTTAAAGGCACTGATGGTAAGCCACTCAAAGCTGCCATTGGTTCTAGTGGGAAGCCAAAGGTCAATGACAATGGGGACATGGTTGGTCCAGGTGATAAACCTCTCCTTCTTCCGATCAAGAAAGGTAAAGGTCCTGGCCTCTTCTTCATTGCACCTGATGGAACTATTTGCGGCCCAGATAATAAGCCAATCACAGATGGAAGTGGTAAGCCACTCAAAGCTGGTCTTGGACCAGATGGAAAGCCCACCACTGATAGCGATGGCAATTTACTTGGACCAGGTGAAGGACCAGCTAATAAGGTGAATCCTGATGGTACCATTGATAAACCTGATGGAAAACCATTGACTGGTACCGATGATAAGCCATTGGTATGTTCTGTTGGTTCTGATGGAAAGCCTGTTACTGATGGTGATGGCAATCTGCTTGGACCTGATGGTGCACCACTCACTGACAACGAGAACAATCCTGTGAAAGGTGCTACTCCTGGAGCTCCCCTCACTGGCCCTGATGGAAAGCCTGTCAAGCTCGGTGATGGTCCTTGTGGACCTAAAGTCGGCCCAGATGGTACTGTTTATGGGCCTGATGGAAAGCCAGTCTGTGGACCTGATGGTAAGCCTGTCACTGCAAAACTTGGGTCTGTCGGCAAGCCAACAACTGATGGACATGGAAATATTTTGGGTCCTGATGACAAACCACTTACTGATAAGAATGGTTCCCCCATCAATCCAGTCGCTGATGGTCCTTATGCAAGTCCTGATGGTACAGTTTATGGTCCTGATGGGAAGCCGATCAGAGGACCCGATGGAAGTCCAGTTAAAGCTGGACTGGACTCTTCTGGTAAACCAAAGACTGATGAAAATGGCAATATTGTTGGTCCTGACGATAAACCTGTGAAGGGACCTGACAGCCGACCTGTTAACAGTGGCAACAAACCTATCAAAGCACCTGATGCTTATCCTGGACCTCATATTGCTGATGATGGAACCATCACCAAGACCGATGGTTCTCCACTCCTTGGAAAGGATGGCAAGCCTCTCAAAACAGCTCCCTGTGGTAGACCACAAACTGATAAAGAAGGTAATCTCATTGGTCCAGATGGCAGACCTCTTATTGGCTCCGATGACAAACCTGTTTCTTCCAGTGGTGGTCCATATGGACCACTTGTTTGTCCCGATGGCGACATTGAAGGACCAGGTGGTATCCCAGTTGAAGGACCTGATGGCAAACCATTGGTTTGTGAGCAGACACCAGAAGGAATTCCTTGCAAAGATGATGAGGGTAATCTTATTGGCTCTGATGGTCTACCACTTATCATGCCTGATGAAACTCCAGTTGTTTTCGGTAAGGATACTTGTGAAGAGACTAAACCAGATGAACAACCATGTGATATCAATGTTTTGATTCTTGGTCCTGATGATAAACCTGTTCCAGCAACAGTTAAAGATCTTGGAGATGGCAAGTTTGCTGTTCAATATGAGCCTAAAGATGAAGGCCCCCATAAGCTGGATGTGTTGGCTGGAGGAGAACATGCCCCCAGATGCCCTGTTGAAGTTGATGTTAAGCCATCCTTGGACTTAGACAAACTCAACCTTGGAATTGGTGATGGTGTTAAAGTTGGACCTGATGGTACATTATTTGATGCAAATGGTAAGCCCCTGCTAGATAAAAATGGTAGGCCCCTCAAATGTGCTCTTGGGCCCATGGGAGAACCTCTCACAGATGAAGATGGCAATTTGCTGGGTCCTGATGGTAAACCACTAATTGGATCTGATGGTAAGCCAATAAAAGCCCCTGTGAAAAATGATAACTTGAAAACAGACAAGGGACTTGATCTGAAAATAAATCCCAAGGATTTGGGTGTTGATAAGCTTGATATTAAGCCCAAGAAACCTGATGATGCCAAAAATCAACCTGGACCAGGATGTGGTCCTTATATTGGAAAAGATGGAACTATTCACACACCTACAGATGAACCACTCCGTGGTAATGATGGGAAACCATTGTGTTGTGCTGTTGGCAGTGATGGAAAACCAGTGACAGATAATGAAAATAATCTTCTTGGTCCTACTGGACTTCCACTAATTGGCCCTGACGAAAATCCAGTCAAGTTGGGTAGTGGACCTTACGGACCTGCTGTTGGGCCTGATGGAACCCCATATGATAAGAATGGTAAACCACTTGTAGGACCTGATGGAAAACCACAGAAAGGAGATCTTGGACCTAAAGGCAAGCCACTTGTTAATAGTGATGGAAATCTGCTGAATCCTGCAGGAAATCCAGTAACTGACAAGGATGGGAAGCCTTTCACTCCAGGAGCAGGTCCTCATGTTGGACCAGATGGTACTGTGTATGATGAAAATGGTGAACCACTGCTTGGAAATGATGGAAGACCAACACCTAAAGCTGGCCTGACCCCCGAAGGAAAGCCTAAATTTGATAAAGATGGAAATATTCTTGGTACTGATGGCAAACCACTCAGAGGAAACGATGGTAAACCACTTAAATCTGGTTCTGGACCATATGCAAAGCCTAACGGTGAGGTATTCGACTCAGATGGTTCTCCCTCCAAAAATCCAAATGGTGAGCCCAATCATGCTAAACTAGGTGAAGATGGAAAACCTGTTACTGATGCTAAGGGCAATTTAGTTGGTCCTGATGGTAAACCTATCAAGGGACCTGATGGTAAACCAGTTCGTCCAAATCCAAACGGACCCTCTGGTCCTGGCACTTCTGCAATTACTCCAGATGGAACACTTCTTGGTCCTAATGGAAAGCCTCTAAGAGGAGCAGATGGTAAGCCACTGAAGGCTGCAATTGGCAATGATGGGAAACCAAGAAAAGATCCCAATGGCAACCTTGTTGGCAATAATGGTAAGCCTCTTGTTGGACCCAATGGAGAACCTGTAAAACCTGGTGTTGGAGAATATGGCCCAAGAGTTGGTCCAGATGGAACTGTTTATAAGCCGAATGGAGATGCAGTTCCGGGACCATCTGGAAAACCACTGAAGGCAGGAGTGAAACCTGATGGACGCCCTCTTGTTGATGATAATGGTAATATGCTTGGTCCTGATGGCCTTCCTCTTATTGCAAAAGATGGTAAACCTGTACCTACAACTGAAAATCCATTTGTCGGTCCAGATGGTACTGTTTACAAACCTGATGGTTCCCCTATTGGCGGGGGAAAAGGTGGAAAACCTTTGACTGCGGAACAGGACAAGAATGGGCGACCAAAGACAGACAAGGATGGTAATCTCCTTGGACCTGATGGTAAACCATTACGTGGCCCTGATGAAAAACTACTCAAGAATGGAATGAAGCCATATGTTTCACCTGATGGTGATGTTATGATGCCCAATGGCAAGCCATTGACTGGGGGTGATAAGAAACCACTGAAGGCTGGTGTAGGACCTGATGGGGAGCCAACTCTTGACGATGACAACTGCATTCTCGGTCCAGATGGGCAAAATGTGAAAGGAAAAGATAGCAAACCAGTACAGACATCACCAAATGGACCAAAAGGACCAGGACCTGGCAGCCATATTGCACCTGATGGAACCCTAATGGGTCCTGATGGAAAGCCCTTGCTTGGTAATGACAACAAGCCATTGAAATGTGATCTCGGATCTAATGGCAGGCCAAAAACTGACAAAGATGGCAACCTTCTTGGACCTGATGGAAAACCACTTATTGGACCTGACGATAAACCAATCAAGCTTGGTCGAGGACCATTTGGACCTCATGTCACTCCTGATGGTACTGTTCATGGTCCGGATGGAAAACCTATGTTGGGTCCTGATGGAAAGCCTCTGAAAGCAGGGCTTGGTCCTAATGGAAGACCTTTGTGTGATGAGGTTGGCAATCTGCTTGGTCCGGATGATAAACCTCTGACTGATAAAAATGGAAATCCGGTGAAACCAGGTGGTGACACTGGTTATGTTGGACCAGATGGAACAGTATATGGACCTGACGGAAACCCCTTACGTGGACCTGATGGTAAGCCACAAAAAGCTATGCCTGGATCAGATGGAAGGCCTGTTACAGATAAGGATGGAAATCTCCTGGGGCCAGATGGAAAGCCGATTAAGGGACCTGATGGGAAACCCATTTTACATGGTGCTGGCCCTGTTGTAGGACCTGATGGAATAGTCTATGCTCCCAATGGAAAACCTCTCCTTGGCCCTGATGATCAGCCATTGATTGCTGCCCTAGGTCCAGACAAAAAACCACTGGCCGATAAAAACGGTAACCTCGTGGGACCTGATGGCAAAACACTCCAAGGACCTGATGGCAAGCCTCTATGTGCAAAGCCTGGTGGACCACATAGTGCTGGTTGTGGCCCATATGCTGGTCCTGATGGTACTCTTTATGGACCAGATGGAAAACCTATTCTAGGCTTTAATGGGCAACCTCTCAAAGCTGGATTGAATCCTGATGGATCACTTCAACTCGATGAAGATGGCAATATTCTGGGACCTGATGGAAAGCCACTGATTGGACCTGATGGAAAACCTATTAAGCCAGGTTCAGGATGTGGCCCTGGAGTAGGTCCAGATGGTACAGTGTATGGTCCTGATGGTAAACCCATGCTTGGTCCTGATGGTAAACCACTGAAAGCATTGCTGGGTGGACCCTCTACTGATAAAGATGGAAACCTCCTTGGACCTGATGGAAAGCCACTTTTGGACAAAGATGGTAAGCCTGTACCATACGAAGGTAAGCCATACATTGGTCCAGATGGCACACTCTATGGTCCAGATGGACAACCGATCCTTGGAACTGATGGAAAACCTCTGAAATGTGGAATGGATGAAAATGGAAAACCTTTGTTTGATGAAAATGGAAATCTACTTGGACCAGATGGAAAACCATTGATTGGTCCAGATGGAAACCCATTCAACAAGGGAGCTGTTGGACCTGATGGAACTGTCTATGGCCCTGATGGAAAACCTATACTTGACAAAGATGGAAATCCTCTACGTGCTGGACTTGGTAAACCAAAAACTGATAAGAACGGAAACTTGGTTGGAAGTGATGGAAACCCCTTGTTAGATGACAAAGGCAATCCTGTAAGACCTGGAGCTCTTCCATATGTTGGTCCTGATGGCACAGTGTATGGTCCTGATGGCAAACCTCTCCTTGGTCCAGATGGAAAACCATTGAAGGCTGGTTTAGGCCCAGATGGAAAACCATTGTATGACCATAATGGAAACTTGCTCGGTCCTGATGGAAAGCCTCTTCTAGGACCTGATGGACTGCCCATAAAAACTGGAACAGGTCCTTTCGTTGGCCCTGATGGAACAGTTTACAGCCCAGATGGTAAACCTATTCTTGGACCTGATGGTCTTCCATTGAAAGCTATGCTCACACCTGATGGTAAACCATTTACTGATGCTGATGGAAATCTTCTTGGACCTGATGGAAAACCTCTTCTTGGACCTGATGGAAAGCCAATTAGACCTGGATTAGGTGGACCAGATGGACCTAAAGTTGGTCCAGATGGCACTGTTTATGGCCCAGGTGGAAACACTGTAGGACCAGATGGTACAGTCTATGGACCTGATGGCAAGCCACTTGATAACAGCAATGTTCTTGGTCCAGATGGCAAGCCATTATTTGACAAAGATGGAAATCCCGTGAAGGCAGCTGGCAAACCCTCAATTGGGCCTGATGGTACACTCTATGGACCTGACGGTAAGCCAATTCTTGGACCTGATGGCAAACCTTTGAAATGTGGACTTGATGGCAACGGCAACCCTACTTTCGATAAAGATGGAAATCTCCTTGGACCTGATGGAAAGCCTCTTCTAGGTCCTAATGGTAAGCCATTTGACAAAGGAGCTATAGGGCCTGATGGAACTGTGTTTGGACCTGATGGTAAGCCTATTCTTGGTCCAGATGGCAAACCACTCAAGGCTGGTCTAGGTCCTGATGGAAGACCATTCAGAGATCACAAAGCTCCACCAAGTACTGACAAAGATGGTAATATTCTTGGACCTGATGGCCGACCATTGCTTGATAAAGATGGAAACCCCGTTAAGATGGATGGAAAGCCTTTCATCGGCCCTGATGGAATTCTATATGATGAAGATGGTAAGCCCATACTTGGAACTGATGGTAAGCCACTCAAATGTGGCATGGATGAAGATGGTAAGCCTCTATTCGACAAAGATGGTAATCTTCTTGGACCTGATGGAAAGCCACTGGTTGGTCCTGATGGAAAACCATTCAACAAAGGAGCTGTTGGGCCTGATGGAACTGTATATGGTCCTGATGGAAAGCCTATTCTTGGTCCAGATGGAAAGCCCCTGAAAGCTGGTTTGGGACCTGATCCAACAACAGTGAAGGCTCTTATGACACCTCCAGCTACAGATAAAGATGGTAACCTCCTTGGACCTGATGGCAAACCTTTGATTGATGAAGATGGTAATCCTGTGAGTGGTCTTCTCAAGCCATACATAGGACCTGATGGCACTTTGTATGGGCCAGATGACAAGCCTCTACTGGGTCCAGATGGCAAGCCTCTCAAATGCGGTCTTGATAAGAACGGCAGACCCATGTTTGATGACAAAGGCAATCTACTTGGACCAGATGGTAATCCTCTTGTTGGACCAGATGGTAAGCCCTTCAATAAGGGGGCAATTGCACCAGATGGTACTGTTTATGGTCCAGATGGGAAGCCAATTCTTGGAAAGGATGGAAAACCATTGAAAGCTGCTCTTGGGTCACCTGTTACAGACAAAGATGGAAATCTTATTGGTCCAGATGGGAAACCACTTACTGATGAAGATGGCAACCCAGTTAAAGTTGGACCTAAGGCTTTGGTTGGACCAGATGGTAAACCACTCAAGGCTGGTCTTGGACCTAATGGAAAACCAAAGCTTGGACCAAATGGTGAACTTTTGGGACCTGACGGAAAGCCACTTATTGGACCTGATGGCAAGCCTGTTACTGTAGGAAATGGCCCATCTGTAGGACCAGATGGCACTGTTTATGGACCTGATGGAAAGCCTCTGCTTGGACCTGATGGAAAGCCTCTCAAAGCAATGCTTGGTCCTGATGGAAGACCAGTTGTTGACAAGGATGGAAACTTGATTGGACCAGATGGTAAACCATTAGTTGCTGGTGATGGAACTAATGGGGGACCAAAAGTAGATGAAGAAGGATATCTAGTTGGCCCTGATGGAAAACCACTTCTTGGACCTGATGGGAAACCTCTTAAGTGTGCCCTTGATGAAAATGGTAATCCTGTTGTGGACAAAGATGGAAACATTCTTGGACCTGATGGAAAGCCACTACTAGGACCTGATGGAAAGCCTCTGAGATGTGCCCTTGGTCCCGATGGCAAGCCCAAAAAAGACAAACACGGAAATCTAATTGGTCCTGATGGTAAACCTCTCATACCTGCTGGTAAGCCTGTAACTTCTGGAATGCCCAAATCAGGAGGACCTGTTATTGCTCCAGATGGCACAGTGCTAGGACCTGATGGACAACCATTACTTGGACCTGATGGAAAACCTCTAAAGGCGGGTCTTGGCCCAGATGGATTGCCTCTTACTGACAGCAATGGAAATGTTCTTGGGCCAGATGGAAAACCACTCTTAACTGCCGATGGCAAGCCTGTTAAAATTGGACTTGCTATGGTTCCAGATGGTAGCCTTGTCGGACCAGATGGAAAGCCATTGCTTGGACCAGATGGAAAACCTCTTCAAGCTGGAGTTGGTAGACCATTGCTCGATGAAGATGGCCACCCAGTTGATAAGAATGGAAATCCTCTTCTTGGACCAGATGGCAAACCACTTACTGATCCATATGTTTCACCTGATGGCTCTGTGCTTGGACCAGATGGAAAACCAATTCTTGGACCTGATGGAAAACCACTAAGAGCTGGTGTCGGGCCTGATGGAAAACCACTTGTTGATAAAGATGGAAATATTCTTGGACCTGATGGAAAACCACTCCTTGGACCAGACGGAAAGCCATTGAAAGCAGGAGCGCTCTTCTGTCCAGATGGTTCTGTTCTTGGACCAGATGGTGAACCAATACTTGGCCCTGATGGCAAACCTCTGAAAGCAGCACCAGGAGCCCCATTGACTGATGAAGATGGAAATATTCTCGGCCCAGATGGAGCTCCATTATATGGCCCAGATGGAAAGCCATTAAAGGCAGGTCTCAAACCAGGTGGTCCATTAGTTGGTCCAGATGGGTCAGTTCTTGGTCCTGATGGAAAGCCAATAACTGGACCAGATGGAAAGCCAATTAGAGCAGCTCTTGGACCTGATGGATCACCAATGGTTGATAGAGATGGAAATCTACTTGGACCAAGTGGCAAGCCTTTACTTGGACCAGATGGTAAACCAATTCGTGCTGGGTCAAGTATTGGACCAGATGGCATCGTCAGAGATCCTAATGGTTTACCAATTCCAGGTAAAGATGGAAAGCCACAGGTTGTGATGATGGACGAATTTGGAGTACCCATGACTTCTCCTGATGGAACCCTTATGGGTGAAGATGGTCTCCCTATTATTGATGGGCTTGGCAATCCTATAAACGAACATTGTGCTCCTCCCAAAGGTCTCCCAGTTGGCCCAGACGGTACTGTATATGGTCCAGATGGAAAACCACTCTTGGGACCAGATGGTAAACCTCTCAAAGCTGGTCTAGGACCTGATGGTCGTCCAACTACAGACAAGGATGGTAATCTTCTGGGTCCTGACGGTAAGCCTCTGAAAGGACCAAGTGGTCATCCAGTACAAGCTGGCCCCTGTGTTGGTCCTGATGGTACTGTCAAACATCCTGACGGAACGGTGGTGAAAGGTCTTGATGGAATGCCTCTGAAAGCTATGGTTACTCCAGATGGAAAGTTGATGGTAAGCCCTGATGGTACACTTCTTGGTCCTGATGGCAAACCACTCTGTGGTCCTGATGGTAAGCCACTGAAACCTGGCTGTGGAATTGCACCAGATGGAACTGTTCTTGGTCCTGATGGTCAACCTCTACTCGGACCCGACGGCAAGCCTCTGAAGGCTGGATTAGGACCTGATGGTAAACCTCTTTATGCACCTGATGGAGCTCTTTTGGGACCTGATGGCAAACCTTTGGTCGGACCAGATGGATATTTGATTGGCCCTGATGGCAAACCTCTTCTAGGACCTGATGGACGCCCTGTAAGACCTGGCACAACCGTTGGTCCTGATGGAACAGTCTATGGTCCTGATGGTCAGCCGTTGCTTGGTCCAGATGGAAAGCCATTGAAGGCAAGCCTGGGTCCTGATGGTAAACCACGAAGAGGGCCTGGAGGTGAATTGGTTGATGAGGATGGTAATCCTATCACTGATGCTGATGGCAATCCTGTCAAACCAGCAACATTTGTGGGTCCAGATGGAACTGTTTATGGTCCAGATGGAAAACCATTGCTGGGACCTGATGGCAAACCTCTTAAGGCAGGAGTAGGACCTGACGGTAAACCTCTGATTGGGCCTGATGGTTCTCTACTTGGACCTGATGGCAAACCACTTATCGGACCTGATGGCAAACCAATTGGACCAGGTAATGACCGAACCCATGCTACTGGTCTTGGACCAGATGGTAAACCACTAGGCCCTCTTGGTGCTGACGGAAGACCTTTGCCTGAAGAAGAAGGTGGAGACATGACTGTTGTCTGCATTGGTCCAGATGGTGAGATGGTTCCTATTGATGTTATTGAAAACCCTGATGGAACATACTCTGTGAAAGCTGCTCCAGATGTGGAGGGTGACTACATTGCTGACATTCTAGGACCTGATGGCAAGAAACTTGCTAGCATTCCATTCCACATCAGGCCTAAGATTGATGCATCTAAAGTGAAAGTATCAGGTGATAGTGTTGATGGAGTAGTTAAGAAGGACAAACCCACCAGTTTCGAGATTGATACAAGTGATGCTGGCAAAGGCCCATTCACTGCTTCTCCTTACGAACCAGACACCGTCAGAAATGGTGGTATTCCAGGAGTTGGTGATAAGAACGGACCTAAGAGCCCTGATGAGCAAGATACTGACGTAAAGGTTGCTGTTATTGGACCTAATGGTGAACCAGTTGATTGTACTGTTGTCGACAAAGGTGATGGTCTGTTTGATGTGCAATACACCCCTGAGAAGGAAGGACCCCATAAAGTTGTTGTTCTTGCTAATGACAACCTTGTTCCTGGAGCTCCTATACCTGTCCATGTCTACCCCAACGGAGATGCAAGTAAATGCAAGGTTACTGGTCCTGGGGTTGAGCCACGTGGGCTTATTGCTGGCAAACCTGCTACATTCAAGGTCGATGCAACACGTGCCGGTGATGGTGATGTTGAGGTCATTGTTAATTCTCCGAATTCCAAGATGAATCCTAATGTCAAGGTTACAAAGCGTGGCTTGGGAATATTCGACTGCGAGTACAACTCTTCTCTCAAAGGACCATATGAGATCAAAGTCCTATTCGCTGGAGAAGATGTGCCCGGAAGTGTGTTCCCGGTTAATATTGCTCCCAATCCCAACGCAGAGAAGATCATTGTATCAGGAAAAGGACTCAAAAAGGGATATGCCAAGAAACCCAACAAATTCACAGTGGAGCCTAATGGTGCTGAAGGATCTCTCAACTTCGACGTGGAAGGACCTTCTAAGTGTGACATCGATGTGGAAGATAACGGTGACGGTACTGTCACGGTTACCTACACTCCTCAGGAACCTGGTGAATACACTGTCAATGTTACTCTTGATGGTGCTCAAGCTCCAGGTGGTCCATTCTTCCCTGTCATCGAGGAAGCTCAGCCATCAGATGCCACTAAAGTCAAACTCTCTGGTGACGGTATTGGAAACAATGTCAAGACTGGAGTTCCAGCCACAATCAAGATCAATGCCGCTGATGCTGGTCCTGGAGATGTCACTGTGAATATCAGAGGACCTGATGGAAAGAAAGTCCCTGTTAAGATCATTGATAACGAAGACGGAACATATGATGCTGTGTTTGTGCCAGAAGATGTCGGAAACCACAACATTGATGTCAAGTTCGACGGTGATAAAGTACCAGGAGCTCCCGTTACTGTACCAGTTAAGCCAGGTATTGATGCCAACAAAGTTAAATGTGCTGGTGATGGCCTCACTAAACCACGAGCAAAACATGACAACCAGTTTACAGTTGACACTAGCAATGCTGGACCTGGAGATGACGTTAAAGTTGAAATTATTCCTATTGATAAGAGTGGAAGGCCCATCCCTGGCGCTAAGAGAGTTCCTGTAACCATCAAAGACCTTGGAAATGGTGTCAAATCATGTGTGTTCAATCCTGATGAAGAAGGGCCACATATGGTTGATGTCAAGTTCTGTGGCAAGAGTCCTAAGGACTTCCCTTGTGCTATTGATGTGAAGGGACCCGGAGCTCAAGGCTGCAAGGTTCCCAACATCAATGGACTCGAGATTGAGCCAGATCAAGAGGTCAACATTCCGGTCGACATCAGTGGAGCTGGTCCTGGTGACTTCAAGGTAACAATGGTGAACGATGCTACTGGTGAAGAGGATACTGTCCGGGTCACTGATGGTCCTAACCTAATCAAGAACGTCACTTTGAAACCAACTGGTGCTGGACCTCATACAATCACTATGACCTTCGATGATGAAGATCTTCCTGGCGGGCCATACAATCTGATCGTCAAGAAACCCGTGGGTGCTGATGCCTGCTCAATGAAGCCTAACAAGGATGGCAAACTCTTTACTCCTGATGGCGACAACCTATCATTCGTGGTAGACTTGAGCAAAGCAGGACCTGGAAATCTCACTGGAATCGCCAAGACACCCAGTGGAAAGACCTTACCACTCGATATCACTGTGGATAGCGACACCGGATTAGCAGACATCAAATTTACACCAACTGAAAAGGGAGTTCACATCATCAACTTGTTGTTCAACGGTCATCCCATCCCAGGATGTCCATTTGAGATGGATATCAAGGGACCTGCAGATGTAACCATGACTGGAGGTAAGCCCAAGGATGATTCTGGAGCAATTTGCCTTGACTTGGATGACAAATCCTTGGTTGTTGTACCTAACCTTGTTACCTGCAAGGTTGTCAAGGGCCAGGATATGAAGATCCCCGTCGATCTCACTTTCTCTGGAGATGGTGATATTGAAGTCACTGTTATCCATGATGCCACTCTTGAACAAGTACCTGCCAAACTCATTGATACTCCCAAGGGCAAGGAAATCCAAATCAGTCCAAAAGAACCTGGTTGGTATACTGTCCACTTGAAATTCAATGGTGAAGAATTGCCTGGAAGTCCATACAAGTTCGAAGTGAAAGAACCTACTGGTGCCATGGCAGTTAAGATCAAACGAGGACCTAGGTCTCCTATCAAGGATGGCGAGGACATTGACCTCATCATTGACGTTTCCAAGGCTGGTGAAGGTCAGCTTCTTGGCACATGCAAAGCTCCAGATAGCTCTAACGTGCCTGTAAAGACCACAACTCTTGACAATGGCGATATTGAAGTTTCCTTCAAACCCAAAGGAGATGGCGATCACACTCTTAACTTGGAATTCAACAACAAATCTATCCCCGGCTGTCCAGCTACCATCAACATCAAACATGTCACGCCAGAAACCATTGGTCTTGTTCTGGATCTAGCTCCTTGGGAAGTCGATGCTTCTGCGAAGGGAGCTAAAGGTGTACGACATCCTGACTTCGATGATGTGACCATTCAGCTCAATCAAACCATGAAGGTTAGTCATTCTAAAATTGGTCTTGAACTTTTCTAACTAGGTTTCACTTATTGAATACACAGCAGAAAATTATCCGATCGCAAGTTATCAGATGCCATCTTTTGTATAATCACTTGGGAAACAAAATATTTTTTATCAGATTGATACGTGTTAGAGTAGGCTGTTACTCTGGCCATACCTATCAATTTTCTCATCTGAATACCCTTCAGTTCCCTATCGATTTATCTGCCTCCGGACCTGGCGATGTTGAAGTGTCGTGCATGCACGAGAAGTCCAAGCAACCTTGTCCTGTCACTGTCATACCCACGAAACCAGGTGAGCCAAGCAACATTTACAGATAGCGCTATAACACGCTATATGAGGATCTTTGATCTGTCTTTGGTTTTTATATTCAGTCATGCGACTGAATAACTATGCACTGTTCCAAGTTCAATATATCGTGTTTACTGTTCTGTTAGGTGACAGAAAATCCACGAACTAAAATTGCAGGCTCTAATACCACTCCGCTTCCCAGGTGCCCTTGAGATTGCAGTGAAGCCACTGGAAACCGGACCACATCTCCTTCACATTACTTTCAATGGAGTGGACCTGCCGAAGTCACCCTTCAGATTCAACGTGGAGCCTCCTTCTGGTGCCAATGCTGTAACGCTCAAGAAGAATGCACAGGCTGTCAAGGTATTATATTCTTAGATTTGCTTTGTGTTCATGCAGTGATCGCTCGAATATCATTGTCCCCAAAAGTTGTACTGGAGTTGTGAAAAACTCTTGGCGGGAACCAAGTATCTCGGCTCACCCACTACACTTATCTCCCAACATTCCCCTTTGAAAATACCCATTTTCCCTCTCAAACCTCACACCCCTGGCAGGTTGTCAAGGACGGAGTTCAGTTCGCCATTGACTGCTCCAGAGCCGGCCCCGGTGTTCTGACTGCCTCTTGTACTGGTCCTGACGGTCAACTGGTGCCGTGCGAGTGTAAGAAGGTGGGCTGCTGCCTCTGATATTATATTTAAGATAGGTCATCGTTAATATTATGTTATTGTTGCTCGAATCCCACCCTAACTATGATGAGATAATACTATAATATTAGTGGCTGCAAAATATACGTTTTTTGTGTTATTCTTTCATGTTTTCTGATGTTCATCAACTTTATATTTCAAATCGATATTCCTCAGTCTGGCGGTGACCAACTGATCACCATCAAGCCCACCAAAGCCGGACTCCACTCCCTTGAAATCATGTGGGACGGCCAGCAGATCCCAGGCTCTCCTATCGAGATGATGATCGACATGGTGGACGGCAGGATCCTATACGAGCTGTGTGATGTGTTACTGATGCTCATGGGAGCCTTTACTGTCAGGACACCTGATCTCAGCAACATCCAGCTGGAGATCAACCAGTTCATCAGGATACCCATCGACTGCAGACTCGCTGGACCAGGAAAACTACAGGTGAATTTATGCTGCGAACCTATTCAACCTGATATAGAAATCCCTGATTCTGACACTTTTCCAGTAAAATGATCCTCTTGTTTTATTTTGTTATAGGGTTTTTGAACTTTTACCTTGGTTCAGGTGACGTGTAAGAACGAAGACACCAATACCACCATTGACTGTGACATGAAGAAGACTGGAGATATGTATGAGATCACTATCAAACCTACAGGTTGGGGGCATGTTCTAAAATTCTAGGGGATAGGCACAGAAAACTTACTTTTAATTTGAAACCTGTACAATTAATCAGGTTACAATGCAAGAAATTATGCGGATTACTATCTAAATTAAAATTAACTTGATTTCCAATGATCGAGTGTGAAACTAATCGCATTTATTGCCACCTCAGACCCAGGCAAACACGCTCTCAACATTATGTGGGATGGCAAACACATCCCTGGATCCCCGGCCTACTTCACAGTGAAGGGACCCGCCCCAGCCAGACTCTGTTACATCCTGTCAGGAGCAGACCACATCAAGTGCAGCAAGGGATCCATCTCATTCAGGTAATAAGTGCAGCAAGGGATCCATCTCATTCAGGTTATTTCTAGGGAGGTTCGGCAATCGACAGCCTTTAAACTCGTTACTGGAGGGGAGGCCGATTTCACCTATTCATGTTTTCACTATTCATTTCCTGATGATCTTTCTTCAGAGCTATCCTCCCTCTAACCTTACTCTCTCAGGTGCACTACAAGGGACGCTGGTCGCGGCGAGTTGACGGCTCTCGGAGTTGATCCGTTCGGCAAACAGTTCGAGTGCGAGATAACGGAGGAAGACGAGCTCACGTACGCAGTAGCTTTCAAACCAGAGGTATCTAATCAGTGGAAGTCTATTCAAACTGCGCTAAATAGTGCATGCTATTTCTTGGATTTTAGAAAAAGCAAATTGTTCACGTCCCATTGATCTTTTGGTTATACCGATCCTATAATCATTTCTACCGCACTCAAATTTAATTTTCCGATTCGGTTGCCATTCTCCTGCAATTTTTTAGATTTTCTGCAGATTTACTGCTAATCTAAGCAGCTGTGAGACAGGGACGTTATTTCCCCAGACGGTATAAACTAAACCTGAGCTATTTTTTAAACCTCCCAACACTCAGCAGCACCCACACTGTGCGGGAAACAGGCGGCTGAGCGTGACGTAATTGTCATAGCTTAAGCTAGCGTGCCTCTGACGTTAAACCGCCTGTTAATCAAACCCGTGCACTATCAGCGAACATTAAACACGGACACTTTTAACACTTTTTACCCCCATTACATGCTATATACTGCTTGACAGATGTACGCATGTATTTGCGCGGTGTGGTATTACACCTACTTTAACAGGTGCCTGGCGTACATAATGTAGACGTTAAATACAACGGACTGAGCATCAATGGTAGCCCGGCCCTCATCGATATCAAGTCCCTACCTCAGGTAATGGTTTATTTCATCCATCGACCCGTGAATATCGAGTAGAGATAATAGTTTGAGGGACTAGGAAATATTTCAATTTCATTGATTGAGAATTATGTTGCATAAATTTAGATTCATTAAATTTCCTGGCATAAAATATTTCCTTCTGCTGTGAATATTATTTGAATCCAATTATTTTATAATATTGAATTAGCGTGAATTTCTTCTGCCCTGTGCTTTAGATAATTTCAGTTTCATAAATCGGTTTGAAAGGAAAGTGAGCTAATGATTTGAAACACTCTTTAAAATCCTTCAGACTTTCAGAATATGCCATCTCCAATTCAATATTCCCCCTTCAGTCCTGTTCCCTTATCCTACCCACTGCCCTTCAGTCCTGTTCCCAAATCCCACTAACTCCCCCTTCAGTCCTGTTTCCTAATCTTACCCAAATCCACCCTCCACAGGGCGAAGAAGGCGGCATCTCCTTGGAACTAATCAGCTGCAGGGATACCACAGCTAGTGGAGCCGGCACCGAGACTCAAGTTCAGCAGAAAGCAACGATTACCCTTCCCATACCACAGAAAGACCACGCTGGTCTCTCAGTCGCCTGCAAAGGCCCCGACGGAACAGATATCAAATGCGAGGTACGAATTGGTTTAAATTTATACCTTGATACTTTGATAATGATAGATAAATATAATGACAACGCCTTTTCGAGCTATTATCATTCTTCTTTATTCAGTACAGCCCATAATGGTTCAGAATATGATGTGAATAAGATGCTACAGCACTACAGTATTCCATTGTTATGGGTGTGTGTATGGGCTTGTTGTCCACAGGTTCTATTTTCTAATTACTCCAGTAGCTAGCCAAAGTTGAGTAGGCCTTTCGAGGTCGAGAGAATTTCTCATCGGAATTTGTTAGTTCAAATGATAACAGTCAACTTTGAGGGGGGTAGAAATTTTCAAATAGTGGCGAACAGGTGACCACGCCCACTTTTCGTCATTTAATTGGTGCGCGTGTTCAAAAATTCATATCTCGGGCTAGGAAGGTCGTAGAGACTTATTTTTGGGGTCAAACGAATCGCAATGGCCATGTTTATATTAGACTTGTCAATAAACATATGCTCTAAAATGCTCCTGAACCGAGTTACAGGCCAAAAAGCATTTTGAGCCAAAGTGATGGCTAAAAATCGACTATTTTATCATAACTTGGGCTAGGAAGGTCGCAGAGACTTCGTTCATAGCTCAAAAGAACCGCAATTGGCATGTTTATATACGACCTGTGAATAAACATATGCACTAAAATGCTCAGAAACCAAGTTATAGGCAAAAAACTGATTTTTGGTCATTTTCGCTGTGGAATTTTTGGCAAAAAATCAATGTAACATCCATGTTTTGGGGTCGAGACCAAAATTTTAACCCTGAAAATGTTCTTTAAACATCTCTCGTTTGACAGAAGGTTTTTGGGGGTCTAGAATAGTCACAATGGCTATTTTGAAATATTTAGCAACTGGATTTGATGCCCATTTTTTTGACACGCATGTCCAAAAATTCATATCTCGGGCCAGGAAGGTCGTAGAGACTTGTTTTTGGGCTCAAACGAATGGCAATGGCCATGTTTATATTAGACTTTTCAATAAACATATGCTCTAAAATGCTCCTGAACCGAGTTACAGGCCTTGAAAAGCATTTTGAGCCAATGCGATGGCTCAAAAATCAATTTTTGGCCTATAACTTGGTTTCTGAGCATTTTAGGGCATATGTTTATTCACAGGTCGTATATAAACATGCCAATTGCGGTTCTTTTGAGCTATGAACGAAGTCACTGCGACCTTCCTAGCCCAAGTTATGATAAAATAATCGATTTTTAGCCATCGCCTTGGCTCAAAATGCTTTTCGGCCTGTAACTCGGTTCAGGAGCATTTTAGAGCATATGTTTATTGACAAGTCTAATATAAACATGGCCATTGCGATTCGTTTGAGCCCAAAAACAAGTCTCTACGACCTTCCTGGCCCAAGATATGAATTTTTGGGCATGCACGTCAAAAAATGGGCATCAAATCCAGTTGCTAAATAGTTCAACATAGCCATTGTGACTATTCTAGACCCCTAAAAACCTTTTCTGTCAAACGAGAGATGTTTAAAGAACATTTTCAGGGTTAAAATTTTGGTCTCGACCCCAAAACATGGATGGTACATTGATTTTTTGCCAAAAATTCCACAGCGAAAATGACCAAAAATCAGTTTTTTGCCTATAACTTGGTTTCTGAGCATTTTAGGACATATGTTTATTCACAGGTCGTATATAAACATGCCAATTGCGGTTCTTTTGAGCTATGAACGAAGTCACTGCGACCTTCCTAGCTCAAGTTATGATAAAATAGTCGATTTTTAGCCATTGCTTTGGCTCAAAATGCTTTTTGGCCTGTAACTCGGTTCAGGAGTATTTTAGAGCATATGTTTATCAACAAGTCTAATATAAACATGGCCATTGCGATTCGTTTGACCCCAAAAATAAATCTCTACGACCTTCCTAGCCCGAGATATGAATTTTTGAACACGCGCGCCAATTAAATGACGAAAAGTGGGCGTGGTCACCTGTTCGCCACTATTTGAAAATTTCTACCCCCCTCAAAGTTGATTGTTATCATTTGAACTAACAAATTCCAATGAGAAATTCTCTCGACCTCGAAAGGCCTACTCAACTTTGGCTAGCTACTCTAATAAATGTAGTTGATAAAATTACTCATGCTCATGTACTCAAATAAAACTTGGTGTGAACCACTGTATATTCAGCATAATATGTAATTTCATTTGAGTTGCATAATGAAATTTAGAATATTATATTGTATTAGCGTAGATTATATTAAAGTCTGGATTTAAACTTATGAATTTTGGAAATGGTTTGACTTTATGAATGCGCAATGGTGTGGAACTTTGAAAGGAGTTAAGAAAATTTTAGAAATATGAACTTGTTCATTTTCATTATTAGATCGAACATTTGAACAACTAAGCCCCAAAATATAACCCCCAAAATACAACACAAGATTCAGAATGTTGGTGGCAAGCCTATTGGAAAAATGACCCCAGCTTAAACTGAACACGACGTATCGCAATTTCAGTTATCAGTTCACTCTTCAATCAACTCATGAACAAGTTTTCAATTTGCTTCCAATGAAAGTAAACTAACTTTTCCTTCCATCTTCAGTTGGGCGCCAGTTCCGAAGCAGGGATAAACGTCCTGTTCGAACCTACCTCGGGCGGAAAACACACGCTGACCGTCCTTCTGAACGGCAAGAACTACCCGGGCACTCCGGTAGATGTGGAAGTTCAAGGTCTCTAGGGTTAAATCTATCTATTTAATATATAATATTTTCTAAAGTTATAATTAATATGTGTGTGTGCATCAGTGTTGACACGGTATAAGATGTATAGAGATATATGCGTACTGTGTGATGTGTTGTGCTGCGTGAAAGTGCAGGGTTTTGCGCGGCTCATGACACGCACACGTGCAAAGAGAGGGGAGAAATGATGAAGTGACCGATTAATATTAAATAGACTTAAATATACGAAACTTTTAGACTTTTAATGTGAAAAGAGTGCCGATTAAACGGTGCGTTCATGGACAAATGACTTCTTCTATTAAGGAATTAACGTGTAAATTACCGATACATCTTATTAACACGGCTTTTATACATCAGTTGTGTTCATGAGTTTTATTTTGTTAAAAATTTATTGTTTTAAAGTTGTTATTGGAAATTAATAATGATTTGTAAAATTTTATTTCTTAATATGAAATATAAAACAAGATTGAATCTTTTCTGTTTTATTTCAGTAGCAATTTTGAAGGACTCCTCCCCGACTTGCTATCTTTTTACTCTTTTACAACCGTCACCCATAGATCCGGGCTTCCTAGTATCATTATATACCCTCTTACACACCCTTATATTCCAACTCATAATATTTTCCTTCCAGACCACCTCCGTTATGGCTGTTGGATGCCTTTACTCCTTTAGTTTTTATATGCCTTAACCTTTTCTTACCATATATGTCTACAATTAGTGATATCCCCGCATAGCTAGGCATGAATTTCAATTTTGCGAATATAAGCACAATTTTATCCAACGCGAAATCAGAACTTTATCTTACTCGTTGGATGTTACGATAATGCGCGCAGCGCAACGTTACCGCCGATGGACGTTGCCCTTCCTAAGCCCACATGAGGATATACGTGTTTAACAAACGTTGCCCGTCTATTTCTTTGCTAAGCTTAAGCATTATTCCCCTGTTCGCGTTGCGCGGCGCTTTCCTAAGCCCGCATAGAATGCTTGACGGACGTTGTTTGACCCACTGACGCCAGCTGCAGAGCGAATGGCGTCAGCTAGCCGAAGTCGAGAATAGCGTGCGGCGCTGAATTCACGCGC